>ONZH01024661.1:0-219437 GCA_900303285.1 Rhinella marina
AATACCATGCTTATTTATGAGCCCACGCAATAGGCAGCAGTGGAGGAAAACATCTTTTATTACTACTGAACTGTAGTAATAGAAAAAACATAAGTTATATTTATGGTAACCGGAATACCTTTAACAGTGTCAGTAAATAGAAATGGATGAGATCCCCAGCTGCTGATAATTACCTGGTTGTTATGGAAACCTGCCCTCCCTGTGTGTGTCTTTGCAGAGAATGGCAGTTGGAGTTTAAAACCAAAGCTCCCAGTTGTAATGTTGGCTAATGGAGATCATATTTTGGGAATATCTCAGGAACGGTATGTCCTAGAGAGATGAGACCTAGTCTAAAACCTTCCCGGACACCTGATGTACCTGTGTGCCGAATTTGGTGAAAATCAGTCCAGTAGTTTGGTCGCGCATAGAGAACAGACAGACAGACAGAAACTCATTTTTATATTATTAAGAGATATAAATGAGTTTCTGTCTGTCTGTCCGTGTGTCTCTGTCTGTTTTCTATGTGCGACCGAAATACTGGACCAATTTTTCACCAAATTCGGCACACAGGTACATCAGGTGTCCAGGAAGGTTTTAGGTCTCAGCTCTCTAGAAACATACCGTTCCCAAGATATTCCCAAATTATGATCTCCATTAGCCAATATTAGCCTGGGAGCATTTCACTTCAAATCTCAACTGCCATTTTCTCCACATACACATCAGTTTCCATAACAACCCAGCCAGGTAATTAGCAGCCAGCTGAGGATCTCATGTAAATAACAACCCAGCCATTTCTCTTCACTGCTTTAAAGGGGCAGAGCGCTGTGGATGACACTGTTAAAGGGGTATTCCAGTTACCAGAAATATAACTTATGTTTTAGACTAAGACCGTTCAGTAGTGATAAAAGATGTTTTCTTCCACTGCTACCCATTGCGTGTCCTCATAAATTACCATGGCATCGACCTGTAATTCAGAACACCCCCAAAAGAAGGACTTAAAAACCCCGCCCCAGGTCTCGCTAAGCCACGCCCCTGACTTAGGCCAAGCCCCCTCTCACTCCGCAGCCAATGGGGATTGAAAAAATGAAGGTAAAAATCAACTTCTGTCAGCTGCAGGGATGGGTGGGAGGGTGACTTTCTCTCTGCAACGACACACAGAAACATTAAATGAACTAGATTAAATATACCCATGCAAAGCGATGTTTTCTTCCACTGCTACCCACTGTGTTTCCTCATAAATTACCATGGCATTGACCTGTAATTCAGGCCACCCTCAAAAGAAGGACTGTAAAGCACCCCCTCCCCAAGGTCCCGCTAAACCACCCCCCGACCCAGTCAGGTCACGCCCCCTCCCACTCCGCAGACAACGAGGATTGAAAAAATGAAGGTAAAAATCAACTTCTGTCAGCTGCAGGGGTAGGTGGGAGTTTGACTTTCTCTCTGCAATGACACACACAAACAGTAAATGAAATAGATTACATATACCCATGCGAAGCGATGTTTTATTCCACTGCTACCCACTGTATTTCCTCATAAATTACCATGGCATTGACCTGTAATTCAGGCCACCCTCAAAAAAAAGGATTGAACCTCCCCCCCCAAGGTCCAGCTAAACCATGCCCCCGACACGGTCAGGTCACGCCCCCTCCCACGCCAATGGGGATTGAAAAAAAATTAAGGTAAGAATCAACTTCTCTTAGCTGCATTGACTTTCTATCTGCAATGACACACAGAAATATTAAATTAAATAGATGAAATAGAATAATTTTAGACTAAGACCATTCAGTAGTAATAAAATATTTTTTTCTTGTACTGCTATCCATTGCGTGTCTTTAGAAATTACCATGAAATCGACCTGTAATTCAGGCCACCCTCAAAAGAAGGACTTAAAACCCCCACCCCAGGTCTCACTAACCCATGCCCCTGACTTGGTCAGGACATGCCCCCTCCCACTCCGCAGCCAATGGGGATTGAAAAAATGAAGGTAAAAATCAACTTCTGTCAGCTGCAGTGCTGGGTGGGAGGGAGGGTGACTTTCTCTCTGCAACGACAGACAGAAACATTAAATGAAATAGATGAAATATACCCAGGCGAAGCTGGGTCCTTCTGCTAGTACCTAATAATTAACTACAACACCTTGGTAGAATAGAGAGGAATATTCTGGATTCCAGTCTGGAGGAAGTGTCTCTTGTTGCCCTCTTTTGCTACAGGAACCAGAGTCTATATTCCATTGTTTCAGTGCAGATTAACAAATTTGACGACATGATCACTTATTCCCTGAGACTTGTCATACTTGGGACATATTGACTATAATGTGTACCTTTAATGCTTAATCCATTAACCATCTGTTTCAGTATTTGTTTGAAGGCCTTTTCAATACTTAATAATGACTTTATGTATAATTGCGCTGTGTATAATTGCTATGCTGTTTTCCACAGCACTGTATAATTATGCAGCAGATTCGAGCGCGTTCCCTTTGTTCAAAGCTCTTTATTAGTTAAAGTACACATTACCGTAATACCAGTGTGCACTTTTACCGTTCTTTGTACGTTTCCCCTTTGACTTTCCTTTGCAGTCATTTCACGCTTTTAATTTATTCTTTTCTACATAACTTCTATTTGATACAGCGACATTATGTAATATAATGTGACAAGGGCATATGTAACATGAAATGGATATGGCCTGTAATAATTTGGACGGGTTGAAAGTTAGGAGTGCAACAGGCACCGGTACTTCATGGTGAAATCCGTTTCACTCTGTTATTTATTGGAGAGAGCTGTGTGCCAACCCGTCCTGTAGTGGTTGATTAGGGGTGAAGTGGTGTCAACCAGATGGGGGAGGAGCACTGGAATCACAGCTATGGGGCTTTTACCTCTTTATATACCCCTTTGCAGGTGTGTAAAAAAGTTGGGAGCTTTTCATTTTGCCCTAATTTGCACAAGTACTAAAAGGTAGCTGTGCTGCAGAGTTGCCGTCTATGTATGCCATTACCAAGAGGTTCAAATTGACCCCCTCAAGTGGTTGTCCCATTAAAGGGCATCTGTTATCAGATTTGTACCTGTGAAACTGGTTGACCTGTTACATGTGTGCTTGGCAGCTGAAGGCATCTGTGTTGGTCCCATGTTCATATGTGCTCACATTTCTGAGAACGCTGAAGTTTTAATTAGTGCAAATGAGCCTCTAGGATCAACGGGGGCGTTGTTTATTACACATAGAGGCTCTGCTGTCTCTGCAACTGCCGCACCCTCAGCACTTTGACAGGGCCAGGCAGGGAAAACCTCATCACACCCGGCCCTGTTAATCAAAGTGGAGAGGATGCAGCAGTTGCAGAGAGAGCAGAGCCTCTAGGTGTAATGGCAACGCCCCTGTTGCTCCTAGAAGCTCATTTGCATATATTAAAACATCATTTTTTTTCAGCAGCGGGGGGACATATAAACGTGGGACCAACACAGATGCCATCAGCTGCCAAGCGCACATACAACAGGTCAGCCAGTTTCATAGGTACAAATCTGCTGACAGATGCCCTTTAAGACAACTTATCCCCTATCCACAAGATAGGGGGTAAGTGTCTGGCGATAGTCTTACCATTGGGACCCCCGCAGATCACAAGTATAGGGGCCCTCACTCCCCATTTGAGTAAAGGTGCAGACAGGCATACATGTCCCCTATCCATTATGTGACTGCCGGAAATAGCAGAGTACAAGCGCTCAGCCATCCCTGGCAGCCCCATAGGGCTGAATGGGTGACTGCTGAGTAAAGCACAGACCCCCCCCCCTACTCTCATGATCAGCAAGGATCCCAGCGGTCGAACCCCTCTAATCAGATACTTATTCCCTATCCTATCTACAGTGGATAAGTAGTCTTCGCGGGACAACCCCTTTAACTTCTGATAATGAATTTGCTCTATTTCCAACATTGAAGGGTTCCAGCAGAGAATATCTGTAGGCATTATTCTTTTACATTACCGTAAAAAACAAATCAATTTACTTGGCTAACAGTTCTCCGGCTCTTTCATTTTTTTAAGCTTTCATATTTATTGTGTTTAATGGCACATCATCCTCTTGTCCTGCATTTTAAGTATGTTAAAAGACTATCTTAGCCCATGTGATCGTATTCTTCTTCTAATTTCCTCCATGGCTTTTCATCTTAATCGTTATTATCTTCCCCTACAACTCTTCCCATAAGCCATTAAGTTGTGCCATACGACAAGTCTACGCTGCTTGCTGACATAAGGAGATTTTCAGAGATGAGCCTAACGCTTGTTGTCAGCGCATACATATTTGTAATGATAAAGCATCTTTTTCACGCCAAAATGCCTGTCTTGTAACTTTCAAGTTTGCACCCTCAGAGAAGAAGTTCTTTTTTCCCTTTGTCAGTCCTCGTGGTGGATAAGAAGTGACAGGCCGGTAAATGTTTGACATCTGAGTTCCCCTTGATATGTTCCTGAACATCTCATTACCTTAATGCCATGCTGAGCGGGTGATTACCTCCAGCCATTAAAGACAATCACTGCCGATGAGTCCCGTGCTTCTGTTCAATGCTTGGTGACCTCTCTCAGGCCCAAATGGACACATTATACAGTTTAATGAGTAGAGAACAATTGCTTAAAACAGATACCCTGTGTGTTTAAATATTACTTTCCTCACAAGCTGCAGTATGATTTTAGCAAGTTTACATTATGACATTTTTAGAAAACTTTGGAGGCAATTTATCAAGCAGTTCACAAGAAATTTCGTCTTCAAAAAGTTTGCAACCCTTTTAAAGGGGTTCTCCAGGAATTAAGAAAATGAAAATACTTAAATATTCATTATAAATACAGTATATTACCAAATACCTTTCATTAGTTATAATGGCTCGTTTTGTCTAGGGAGCAATCATTAGGAAAAATAAAATAGCCGCCGTCCTAATAGTACACACAAAATCTGTCCTAATTACACAGGAGGACAAGTTAAGGAGCTGTACCATTTTTTTCTCTTACTTGTCAGGGATTATGATCCTGAATACAGTTTAATATGATCTTCAGCTGAATCTCTGTAGGAATGGAGTTCATTAGGAGACATAAAGTACAGAGAGGATAGTGAGGGTATAGATAATGAGCAGCAGCACTTGTATGCAGTCTCCATTACCACAGTCTGTCCTGTCCGTCCTCTCTGTACTTCATGTCTCCTCATGAACTCCATTCCTATAGAGATTCAGCTAAAGTCCTTTTCATCTGTATTCAGAATCATAATCATCGACAAGCAGAGCAGAGAGAAGGATGAGGCAGCTCTTTACCTCAGTGTTGTGAAGTAACTCGTCCTCCTGTATGATTAGGACAGGTTTTGTGTGTACTAATAGGATGGTGGCCATTTTATTTCTCCTAATGATTGCTCCTTAGACAAAACAAACCATTATAACTAATGAAAGGTATTTAAGAATATATTTGTAGTAAATATTTAAGTATTTTCATTTTCTTAATTCACAGAGAACCCATTTAAGGTAATTACTGTAAAATTTGTGCACTGTTACATCACTCCAGTTTGTAAAAGTAGGTGGAAAAATATACATGGTTACCTATATTATCAAGTTTTACTCTAGATTTATGACTATGACTTTTTAAAAAGTTGGTGTACTAAACCGGAGTAACTTTTCTAGACAAAAGTGTTAGGTTTAATGACTGTATTGTAAGGGTATTTTTAAGTGCAGATTGATTATGTCCCCTTTAAATCTGTCTCTTTAGATTACTTTTAATAATCTGTATACCAAAATTTCTCTTGTAATTTAGTGGGTTAGAGAAGTACCCATCCCCCATTGTGCTGATAAGACCACATTCCTGAGTGATCTCAGAGACATGCGTAATGCACACTGGAGGAGGGCTGATGGGAATAACTTTGGTCTGCACTAACAATACCACCACTAGGTAGGATGTAAGTATAGATATTTCCCTATCTCTTGTACACCCTAGAGTGTTGGTCATGTGTTATAATGTGGTAGACAGCCATGTGTTATAGCATGATCGACCAAACCTCTACTCCATATTTAGGCTAGTGATGTTTATTTACTTTTTATTATTCTGTATGTGATATGCTTGTGTTATCATATATTTAATCACACTTAGTAAATATATTTATTCACTTAGCCTGTGTAAATTCTAAAATCTCTTGAATTCAAGTTACATTACAAAGAGGAGCCAAATTTAACAAACATCTTGTGCCGTTTTGATAAATTTGGTACAAAGTTCTTCAGCGCAAACTCAAGGAAAACTGACTTCAAATATTACCTTCATGATAAATTTCCCCCTTTTTATATTTCTGTTTGATAAATGACCTCCTAAATGTTTTGTGTAGGATAAAATGACAGGGATGTGTGTCTGACTTTACACAACAGTGATTATCTGGTAATTATACTTTAGCCATTACTAAAGTCTCCAGTTGAGAATGCAGTAGCTTACAACCTCTCACTTTTCTTTTATTGCTACGTAGCTATCCTTTCTGTATAACTTCTTGTGCATTTTTGCTCTTTATGAGGGCAAGCCCTTTTTTTTAGTTTTAAATTGAGCACTCAGAAATGACCTTAAGAACTCTTGTACGATATTAGCAGGAGACAGTGTTGAGTGGTTTATCTTTTTCTATTCTGTAAATAGATCTTTATATTAGTCAGTAAATGTAAAATCTAGCAGCTGTGTAATAAATCATCATTAATTTTTTTGCCTCTATTTTTTTTAATTCTAACATGGAATCCATAAAGTGGTTACAGCTTATCAGGGGAGCAGCTATAGGGGAAGCAGCTGCTTTGGGGCCCAAATTCAGAAGGGGCCCACTCAGAATGAGGACTAAAACATTTTATTGTCAGGGCCCTCTCAACAGTATTATACAGTGACAATATATACAGCGAAACTGCAGGAAACAGAGCAGCTACAAGGCCTGGTCTGAGAGAGTTACTGTATCTTGACTAGCCACAGGAGTGGGAGTTGCACAGGAGAAAGGGGTTGTGAAGAAGTTTCCGAGGGGGGAGGCTGTTCAAAATTTACTGTGGGGCCCAGTCATTTCTGGTTATACCACTGCAGCTTATCATTACTGTGTGTCTTTAATTAGTACTTTGAGTGCACATGGGGCGTACTGTTCTGAATACACCACTATTTGATTGGCATATTGGCAATTTTATAACCCTTACACCAGAGAAATTCATTGGGATGTGAATATCCTTCAACACGTGAATAAAACCGATCGGTCAGTTAACATATGAATAATGAATTCCTTTATATGTTAATGAGACAAAATATCATTGATATTCATTCAGTAAGATACTAGTCTGCCCTGGTTGTTCATGTATTAATGAGCCAGGCTGTTCAGAGCACTAATTATAGAGACTTGTAGTAAGAATAACCATCAACAGCAGCCAACCTGCTTGTTGATGTTTTCCAACACTATGATTTTCCTCTTTTTTTTTTCCTTTTACATTTCAGAGTGAAATGATGGGACAAAATAAGTAAAATCATCAGAAGATTTATTGAAAATATGGATAAATTTGCTGACAATTAAGCTAATCTTTCTCAAAGGTGGAACTTAAAGGGGTTGTCTCACTTCAGCAAATAGCATTTATCGTGTAGAGAGAGTTAATACAAGGCACTTACTAATGTATTGTTATTATCTATATTGCTCCCTTTGCTGGTGGGATTCATCATTCCATCACATTATACACTGCAAAGTTTCCATGTTTACAGACCACCCTGCAATCCATCAGTGGTAGTTGTGCTTGCACACTATAGGAAAAAGCACTAGCCCATGTGTCCTATGTGTGCTCCCATAGTCCCGGCCACCAGAGAGGCTGACAGTGAGCGCCCCCACCTCTTCCTAGGCCAGTGTTATCAACCTACTGTACATCAGTCATGTAGTTAGAGCTCAGCTCCATTCAAGTCTGTGGGGTTGAGCTGAAATATCAAGCATAGCTGCTATACAATGGACAGCGCTGCTGGGAGGCCACAGTGCTTATCCAAGCTCTGGTGATTGCCGTAGCTTCCTGAAACAGCTGATTGGCGGGGGTGCCGAGACGCAGAGCCCAACCGACATGATGATGACTTATGCTGAGGATAGCTCATCATTATCTTTACCAGGATAACCCCTTTGATAAGTTTGGTTGATCTTATTCCAGTGTACTTTTTACTAAGACTGGCATAAGAAATGCCAGGCATGGTAAGTCTGTCCCTCTGCTCCTATTCTGTAACCAGCATAATAATTATCATATTTTTCATACTATAAGACGCATCTAGGAGTTGGAGGATGAAAATTAGAAAAAATATTTTTCATCAGACCTCAAATCAGACACCATCCTTCATGAGACCACAGATCCGGCCCCCAAATCAAACCCTCCAATTTCATCAGCCTCAGATCAGCCCCCCATCAGTCTAAGAACAGACTTCAACAGCCTCAGATCAGATCCCATCAGCCCCAGATCGGACCCCATCAGCCTCATTTGAAACCCAATCAGCCACAGAACAGATCCCATCGGCACAGACACCACATTTTTGCAGTTGCTCAGGCTGGTTGATAAATTTGGTGCATGGTTAGTCACCTTTGTCTACCATTATACCAATTATTGATTGGCTTTATTTAGGCTGGACAACCCCTTAAATCTGTTCAGAAATTAGTATTTTTTATAATAGTTAAAGGGATTCTGTCAGCAGCATTTCACCTATTGAGTTATTTATACCATCGGATTCGGCCAGTTATAAGCAGTTCTAAATTGTAATTGTTATAGGTCACAGAGGCAGTTTTTGTATTAAAAAAACGATTTTTAGTAGCTGTCACTCACTGTTAATAAGGAGCCCAAGGGGAGTTGCCAACCGTTGCAGGAGCCCGGGCTCGGCGATTCCTTGGAGCCCAGGCACGCCCACCTACTTAATATTCACTTCACTGACTCGTCAGTAAGCTTCGGCGCGGAACGAAATCCCGCGCATGCGCAGTACATCAGGAGAGGCCAGTCCCCGCAGACTGCACGGGCGCAGGCCTCTGATGTACTGCGCATGCGCGGGGATTTCGTCCGTGCCGAAAGCTTCACTGAGCGAGTCAGTGAAGTGAATATTAAGTAGTGGGCGTGCCTGGGTCCAAGGGAATCGCCGAGCCCGGGCTCCTGCAACGGTTGGCAACTCCCCTTGGGCTCCTTATTAACAGTGAGTGACAGCTACTAAAAATCGTTTTTTACACAAAAACTCCTCTGTGACCTTATAACAATTTCAATTTTAGAACTGCTTATAACTGGCCGAATCCGATGGTATAACATAACTCAATAGTGAAATGCTGCTGACAGAATCCCTTTAAAGGGCTTGTCTCTTTTCAGCAAATATCATTTATCATAAAGTTACTACAAGCCATTTACTAATGTATTGTGATTGTCCATTGCTTCCTTTGCTAGCTTGACTCATTTTTCCATCACATTATAAACTACTCAAATCCAGGGATTATGGCCACCACTGCAACGCAGATACAAAGTGGTCTGGATGAGTGCTGCTGTGCACGCGTGCCTATGCATGCTACCACAGTCCTGCCTATGCATGCTACCACAGTCCTGCCTATGCATGCAACCACAGTTTGGATTTGTTAAGCAGTAAGACAGCAACAGATTATTTGGATAAACTGTGAAGAAACATTTCTAGACTGTAGATCAACTGTCACCGGCGACCTCCCTATCCAGCAGTTTCCATGGGCATGTAACTGTGGTTCACCTGATTAAAACACTGTTTTTCTTTTGTTGATACGAGGCTCCATTCCAGAGTTATGGTACTTTTTCTTAATATGCAAATTAGGCCTTTGGTGCAATGAGGGCATCGCTGTTGCTCTTATCGCGCCCACGCTCCACTAATTTTTGTGTCCAGTCCCTACCTCAGTGCTTCGATTGACAGGGCAAGGGAGAGGCAAAGGAAATGTATCAGAGTTGTCGAGCCAATGTGGTGGAATGTAGGCTTGATTCAGTACAGTTGAATAGGTGTAGCGGGGTTGTAGTGTCACTGAGCTGCAGCAATGTAGCAGAGTTGGAGCAGCAGAGTCAAACTGATGCCACAGACCTGGAAAAGGTTAACTGAGCGGATTCAGCAAAGCTGGAGTGGAACTGAACTAGCCGAGCTGTAGTAGTGATATTGTACTTGATGTAGCAGAGCTGTGTGGAACTAAATAATAGCAGGGAACAGGCAGGCACGGCTGCAGAGGACACTTCTTGAATAATCAGGTAGCATCCTGCTCTGATCACATAACATTCCTAAAACTTTTCCATATGATTAGACCATAATCCTAGTGACATCCCAGAAGTTGAGGAATGCCAATCATGGATGGTCAGCTTTAGTGATCATGCTGAGACCCCCACTGATCAAACTCTGACATTCAATATGACAAAAAGTTTTATAAAATTATAGGCTCATCTTAAAGGGGTTGTCCAGCCTTTTTTAAAGAGGTGTTTTCCGATTGTTACAAATTAGATTGTTGGATCCTACCTCTAGACCTCCTGCTCACTAGATGGGGACCTCATATCCCTCGGAAATTGGCAGAACAAGCATATGGCCTGCAGCTCCATTCATCTCTATTGGGAGTTCTGGGAATAGGCTAGTGCGGTCTCTGAAACTCCCATAGAGATGAATGGAGAATCTCACATGCTCATGTGCACATGCTCAACGTGTCCTTCTATTCGTTTCTGGGGGCTCCAAGGGGTACAGGATCGAGGTTTCCATGATCGGTTGGGGTCCCAGTGGTAGAACCTCGCTGATCGAATAATTATCTAATAATAAGGCATGTAACAAGAGATGGCTATTCAGTGTTACTCTGCTGCCAGAAGCTGCCGCCAAAACTACACTGCACCGTCTACATTGCAGTGGACCTTGAAGTCAATGTAGTAGCAAACTTCCTTCTCTATGGTGCTGTGTAGTTACGGCGCTGGCTTCTGGTGCAACAATAGCAGACAGACACAAAGAGTGCAACAATAGCAGACAGACTTTTGGCAAACACCTTTCTAAATTCACCCAAATTTCTTAGTTTTATTGAGCACGATTAAATTTACAGTACTACTATTTACTACCAGCACTCCGGTGGTCATACAGTCATTTTCCTTTAAAACCGCTCTATTAGATCACTCATGTGACAGAGATTAATCTTTTTCATTTATTTTCCATAAAAAGTTACGTTTTACGACTCATTAACCAAAATGTGGAATTACACCTATAAAAATACAAATGTGGCAGCTGCAGCTTGTTCTCCGGCTTCTGCATCATCTCCGTCTGTAATTTCCTGAAATCTGTGCATTCTAACAATGTCTTTTTTTTTTTTTTCCTTTTTCGTTAGGGAGACACGATTGCATCCTGTGATTCGTATGGTATTTTGAAGCTTTGGGATGTGCGGAAGGTATCAGCGGTGTTATCAGTTGATGCAGGACCTCACCCTGGAAATCAAGTGGCCTTTGATCCTTCAGGTAAGAACAAATGCTAAAGTTCTGTCAGACGAAGCTTCAGATCCTCAACGTGTGATATGTAAGTATCGACCGGTAATATAAAGTATTAAGCTGCACTGCTGACTGGAGCCGAGGTGATGTATACAGGTCAGAAATGAGTGCCCTGTATACAATGATTCCAGTCTACAACATTATCAGAAGAATCAACAAAGGGCTTATAGTTTTAAAAGGAGCATGCCCCCAAGGTTTACCAGTTCACTCTGCCCCATGCGCTAAGCTTGAATATGCCCCATTTAAAGGATAGTTCAACAACTGTCGCCATGATATGTTCATTTCTGAACAATCGTAATGATAATTGGTCATGGTCAGCGTCAGAGAGTAGCTCAACAATAAGTGTCTCAAAGACTTACTTGGGAGGTACGCTCAGGGGCGGATTGGCCATAGACCTTACAGGGAAATTTCCCGGTGGGCCGATGCCCAAGGGGCCACCTGGGCCTTGCTCATGGCCGGCCATTACCGCTGGCTTTATTTTGTGATGGACTGTGGTATTTGGTTGTTTTGGGGTGGTATAATGTGTCACAATATGATATTGCTGGTCCTGCCTTCCATCAATTTGGACCCAACTTCAAAACGGGGCCACTTTTGGTATTTTTTCCAGGGCTACTTTAAGTTCCCAGTCCGCCCCTGGGTACACTCATTAATAAACCACAATATGCAAACTAACTATGAAAGAGTCCTGTACAGTAATGTGGGACCTGCAGCACTATAGATGAGAAATGACCATAAAGCTATCTGAACACAGCCAGGCGACTCATGCTCATGCTCTGCTCATCTGCCGGTATCTAGACACCCTGGGGAACGTGGAAGAATGAAGAAGCTGAGTAGATGAGGTCAGGTGCTCCTAGGGTCAGGGTCATAAATACCAGTTATTGACTGAATCTTTACACTGAAACTGCACACGGGAGATGTGCATTGCCAACATTTCTGCCTGTTTTGTAGGACATTTCTGGTATGATAGGTAGGTTAGCCCTGGGGTACAGACTGAACCTGGATGGGACCCTTCTGAATCCTGCTCCTTCATTTTGATTGTGTCCAGATGGCAGTAAACAGTAAATCCCCCTCAAAATAGGAGTTATTACCCAGCTTGCAGATCTTCGTAAGCAGTGTGTCTGAAAGCCTTCAAAAGTAGGTTTCCTGGCTCTTCTATCGCCCTGTGCTAAAGTCCAGACTCTGTATCAGGACAGAACACATCAGAACGTTGTTTGTTTGAAGCTAACGTCAGAACACTAGCCCTGTAGCAGTAGGCGGGGCTGTTACGGCTGTACTCCTGTTTGTGTGAGAGTTGTCTTCTAAGGCCCTCTCTCCCCCCATCCCTTCCCTGCTGATGCCGAATCTTAAAGCAGTTATCTGGCAACAATAAAGTGAAAGAATAAACAGAAATAATTTTCCCTGTAACGTGTCGTCCTCTTCCTTCCTGATGCCATAGGCACGTGTCCTCATGTGCTTTTTTTGTAAATACAGCTTTGGGGTTTACCTATATAAACCACCATGCTGTAGCACATGTGAACACCATTGTAGACTTATGGTTCTTAGTCAAACATGTCTTATGTTGTATCAAAATTAGGCTTCCAGTGTCCACTAGGCGCATCCAGAGCTCCAAAGTGTCATTTGGTTTCATCCCTACCCTAATCAATCTTTCATTACTTGACATGGATGACCTAATCTACAGGCTTCTTGCACCATAGTGGATGGAGGATTCAATTTTTTTTTGTGTAAGTGAATTTGACAGGGTCCATTTAACACCCAGGGGGGTTGTGTGGCAGTACTTATTGATGACCTACCCTCAGGATAGATCATCAATATGAGATCAGTGGGAGTCTGACTCCTAGCACCCTCAGCGATCAGCTGTTTGAAGAGGAGATTATACTGTGCCTCGTCTCACTTGCAGTTGCGGCGCAGTGTAATTACAAGTTCTTGTACAATTCAAAAACTTGAACGATGCACAGTGTAATCTTGAAGAAGAAGTAGCACCACCTCCTCTTCAAATGGCTGATCAGAAGGTCTGCTGGGAGTCAGACCCCCAGAGATCAGATATTGATGACCTATCTTGAGGAGAGGTCATCAATATGTACTGGCTGTGCAATCCCTTTTAAAGGGAGTCTGTCGCCAGGAAATTCTCAGTGAAACCAGACATAATGCTTGTAGGGCTAGCTGAGTGTAATAATGTATTTCACATAGTCCACCGAGTCTCTTTGGGGTTCACATAATGGAAGCGTAAAATACACCAATAAATCAATGTGTAATTTTATTTTTTTTTAAAAAATGGTGTTATTAACTCACGAACAGGACATTTTTTTGTGTTGTGTTTGAATTTTATGTGAAGGGGAGCAGAAACCATAAAAAGCTGCTCAAGGGTGGACATTCACTTTAAAGGGAACCTGTCATGTTGAACATGATGTCTGAGCTGAAGGCAGCATGCTATAGAGCAGGAGGAGCTGAGCAGATTAATATATAGTTTTATGGGAAAATATTCAGTAAAACTTGTATTTTATGCATTGAAATTTCTGCTCGTTCTGGGCTTTGTCGTGCAAGAGGCGTCCTGTCAGTGATTGACAGCTATCTCTGTATACTGTGAGGAAGTGACAGGCCTCATATATATTAGAGAAGATCTATGTTAGGATTTGATGTGTTTTCCCCACGATCACCTGACCTGAGGTGAGGCCAGGTGCGATAATCACTTGGGGATAAAGCAATCCTCAGTGTGTGAGAGGAGGAGAGCCCAGGGGAACAGACCTGGAGAGGGCCTGTGTGGTTCCAGCCAGGAGGGCTGAGGGCCACAAGGCTGAGGAAGCCTGAGAGAGAAAATTGAAAAGGAAGCCTGCAGAGGCTCTGTGTGGTTCCAGCCAGGAGGGCTGGGCGGCCACAAGGAGGCGGAAGCCTGAGTTTGGTGGGGACCCAGCGACGCCTGAAGAAGAGAGGTGTCGCATAGTCAGAGTCAGGAGGACTGCTGGACCATATCCCTCCAAGGGATTTCGCTGCTTCCACCAGGAGGACTGGTCGGATGCACTAGTCACAGCTTAGGAGACTGTCGGACTGAAGCTGAATACCACAGAGTGAACAGTGACCTAGAGGTGAGTTATGGAGACCTCTGTATAGTGAGTGCCAAGATGGGAAAGCTTTTGTTCTTTTGTGTTGATGTAACATATTGTGAGGTGAAGCTGTGACTTCATAGTGCCGAGTATTGCCAAACTTGGAAGTGGGATATGCGGTGTGACAAATAAAGCACTGTTTGAGCTTGAAAACTCCCTGTTGGATGAGAAGTCTGTCATTTCCGACCCCTGAGAGAGAGCGATCCCTTACAATACACATTTCTAGAGGGACAGCTGTCAATCACTGATAGGACCGCCTCCTTGACTTCAAAGCCCAGAGTGGGCAGGAATGTAAATGAATGAAATACAAATTTTACAGAATCTTTTCCCATAAATCTATATATCAATCTGCTTAGATACATTTTTATGGGGACAGGTTCCCTTTAAGCACAGTCTTTGGTCTCTTTCATAAATTTTATTTACATAGTCCCAGAGAACTCCTTTAAGCTTTTGAGAAAGGGCACATACACTGACAGCTGGAGCCCCGGGGAATGAAAAATTGAGCGCTGCTGGTCTTCTGCAAATCAATTTTATGATTTTTTTTCTTTTAGAAATCGGTTGAGTCGTTGTGCTGTCCACTTATAAATTGCCCTTTAAACACCATATAACCAAACACAAATACAGAGAAGTGCAGTAGCTGAAAAATATGAGTTCCCTTCATGCTCAGAGTATTTCAGATGGAAAATTTGGCTTCATGTCACAAATTCCTGCTGAGAAGGTTGTAAAATTTGACCCAGTGGTTTGCAACCAGATATTGGGAATATAAAAGACTCTCGAGGCTCTTTAGAATCATGAAAATGGATTCTTAAGTCTGCCGCCTGAAAATGGTGAACATTTAGTTATAAATCAGCGTCTGAAGCTTGTATACTTGTAGTGTAACTGAACGCCAGAATATTTTTCTTGCTCTTGTTTATTGCCTCTGGTAGTTAATGCATTTGGTTTCAATTTCATCATTGCATAGCGCTGATTAATATCACGCTCCCAACGTCCCCACTTTGCTGCCGGCTTCATGTGTGTGCAGGCGGATGCAGTAAAAGAACAGACGAGGCTGTAAAGCCGGTGTATAAAACACGTTGTAAATTGTCGCTCCTTTATTATTGTTACCTGCTAAACATGCCTGATATTTCTCTGTCTGTCAATCTCCCTCTTTGTGGCAGCTTGGTGACATTTTCAGTGCAAACCTTCTGCAGCTTTTAATAAAACAGCAATTTGTTTGTTTTAGTGACATAAAAACCCTGACATTTTGTAACTTTGTCTATGCAAAGAATTATCTCCCAAGGAAGAGAAACACCTCACTAGCGCCACCTATTGGAAGTTGATCCCTAAGAGCATTGTCAATAACTCTCCATACCATGTAGTACTTCCAGTAAGTCTCCTTACAGGACCGTTCTCTTTAAGGAGATTCAGCACACTGCCTCAGTAACTTTGGGGCACATTTAATAAGACTGGCGGTTCCGCTGAAGTTATGAAGAGGCGCCGACCTCTGCATAACGTCAGCGCATCCAGTGCCAGTTCTAAATCTAAGCTTCTTTGCTGTCTTACAGTTAGACTATATTCTACGCTTTAAATTTAGGTGTATTTCAGAATAATAAATGACCCCCTTTATGTCTAGAAGACTTAGACGGTGAATTCTCTCCAAACCCCCTTAGAGTAATTTAATACAAGTATTTAAACTATACAAAACATAGCCGGAAAGGGCCGGATCACCACCAGGCCCAATGGACTATAATTGAACTCTGTGGGGATCCAGGCGGATATTAGTGCACAGATTTGGTCAAACAAAAACTGCTACTTTCACCGTTTTTTTTTCCTCTGGCCAAATCTCGGCACTCATGTCCAAAACCGGCCAGATTCCTGCTGGGTCCTAATATAGTCAAAGGGACCCCTCTCCGGCTATGCAGGATACGCTGAACTCCAGCAGGCTCATCCTCTGCCAGAACAGCCTGGAGGATAGTTTTAACTTTAGTGTGAAATTAGTGTAAGGGGGCTTGGCTATGCAGGATACAATGAACTCCGGCAGGCTGTACCACTGCCAGAACAGCCTGGAGGATAGTTTTAACTTTAGTGTGAAATTAGTGTAAGGGGGCTTGGCTATGCAGGATACAATGAACTCCGGCAGGCTGTACCACTGCCAGAACAGCCTGGTGGATAGTTTTAACTTTAGTGTGAAATTAGTGTAAGGGGGTTAGGTATGCCGGATACGATGAACTCTGGAAGGCTTTTCCTCTGCCCGAACAGCCTGGTGGATAGTTTTAACACTAATGTGAAATTAGTCTAAGGGGGTTTGGCTATGTCGGATACGATGAACTCTGGAAGGCTGTTTCAGCAGTATTAACGCTAGTGTGAAAATAGCCTTATCTAGACTGTTCTGTGACAGATTTCCAGTTCCACCATTTATTATGCATACTTTGAGAAGAACCCCCCAAGAGGACTACTTTTTAATGTAACTTTGGGTGATCATCTCAGAGAGGTTTTTATTATATATTGCAAGAGTCTATATTGTATTAAAGGAATGGTTTAAGCAAACGCCATTTACCTCCAAAATAGAAAAATGTAGCAGGCAGATGCTGGACGCAACTGAACATCTTCATCTGTGTCTTGTAATATACATGATGTACAGTTATATGGGCTATACCCCTCCACCCTGGCTATGATGTCAGGAGGTTCATGAATTCAAAAATCACAAGCAAATTGTTCATACTACTTAATATGTATCGTCCTTTACCTGGATCATTTGACTTAGGTTGACAGTACATATTAGATAGCTGTTGTCCAAACAGTCATTTATCCTTATCCTTCCATACACATGCATGTTCAGTTCGACCAAGTATTGATGTGTCCCGAACCAGGAGTGAGGAGAAAGCCACCACCAGGCGCCTCTGTCAGTGGCTTATCTCCCCAAGAATAAAAGGATCAGTCAACTGTCCAATCCTTGTCTCACCCAACATCTGCTGTCAGGGGAGAGTTGGAAGGCTCCTATATGCATTAGATGGTCAGCCGACATGTATTTATTGTGTATGGTCAGCTTAAAGAGCACCTGTCACCACTCCTGACATGCCTGTTTTAATAGTTTCATGCATTCCTCATGTCATAACAGTTCTGGAGCATCTATTCTTATGTCTGTATGTTGTGCCATTCCTTTATTATTTCTACTAGAAGTTATGAATGAATTGCTATTAGCCTTCAGTAAGGGTTCAGGTGGAGGTAACCAGTTGGGGGTGTGTACCTGCACAGTCTGACAATGGCAGCACCGATTGGATAGAGTGAGACTATGCAGGTGCAGACCCCTAACTGGTTACCACCCCTCTGTACCCTTACTGAAGTCTAATGGCAATTCAATTATAACTTCTAGTAAAAATAATAAAGGAATGGAACAACATAGAGACATAAGAATAGATGCTCCAGAATTGTTATTACATGGGGAATGCATAAAACTATTAAAACAGGTATGTCAGGAGCGGTGAAAGGTCCTCTTTAAAGAGGACCTGTCACCACAAAATGCAATGCAATCTGCCGGCAGCATGTCATAGAGCAGAAGGAGCGGAGCAGATTGATATATCGTTTTGTAGGAAAAAGATTCAGTAAAACCTGTAATTTATACATTTTGGCGGTCATTCCCTATCAGAAATATGTATATCTGTTATAGATAGTGTCGCAAAGGTCCTTTGCGCCACACTCTGCCACTTTTCTCTGCTCATGCCAGGTCTGAAAAAGGGGGCATGGGTGGAGAAGGGGACGGACCAGCAGGCCCATCTCCTTTATCATTTTCTACGCCTGTTTAGCTAGGAAGCTGTCTTACGTTTAGAGCAGCGGTGGATGTGCTGTCGTTATGTAGAGACCAGTGACTCTACATTACTTCGGTGGATCCAGCGCATGTGGTTGTTAAGACCGGTCTTAATAAATGACTCTCTTTATCTCCACTATTTCTAACTTTGACCACCCAGTGAACAGCTCTCAGTACACAGGGGAGCTGTTATCAGTAATTGATGGCATTCCCTGTATAAAGGCTGTAATACAGTGTCTGATATTTAGTCCGATAATCACAGATGAGTGTTTGCATGAACACTTGTTAGTGATCATCTTGCAGTGTAATACTGCTGCAGATTGCGTGATGAACGAGCAAACGCTCATTCATCTGGCAATACTGATTTTTAAGCATTCTTAAAACTCAGTGCTTGCCGGCAGCAGATCACGCTGTCTAATAACAATCTGCCGCCGACAAACCACTAGACAGTATGAGGACAAGCGATAGCATAGCAATTGCTCCTCCTTATGCTGCGGAGGTGATCGCTGCATGTAATAGCAGCGGTCTCCTCTGCTAGCTAGAAAGCAATTGCCTGACAATTGCTTACTGATCTGCCTGTCTAATACAGGCTTTTGTGTGTTTGCAGAGATCTGTCAGTCACCGATAACTGTCCCCTTCCCTCCTTGTGTACTGATAGCTGTTCACAGGGTTGTCTGAAAGAGAATCTGTCACATCTGGCAACACCTATTAAGTACAATACAACTTGTATAGAACACCTGCCATTGACTCCAGATCAGTAATTTGTGTATGGATACTCATCCCAAATTCCTTTGGTGTGCGTGCACAAACTGGCTGTGGAATGCACAGCGAGGACATCTCCTGGAGTAATCTCCATTATATGCGCATGCACAGGAGACCTCTCAATGCATTCCATGGCTGGTTTGTGGGCCCAAAGTGGAAATGGGGGTGAGTATAGACATACAAATTACTGATCCGGAGTCAGTGGCAGGTGTTCTGTACACGTTTTACTGTACTTTAAAGGGAATCTGTCAGCAGGTTTGTACCTATGACACTGGTTGACCTGTTGTATGTGTGCTTGGCCACTGAAGGCATCTGTGTTAGTCCAATATTCATATGAATAAGAATAGGCATTTCTATCACGGATAAGGGTGTTCTGTTCCGCAAAATGTTGAAGGCATATAGCCGGTATACTACTGTGTGAATGAGCCCTAAGTTAGAAAAAGGTATAAATTCCAAGTTTCACTGAATCTTTTCCCACAAATATATACATACTGTGTGTTGTGTGTATATATATATATATATATATATATATATCAATCTGCTCAGCTCCTCCTTCCCGCAGATTGCCTTGCATTGTGTAGTGACATGTCCAGGCTAATAAGAAGCCCAGTGTCTTCCAGTGAACGTGGTGATGTAGAAGATGGGTGAAGTTGATCTTTCCTCCGGCATTGTATTCCCCCTTCTTGGCATTCTCCGTTTATGAAATGTAGGAATATAATTTAGAATCATATGCCGCTTGAATACCCGCAGATTTAGAGGATTTCTTGGAGTAATTCTTGATAATTTCTCTTTGACAAGATATTGACTCTCACATCCGATTTTTCGCTTTGCCCTATTTCCCCCTCTATAAGCTGTGAATGAAATGACATTTGAATATTTGTTTTAAATTTAATTTCAGATAAACATTGCAAGCACTTATCTCAAGGGCTCACTGGAAACCTTCACATCCACAGCATGTAATGCCCTGTTTACTGTGGACGTGAAGGAAAAATACACATCAATTTAACTGCAGCTTCTAGAAAGGATTACCCCATTTATGAAATCAACCATCTCACATTAGAAATGATCAATATCTTTTCAATTTTCTGTTAATGCCTTTATGCACAATTGCATTAAAATAGCCTGAAAAATAGCTTAAAGGGGTTATCCCATGACTAATGTAAAAAAATGAAAATCAGACACTTAGAACATGATAATCTCTTTCTAACAAAGCTAGATCCAGCCCTGTACCTCACATGGAGAAATCTCTATTCATTGCTCTGCTAGATTTATATCACGCTGGTAGCTCAAGAGGAGTGTCCTTTCTGCTGCAGCTCAGGGGGCATGACCTTTCTGCTGCAGCTCTCACACTATCACAGCTCAGGAGGTAGTTGAAGAATGAAACTGAGCATGTGCGGCCATCTCAGTGAAAAAGACAAAGAAATAAGAAAAAAAACAAACAGCAGGTGGCGCTATAAAGATATTTTTATTGAATAATTCAGTGGTTATGCTAAATTTTTAATTACATGCAATTACAAAAAGTATTCTGATCCAGGTCCTGGTTTGAAAACTGTAGAATATTTTTCGTGAGACATCCCCTTGAAACAAAGTTCTCGTGGTCTGTTTCATGACTTGTCCATTATTGCAAATCAGACCTGGAGTCCCCTGGTAAGGTTCAAAGAGTAAGCCATCAATATAAATCCTGGAAAACCCTTTAGGCTGGGGCTACACTTATACATTTTGTAGTACTGTTAATTGATTTTAACTATTATACTAAGGGGCTTTCCAGTTTCATAATGATTTTTTTTATCTTCCAGAGTACCCCAAACACAGCATACTGCACAGTGAGCATTTTCCTTCCCTTGTTCTTGACATCAGTGCATCCTGGCAGGATATTTACCTGCTTTACTTTCTGTTTGCATCAGCTTCCTGCTGGAGTTTCTATCCAAACTCTCCATGCTTTGCTCTGTAATGTTTCTCAGGGCTTGCTCCCTCGGCCACAGTTTTCTTTGCAGTAATCTTAACCCTCTACAACTCTCCTCTCCATGTTAGCTTGGCGGAGCAAGCCCAGTGAAACATTACAGAGCACAGCATGATGGGTTTGGTTAGAAACCCAGCAGTAAGTTGATGAACTCTGTGAGTAAACATCCTGCCAGGATGGTGTGATGCTGAGAAAAGGGGAACAAAAGTATTGACATGAAGAACAGGTCTATGGGTCTAGGTGTAGCCCAGGCCTTTGTTACCTTTTGAATAAATTCTTATGATGCTTATATCATTTATATATCATTAGTAAAGGGGTTCTCTGGGAATTAAGAAAATTTAAAATACTTAAATATTCCTTCATGATAAATATATTCCCAAATACCTTTTATTAGTTGTAGTGGTTCGTTTTGTCTAGAGAGCAATCATTATGAGAAACAAAATGGCCGCCGTCCTATTAGTACACACAAAAACCTGTCCTAATCACACAGCAGGACAAGTTACTTCACAACACTGAGGTAAAGAGCTACATCCTCCACCTCTCTACTTGTCAATGGATTATGGTCCTGAATACGGATGATAAGAACTTTAGCTGAATATCTGTAGGAATGGAGTTCATTAGGAGACATGAAGTACAGAGAGGAGGTGGGGATGTGGATAATAAGCAGCAGCACTTGTATGCAATCTCCATTACCACAGCCCCACATTACCACAGTCTGTCCTCTCTAAATATCATATTAAGCTGCATTCATGGTCATAATCCCTGACAAGTAGGAGAGGAGGATGAGGCAGCTCTTTACCTCAGTGTTGTGAAGTAACTTGTCCACCTGTGTGATTAGGACAGGTTTTATGTGTACTAACAGGACGCGGCCATTTTATTTCTCTTAATGATTGCTCCCCAGACAAAACAAGCCATTATAACTAATGAAAGATATTTGGGAATATATTTATAATACAGTAATATTTAGGTATTTTTATTTTCTTAATTCCCGGAGAACCCCTTTAAACAGCTGAGTTTCAACCTTTGATTTTTGTGCTCAAGTAAGGAAAAGGGGGGTTCGGAATACTTAAAAAAAAAATAAATAAATCACAGTTCAATCTATTGGAATTTATTTTATATTTTATTATATTTTATATAGTTTTATTATGGAGCGTCAGTGTGTATAATTTTACATTCTATATTTTATATCCAATGTATCATTTAAAGTAATTTTTATCTTTTGTAATACATTATAAGCTTGGTCTGAAGATGCCACATTATAAATGATGAATATAATGTATGAGACAACTAATGCATCTGTTGCCTGTTTTAATTAATCTGAAACACATCCCATTTCTCTTTTCATTGCATTGACTCCTCCAGCACTCTGCATGATGGTCCTCACATTAGTGGAAGGGCCATTCGGCTTAGAATGAGCTATTAAATAAGTCTGGTGCCACGCCAAGAACAATCTGTTTAGAGAGAGGTCCTTCAAATGGGATCAGCATTTAGAGCCATTTAATGCATGTTAACGGTTTGGTCCAGCCGTATGATATCTAAATATATATTTTTATGTTGACCTGCAGTCCCAAAAAGCTCTTTGAAACGTTCATCAGCTATCTCTTACCTAATGTTCCCATTCACAATCCTTCTAAGATAGTGTGTTGTGATTATTTTTCTACATTTATAACTCATTTGCTGTAATTCGCAGTATAATCACTAATTACCATGTTTTTCATTGTCATATGAGAAAATGTATTTTCCCACATTAGAATAATGTGACCTGTCGCCATGGACTTCATTTATGTGCACATTTGTTCTCAGTAGTTATTGCAAACAGATTATAAGACTGGTAAATACAAATGACCCTATAACAGTTAAAGGGATAGGTGATAAATGCCTGATTGCCTAGGGTCTCACTGCTAACCCACCCTCCATCACTGAGGGGGAATCATGAGCCCCCTTTATGACCACAGGCCAATTGGTTTGATTGGACCAGTGTTCCAACATGTGCCCTGCCTCCTCATTCAGTGTTAGAGATGAGTGACTTGATTTTGAATTAATCAAATCCATAACAAATTTCCCAAAAAGACAGAGAAGAATGCATCTTCCCCCAAAAAGGGATAATTTTTGGACAATTTTTTAAAATAAAAAAAATACTATATACAATACTTTTCACTTTATAAGATGCACCTAGGTTTTTGAGGTAGTAAAAAAGGAACAAAATACTTTGAACAAAAAGGTGTGCTTTTGGTGGGTTTTGAACTAATGGTGTTCTGTGGATGACAGTGTTATGGGGAGATCTGTGGAGGACGCACTGTCATGGGGGATCTGTGGATGACACTGGTATGGGAGATCATTAATGTAGCTGGCGGAGCAGGAGCGTGACTGAGTGAGTGAGTGACGTGACGCTGCTGGCTTGCCTGCTGCTTCCACAGTGAGTACTACTACCAGGGGCGCAGCTAAAGGCCCATGGGCCCTGTTGCAAGAGTTCAGCTTGGGCCCCCCTTCCCTCAGTGCCTTGTGGCAAGGAGCAGGGGAGCACATAGCCTATCTACTGCCTGAGGCAAAAATTGAAACGGCACCCCCCATGCCAAATTCTTGACTCTCCAGCCAGAGGTATAACGTGAAGATTCTGGGCCCCAGTGCAAAATCTAAAACGGACCCCTCCCAGCATGCACTTTCTATAATACTGGTGTCTTCTTATGAGGCACAAGGGTCTCTGGGCCCCCTCAGGCTCCTGGGCCCGGTAATGACTGCTACCTCTGCACCCCCTATAGCTAGACCCCCTGACTACTACTACAGGCATTAGTTTAACAAAGCAGCGCCACTGCATAAGGATTAATTATATGGACTTTACATGTGACAACTGCAGTGATCGGGGCCTGGTGTAATGGAGTACAGTGACTGCACCAGGCCTCCGCCTCGAGTGCAACAGCAGTTGCCGGCCTCCAGCCCTCCCTCCCACCCCGCGTCATAGAACTGTAACTGGTATATCGCAGGCAGCTATGTTGCACAGCGCGGCATGCACAGTATCAGTGTCAGCCATGTAGAAATTGCACTTTTTCCCTTTATAAGACGCACTGCCATTTTTTGGGGAAAAAAAGTGCGTCTTATAACGCGGAAGCTGTAGTATGTCACTTAGACATTACAAATGTTGTCTTGGCATTAAAGGGGTTGAATACAGTCCTAGACCTCAGAATGTCATGACTTTTCAAGGCTATTGGGGTCACCTTTAATGCAGACTGAATCAAATCTGACAGCTGATTCAACCAAATCAGACCAGTAGCTACAGTAATATCAGTAAATTTGCTCTTCTCTATTCAGTGGCTGTGGGGCTGTGTGTACTTGAGAAAGGTTCTGTGATAGGACTGAAATGTTGCTGTGAACATGGGTGAATAAATCACTTTTCATTGCATACATCTGAAGTGTTGCGGTCTATTTTTGAAATATATATATATATATATTTATATACACACACACTACCTCTAATGCAGATAAGCAGTTCTTTACATATTAAGGTCAGAAAAATGCCGGAAGCTGGTTAGTTGCCGTCAATGATGAGGTCGAGAGTTTCCTCCGGGTATTGTACAGTACAACATTGGAACAGTAAAAATAACATGAAGCCTCTCTTACCTGTTCTTCAGAAAGAGCCTTATCATGACACAGTGTGATAACAATATAGTACTGTACATGTAGTGCTGCTAAATAGCAGGACAGTGCACATAGCTCAGGTAGAGAGCAGAGCAATGCATGTAGAGGAGGTAGAGAGTAGGATAATGGACGTAGTTCAGATATAGAGCAGGGACAGTGCATGTAGAGAGGTATAGAGTAGGACAGTGCATGTTGTACAGGTAGAGCACAGGACAATATATGTAATACAGGTAGAGAGCAGGACAGTGCATGTACTACAGGCGAGCACAGGTCAATATATACAATACAGGTAGAGAGCAGGACAGTGAATGTAGTACAGGTGGAGCACAGGAGAATATATATAATACAGGTAGAGAGCAGGACAGTGCATGTAGTACAGGTGGAGCATAGGACAATATATGTAATACAGGTAGAGAGCAGGACAGTGCATGTAGTACAGGCGAGCACAGGACAATATATACAATACAGGTAGAGAGCAGGACAGTACATGTAGTACAGGTGGAGCACAGGAGAATATATGTAATACAGGTAGAGAGCAGGACAGTGCATGTAGTACAGGTGGAGCACAGGAGAATATATGTAATACAGTAGAGAGCAGGACAGTGCATGTAGTACAGGTGGAGCACAGGAGAATATATGTAATACAGGTAGAGAGCAGGACAGTGCATGTAGTACAGGTGGAGCACAGGAGAATATATGTAATACAGGTAGAGAGCAGGACAGTGCATGTAGTACAGGTGGAGCACAGGAGAATATATGTAATACAGGTAGAGAGCAGGACAGTGCATGTAGTACAGGTGGAGCATAGGACAATATATGTAATACAGGTAGAGAGCAGGACAGTGCATGTAGTACAGGTGGAGCACAGGAGAATATATGTGATACAGGTAGAGAGCAGGACAGTGCATGTAGTACAGGTGGAGCACAGGAGAATATATGTAATACAGGTAGAGAGCAGGACCTTGCATGTAGTACAGGTGGAGCACAGGAGAATATATGTAATACAGGTAGAGAGCAGGACCTTGCATGTAGTACAGGTGGAGCATAGGACAATATATGTAATACAGGTAGAGAGCAGGACAGTGCATGTAATACAGTTGCAGCACAGGACAATATATGTAATACATACAGAGAGCAGGACAGTACATGTTGTACAGGCAGAGCACAGGGCAATATATGTAATACAGGTAGAGAGCAGGACTGTGCATGTAATACAGGTAAAGAGCAGGACAAATATATATATATAGAGATATAAATTATTTTTTTACAGTTAGAGTTTTATCAGTAATATGAATGTGTCCTCAAGCTGTGACAGCAAAAGAAAATACATTCTAAGGCCTCATTCACATGGCCATATGTATTTTGTGGCCCACAAAGAGCAGATCCGCAAAATATGCATACAGCCGGGTGCATCCTGCTGCTTCTTTGTAGAAATGCCTATTCTTGAACATGAAATGTTCTATACTTTGCGGAACAACCACATGGATGACATCAATCTCATTTTCTTTTAAATGGTTGAGGTTTCCCATTGCTTTCCTATATAGTCACTATGCATTATTGCAGTGACAGTATTGTCACATCCATAGTGCACAGGAGACATTTATCTTGTGTGCTAGTTTAATTTGCCTGACAAAATGACATGACTTGGCAAATTAAGGGTCCTTTTTATCATGCTGTGTGAAATCATGATAGAGCATTTTCCTAGAATGAGCGTGGAGTGTGTTTCCATTGGATTATTTATGTACATTTTCTCATACAACGTTCATGGCGGATACATATTTATGATGCGTGTTAGTCTGTCTTCAGTCAGTGTACAGTCTTTCAGACAAATATATTTTGCAGCATGTTAAGGTCACAGATTGTTTGAAATATTAATGTCTCCATTACAATACCTCATTCAGACTGGGGGTTCAACCCCTATATCATCAATAAAATCTAATATATTTTGATTAAAAGAAATAGACTCTAGTGGCAAGTTATTGTCTCAAAATTTGGCTCAAAATGTTTTTTTTTTCCCTCCTGACCTTTGAGTCCCACTATAGTATCACAGCCTGGGCCCACTGGAGGATCCTCAGGTGCTCTGGTGGGCCAGTCAGATGATGCCTGTGCAGTGATCACCTGAGGAGCCGGTGCAGAGGATGGGAGTGGTAATAGTGTTGTGTCACTGTGTACTCTCTCAGGCTCTTGCTCCCAGGGCATTGGTACAGTAAAAAGGTGGTTTGAAGAATCAGGCCAGAAGTAAAAGCCTTTGTTTACTTAGTACAAAATATAACTTGCAGTACATCCAGCAGCAGAAGGTACAATGTGCAGTTCTGGTCACTAGATAATGAGGTATGGGAGTTGGGTAGGTGGCAATTATGTGGATATTGGTGTCCAGAGTATGATACGAGCCTGGAGTTAGAGTGGTCTAAGCGATGGATGTCTGAGCTGTTGTCTCTAACCTGCAGTGGGGTCTATAAAGCTGTAGTTTTGCTGATTAGGAATGCTGAAGCTTTTTGGAAAGCAGTGTCCTTGATTCTGGCAGTCTCCCTAGAATAATAGTCTCACAAAAGAACTAGTTAAAGTACCCTGAAGAAGGCGCTCAGGCATCCGTTTTCTTCCTCTTCACTCTCTCACTGGAACCCCACCAGCCCACCCCTACTAAGAGGCTGGGAGCAGGGAAATAAACTTTGTTCCTGCCAACCATACCTCCTCTACTGAAGTACACAGCAGAAACACAAAAAAGATATAACATTAATACATATTATAACCAGCAATTGCAGACACCCCAGGTCTGGGGTACTGCACATACAGACCTCAAATTCTTCAGCACATGTGCAACTGATACACCTAGTTAATGTGGTCCCTCCCTCAGTAAGCCAGGAAGTTTTTAAAGGGGGGGGGGGCCTTCATGCTCTGGAGGGCCTAGCAAGTCCATGCCTTACGTTGACCTTAATCATGATCTTGTAATGCTGCCTTTTCGCTGAGGTGGTGCTGCAGGGAAAAAAAATACTTACTGCAAGATTCCCTTATGGTTTACAGCTGATTAATGGGGGCCACAACTGTAATGAGTTGATTTTCAGAGGACCCTTCAGCTGGGTTTTAAACGTTCAGGTTTCTTGATGCAGGTTTTGAAGCGAAAGCTGAGAGTGAACTCAAGACGAGAAGATTCAGTTTTTCCTTTATAAAGCCTCATTCACACGTCAGTGTTTTGGTCAGTGATTTCCACCGGTGATTGTGAGACAAAACCAGTTAGGGCTCTAAACACGGAACAGGTGCAGATCTTTCCCTTGTACCTGATCCGTGTGTAGGTTTCACTCCTTGTTTGGGTCACAATCATTGATGGAAATCATTGACGTGTGAATGAGGCATATGTGTCCATGATTTATGATCCAGTTCTGGTTTTGGCTTCAAAAATTGCATCAAGGAACCTGAACGCGTAAACCCAGCATTCTAATAAAAGAGGATTGTCTGGGAAAGTTTGCCATCAAACGTATGCCGCTGCAAGATGTGTACTAAGAAGAGGAACTCTTTCTCCTGGTATAATTGGTTCTGCTTGTGGTTGGTAATACTTTAATGCCGTGTATTAAATTATTTTGCTGCTGAGTTTTCTCCTGGGATCCAGAACAAATATTTACATGCCACCAAGCAAGTAATTATTCACCATGCACTTTTATGATTCTTGCAATTTCTAATGGAAACCAAAATGGAAAAAGAATATGCATTAATTGTCACTGATCCCTTGACGAATTGATAAGTGGAGTGAGAGTCCCCAGGGAAACGTCCTTTATATGGCGGTGTCTTGCAATGACGTGTCTGGGAGTGAGCTAAATGTGCCCCTAGACATCTTACAGGCCCCTGTCTGATATTGAAATAGTTTTTCTGTTCCCTTTGCGCGTGTTGACAGAATGATGTGAATCCTCATTTACTGAGGGCTGGAATTAATTAACTCTTGCTTTGAACATTTTTTTTCCTAGCTGTTGTTTAATAAAAGGAAGAGTTCCTGTCGCTTGCTTTGAAAGTTTCAGCTCTGCATCTGAAGCCTGGCTTAAATACAAGTGTTTAATCTTCTAATTAGTTCCCTCCTGTCGGCAATCAGTTAGATGCTGAGCATCCTTGAAGGTCAGTTTGTCCTTCCTTCATTGAATCTCTTAAAGAGCCTAAACTTGGCCAGCATTAGTACCTGGAGAGTTGCCTGCTCAGATATTCAGCCGTTCGGACTTATAGCTCACATTTTGGAAGTTAATGTGAGAGTCTGGACAGCGGAGGTCACTGGCACGGGATTATTTCTTTACATACGAATACAGCTGGTTCTCGTTCAGCTCGCTAAATTCAGCTGCTTTATGGACCTTCTGTGAAGCGTCCTTGAACAAGGAACAAATTGTTCAGTTGTAATACAATTGATTATCTGTAAAAATGGGACTGGGTGTTGGCATCCAAGTGTCAGGCTCTAATTCAGTATGGAATTCATCTACATTTTTTAATTGCTTTAGAGAATGTATTTGCGTATTGGTCCAACATTTCAGAATTATGGTGGCCTTTGCCCACCAATGGGCATTCAGCACCCGCTTAGTTTTAGTCATGGTGTCAGACATCACAGATATTCCTCCATAAATCAGTGTATGTTGCTGTTTATTCCCATTAATATTAATTGGCATATAAAGACTGTTTCATGACCACATCCATTCCACAGTATAGTGTATTGTGTATTGATCTTGGGTTCACCATAATAATAAGGTTGAGAATAAGTGTTCTATAATCATGATTTACAGTAGGGATAATTTGGATGATGCCTGGGGCAGGAAGCTTCTGAGTGTCTCATGGCCACCTACCCTACCTCCTCTACTGGAGTACGCAGCAGAAACACAAAAAGGTATAACATTAATACATATTATAACAAGCATGACAACATCCATTCCATAATATAGTGTAATATTGTTTTGTACCACCCTTTGCAAGGCCTTACACCACATTTCTTTTAGATGAGAATTGGATTAGAGGTTCTCTGGCAGTGTTAACAATGATCTTAGGTTCCCCATAATAAGGTTGAGAATAAGTGTTCTACAGTTATAATTTACAGTAGGGATAGCTTGGGTGATGTCTGGGGCAGGAGGCTCCTGGGTGTCCCATGGCCACTTACCATCTTAAAAGAGAAAACAGTGTCACTTAAAGGGGTTGTCCATCAACTGTGTAGTAGAAGTATCTCATTACTACGGTGCTTCTCCTAATAAGTCAATGGGAGCAGCACTGCAGTGACGAGTTCTGTTCACTACGCAGAGCTACACCAGAACAACTGCTCAGGGGGGTGTAGGGTGACGGACCTCCACCAATCAGCTTGTGAATGCCTATCCTGAGAATAGGCCACCACTGAACAACTCCTTTAATATGGCTGTGATGTGGCAGCCTGAGATGTCTCAGGTCTACTGAAGAAGCAGTGCATCTGACCCTTGTCGACCTGCCTCTCTTCTAGGAACATTTGCTGTGGTCTTCGTCTTATCTCTAGGGGGTGGAACATCTTGTTTTTGTTGCATTTCGTACATCATGGTTATATGACTATTACCAGCCTATACCTGTGACTATACTGTAATTTATTATTTTACATGTGCTAAACATGTTTTATTACTAGAGGAATCACATAAGATGTCTCTGCAGTCTAGAGACTACATTTAGAACGTTTTAATTGTACCTACATTACATAGTAAAATAAATGAACTGTGCCAGCCATCTCTCTCCAGATCTAAAATGGCCAATTAACTGGCTCTGGATGTTCCTTGTGTCATTCTTTTGAATTGATTAAAGGCACAATTCATTCTGCTAGGAGATGTCTACTTGCTGCTGAAGGATTGATCCCTGACCTTTTCCAAACTGTGAGAAGAACATTCATTATGGTTGTCACAAATTCCATGGTAATGCAAATGGTAAATTCTACTTAAAAGGAATATTCTGCTGAGGCACATGGATCATTTGTGTAATACAATTATTTCTATTAATTTCACACCCCTCCCTTATTATTTCCACTTTTTGTTCCACACAAGGGGCCACCTCATCCTTTTAATATGATGAGTTGCGGACAATAGTGACAATATTATATAGGAGTAATAAACTAAAGTGTGCAGTACTAGCTATAAATGTCTATCGTGTAGGCAACCATTTAGAGGACTACTGGCTAAAAAGTTTAGTTACTGTGAATTAGGCACATTTCTTACAGCTGTGATACCACTGCAGTTTAGCATCCATATTACTGGTATAACATCCATACCATGAGCAGTTACATATTGAAAAGGTTGGGAAAAAATAACAAGTCCTTCAAGTCTGTCCTATAATCTTAACACTGTTGATCCAGAGGAAGCCAAAAACCCAGATGAGGTGGTCTCCAATCAGCACAGATATGGCTCTTGGAATGAATACCTGACCCATTATTTCTTATGGGCCCAGAGAACATGTCCTACTCTTGTCCTTATAGTTATTATTATATATTTGCCGTTAATTCCATGGTGCTGTACAATAAGAGGGGGCATGTACACATACATAATATAAAAATACAAATATATTAAGCCTGAAACTATTAACAAACTGGTACAGAGGGGGAGAGGACCCTGCCCGCAAGACCTTACGATCTACAAGGGAAGGGTAAACAACACAGTAGGTTGAGGGTAAAAGCTGCTCATCTAGCTGTGGGTGGCAGCATGCTCATTGAAGGTGGTAGGCTTTCCTGAAGAGGTGGGTTTTCAGGTTACTTTTGAAGGTTTGGATGTTGGGGAGAGTCTGATGCACTGGGGTAGTGAGTTCCAGAGTAGAGGAGAGACACAAGAAAATCTTGTAGACAATTTTGTGAAGAACAGATGAGAGGAGAACTGAGGAGGAGGTCCTGTGAGGATCTGTGGTTACAGATGGGGATCTATCAGGAAAGCAGGTCAGAGATGTAAGGAGGGGACTGGTTGTGGATGGCATTATATGTATTTGTTAGTATTTTAAACTGAATTCACTGGGCAGTGGGGAGCCAGTGAATGGATTGGCACAAGGGGAAGGAAGAGGAGAAACAAGGGGAGAGGTGGAATAACCATGCAGCAGAGTTGAAAATAGATTGGAGGGGAGTGAGGATGCTAAATGGGAGGCCACAGAGGAGAATGTTTTAGTAGTCAGGAGGGGAGATGATGTAGGCATACACTAGCATTTTAGTTGACTCAGGGGTGAGGAAGGAGCGAATATGAGAGATGTTCTTGAGTTGAAAACAGCAGGTGGTGGTAAGGGTTTAGATGTGTGGGTTAAAGGACAGGGAAGAATCAAATGTTCTCCTCAGGCAGCTGACCTGTGCGGACCAGAATAGCCATTTTTATTGATAGGAGTGAGAAAAATGCAGAAGGCATCCGTAATTTGCAGATCCGTGGTTTGCAGACTGAAATATGGATGTGGCTGTGTGCATGAAGAGTAAGCTGTGGTTTTAATAGTATGATATTTAACGGATAATATACTAATCATTTATAAGCATTTTTGTCTTGTAATTACATACTGTTATTAGTCCTTTTTATTACTAGCCAATTGACTTGTTCCTCACCAGCCATGAGTTCATCAGCTTCATCACATTTATCTGGAAAGCTCATGCAGCTCCTGGGATAAAGGAAGTGTTCCAAGGCGGTGGAGCTGCAGAGAGCAGATGTGGCTGCTATCATAAAGCAGGCAAAGCCACCAAAAGGTGATTTCTTTTACATGGGATATATTGTCTCTCTCCTCAGAGGGCTACAATGAGCATTTGGTCTAATCATTTCTTTTTGATCGTTGGCCAACAGTGCTTTATGCAGGCTTGTGAAATGGTCAAAGTGTCAGGCGAAATTAGGCAAAGCAGTGAAGAGACAGCCCATTGGGTCTCATCTGTCTCCTCCAGGAGAAAGCAGTTACCTGTGAAAATGTCGATTCTGCTTAAATGAGCCCATCTGTCTGCATTCCACTGTCCTCTCCTCTAGTGAATGAATTCCTCCTTCCCGTTACTGCACTAACTGAACAAAATGAGAACCTGAAAGAGGTCCCTACTGCCGATGCTCATGAAACCGCTGCATCTATACATACATCTCACTTGCATATCATTAATGTCTCTGTACCTGAGTGACTACTTAGCTTTACAATGAATTTGAAATGTTGTACCTCACCACTGCAGCGGTATGTTTGCTATTAAAGGGCCAGTGTCATAAACACTGGTCTTGTGAAATGCTAAATTACTAAGTAATTAAAATAGTATAGATTGTTGCAGCAGTAGTGTGCCAGATAGCATGACTACAAGAGGTTGTCTTCATTTTAGAGTACTAAAGGGATTTATGACTTTTCTCGTCACTCCATTTGTCTTCGGTGTAACCCCCACACCAATCAAATTATTTCATTTTGTTATGTTGTGGCCTTGTGCTAAAAATTTAAAAAAAAATCAAGGTTTCCCCCATCAATCTCCACTCAGTACCCCATAATCACAAACTAAAAACAGAATTTTAGAATTTTTTGCAAATTTATTAAAAATGAAAAACTAAAGTATTCATACCCCTTGCTATGACACTTGAAATCTAGCTCTGGGGCCTCCTATTTCTCGTGATCACCTTTGAGAGGATTCTACATGCTTGTATTCCACCTGTGGTTAGTTTATTTGATTAGACATCATTTGGAAAGGCGTCCACCTGTCTATGTAATGTCTCACCCAATGCACATTTGAGCAAAAACCAAGCCATTATGATGAAAGATCTGCCAGTAGAGCTCAGAGACAGAATTGTGTGGAGAGAAACATCCGGAGAAGGGTACAAGAAAACAGTTCTGCTACACTAAAAGCTCCCAAAAGCCCAATGATCTCCAGAATTCTCAAATGTAAGAAGTTTGGAATAATCAAGACTCTTCCTAGAGCTGACCTGTGTACCTGTCCCGGCCACTGAAAAACAACCCAAACAAAATGATGCTGCCACCACTATGCTTCATTGTCGGGATGGTATTGGAATGTGCCTGGTTTTCTCCAACATGATAGTTAGAATTGAGCCAAAAAAGGTCAGTCTTATTTTCATCAGACCAGAGAGTATTCTTTCTCTCGGTCTGACAGTCCTTTAGGTGCCTTTTTATTTTGCAAATTTTACCTGTCTTTTACTGAGGAGTCTTTCTGGCCTCTCTGCCATAAAGCGCAGATTGATGGACTGCTGCAGTGATGGTTAAAATTATGGACTTTTCTCCCATCTGCACACAGAATCTTTGGTTCTTAGCTAGATTGACCATTCAGTTCTTGGTCACTTCTCTTATCAAGCCCTCTTTTTCCTGATTACTTAGTTTGGTGGGGCGGCCAGCTCTATGATTACTCCTTGATGTTCTAAAATTCCTCAATTTAAGAATTATGGAGGCCATTGTAACCTTTCAGCTCAGCAGAAATTCGTTTGTACCCTTCTCCAGATTTGTACCTCCATCCAATCATGTTTCTGATCTCTACAGGCAGTTCTTTCCTTTATATGGTTTGTTTTTTGCTTTGATGTGCACATGGCCAGTCAACTGAATTTACCATAGGTGGACTCCAATCAATGTTTAGAAACAACTTAAAGATGACCAAGAGAAATGGGAGACTCCAAAACTAAATTTCAAGTGTCATAGTAAAGATTCTGAATCCTTATGTCAATGTGAAATTTGTGTTTTTTTTTTTTAATAAGTTTGCAAACATTTGTAAAAGTCATTTTTATTTCTTTTTTATATTAAGGCTACATGCACATGACAGTGAAAACCTCCGTTAAAAATCAGATAAACTGTCAGTTTTTAACAGGCGTCTTTTCACTGTTGCCTTTCTGAGAAACGGACACTAAAAACAGTTCCATTCAATTGTATGTTTCTGTCAATGAAAACAGACAGGATAAAGCAAGTTTTTTTTACATCCGTTGTTCACTGGCTATAATAAAAAAGCGTCATTGTGGATAACCCCATAGACTACCATTGTTCTTAAAACGGATGTGTGATGGCCATTAAAAAAAACATCCATCACATGTCCATTTTTTGTTGTTGTGTGTATGTAGCTTTAGATCAGAGATCTCAAACTTGTGGCCCTCCAGCTGTTGTAAAACTACAACTTCCATCATGCCAGGAGAGCCTACAGCTATTGGGGCATGCTGGGAGTTGTAGTTTGGCAACAGCTGGAGGGACATGAGTTTGAGATCCCTGCTTTAGATGTATTGAGTGCAGATTGATGAGGGAAAACTTGAATTTTTGGAGTTTTATTATAAGGCCGCAAAATAACAAAATGTGAAAAAAGTGAAAGGGTCTAAAGACTTTACGAATGTACTGTAGTTTTGTCTCATTAGCAAGTATTCTTCACCTGTGAGGGACTGTCCTGAAAGTGAAGAAGTGTCTACCTGCCCGTTGATTACATCGCTACACTTGATGTTTTTCAATTAATCATATGATTATTAAACTTTACTTCCAAAATGGTACAAAAATAGACCTACCTCAAAAAGGACACAGAACATGGATTGGATATCAGAAAAAAAAACAATTGTCATTGAGTGATTAAGTGGACCTGTCCACTCCCCTATATCTAGTACATTGGAATCAGAAAGCAGTTGCAGGTCCCCTTTAAAAAATACATTCTATGGCAGTAAAGAGGGTATTAGATCTTGAGAGCAGGAATCATGTGGATGTACTAGACGCTGCCACTAGAGCCGGGAAAAAAAGCCGGCTTTGCGTTTCCAGCATGATTTGTCCACAACTGTTTAGCATGAGAACACTTGTTATTTGTAATGAAAATGTTAGCTTTTCTTTTGGCTTGGTTTTATGGTTATTAATATGATTACTATCAGAGTTATGTCAGCGTTGGCAGCATCTGCCACTGTAGAATTTACCCAGGATACTGCACTACACATCCGATACATAAAAACAGAATGCTGAATTAGGGAGGAAATGTTAGAATTACTGTTGTGATAATAGCCCATCATATTTTTACACTCATCATCCTTTATGGCCCTCAATAAACACTTCATAAAGTGGTTAACTGGTTGCATGAGATAAAGAGCCGGGAACTTTGACTGTTTCTGTAGCAAATACACATTAGTCCTTTTAGTGCTAGGTTGGTGAGAGCAGTTGAATCAAAGGGTTAAATCGCTAAGTACCTTTCCATACATAACATGTGCAGATATTATAGTCATGTGTCTGTTATCTTTGACTACATAACTCTTATATTTGGGGAACATGTCCACATATACCTACAATATTAAGAAATAGCTTGAATGGAAATTCCCCAATGCAATAGACTCATCTTTAAAGGCTATGTACACCTTTGGGGTCAATTTTTTTATTATTATTGCATTGTACTCATTTTGAGCTAAAAATATTTTGAATAATATTTGAAAAATTTGATATTTATTAAAAATATGGCATCCTTCTGAGGGACACAGGTTGAGTCACTCTGAGTGTTGGAAGGTGAGTGTGGGCCATGCACCGGAATGGGAATGTCGAGGAAGGGCAGGGTGGGACGGGTAGGTTGATAAGAGATATGGGTGGGGGTTGTTGGGGAGGTAGGGAGAAAATATGGAAAATGTGTAAGTGATGTTGTTATGCTGTCTGTATTATGCACTACACAGACCTTTGTACCTTTTCTTTTTGATTATATCTTATGATCGCTGTATATGTGATGCAACATATATGCTTTTTTCTAATAAAAATTATCTGGTTAAAAAAAAAAATATGGCATCCTTTTTTGTGTACAGAGCTGAGATGCTATGGTGGTAGCCTGTGAATTTTCTGTCTTTTCCGTCATCCGGGGAGCAGACTAACTCCTCATCTCTGCTCTCTGACATTATGAACACTCATTATAGCTCAGTTCTTATCTAACTGATACGATTGTGGCTTAAAGAAGTGTTATGACCTATTAGTAATTTACAGATTTGCAAAGTGAAAGTACCCGTCACACAGCTGGAAAAACAGTTAACCCTTTGTGACAGAACAGCTCAATATTTTTAATAAAGGCTAATTGAAAAAAAATATATTTTAGCCCAAAATGATTAACATGCAATTATAAAAATAAATTGCCTCTGAAGGTGTACATAGCCTTTAAGGAGTTGTCCCATCTTTTCATGCCCATGTCTAAATTTCTTGAAATTCATTTCATGTCCGGTTTACCGAACTTTTCAAATAATTCAGTTTGTGGCTGAATCGATAGAATACAAATCAAATGCGCTCTGAATGGCCTGAAAATTGGTATAAGACAGTATGAGGTCTCCTAGGACTCAGATTTTATATCTAGTCACTCTCTCTCTTTTTTTTTTATGAATTTGTGCTCTCTTGTTTACTATAATGATGAATGATCTTGCAGTACCATGCATTCAGTAATGCACACAATGCATTAAAGTATAACTAATCTATAAGAGAGTAAAACTAACCCTAAAATGTTCTTCAATTATATAAATACTAAAAAGTATAAACCTGAAGGTGTGGGCCCCTTACAGAGTAATGAGGGGGGAGTAGCAGAGAGCGATGAGGAGAAAGCGAAGCTGCTAAATAACTTTTTCTCCACTGTATTCACTGAGGAAAATAAAATGTCAGATGAAATGCAGAGTATAAAAGTAAATTCCCCTTTAAAACTGTCCTCTCTGACCCAGGAAGAGGTGCAGCAACGTCTTAAAAATATTAAAATAGACAAATCACCAGGACCGGATGGCATACACCCCCGTATCCTCAGAGAATTAAGTAATGTAATCGACAGACCCTTATTTCTGATATTTAAGGACTCTATACTGACGGGGAGTGTTCCACAGGATTGGCGCATAGCAAATGTGGTGCCAATATTCAAAAAGGGTCCAAAAACAGAGCCTGGAAACTATAGGCCGGTAAGTTTAACGTCTGTTGTGGGTAAACTGTTTGAAGGTTTTCTGAGAGATGCTATCTTGGAGTACCTCAATGAAAATAAGCAAATAACTCCATATCAGCATGGCTTCATGAGGGATCGGTCATGTCAAACCAATTTAATCAGTTTCTATGAGGAGGTAAGTTCTAGACTTGACCGCGGCGACTCAATGGATGTCGTATATTTGGACTTCTCCAAAGCGTTTGACACTGTACCACATAAAAGGTTAGTATACAAAATGAGAATGCTTGGCCTGGGAGAAAATGTCTGTATGTGGGTAAGTAACTGGCTTAGTGATAGAAAACAGAGGGTGGTTATTAACGGTACATACTCAGATTGGGTCACTGTCACTAGTGGGGTACCACAGGGGTCTGTATTGGGTCCTATTCTCTTCAATATATTTATTAATGATCTTGTAGAAAGCTTGCACAGTAAAATATCAATTTTTGCAGATGACACTAAACTGTGTAAAGTAATTAACACAGAAGAGGACAGTGCACTGCTACAGCAGGATCTGGATAGACTGGAGGCTTGGGCAGAAAAGTGGCAGATGAGGTTTAACACTGACAAATGTAAGGTTATGCATATGGGAAGGAATAATGCAAGTCACCAGTACATACTAAATGGTAAAGCATTGGGTAACTCTGACATGGAAAAGGACCTAGGAATTTTAGTGAACAGCAAACTAAGCTGCAGAAACCAGTGTCAGACAGCTGCTGCCAAGGCCAATAAGATAATGGGTTGCATCAAAAGAGGCATAGATGCCCGTGATGAGAACATAGTCCTGCCACTTTACAAATCACTAGTCAGACCACATATGGAGTACTGTGTACAGTTCTGGGCTCCTGTGAACAAGGCAGACATAGCAGAGCTGGAGAGGGTTCAGAGGAGGGCAACTAAAGTAATAACTGGAATGGGTGGACTACAGTACCCAGAAAGATTATCAAAATTAGGGTTATTCACTTTAGAAAAAAGACGACTGAGGGGAGATCTAATAACTATGTATAAATATATCAGAGGTCAGTACAGAGATCTCTCCCATCATCTATTTATCCCGAGGACAGTGACCATGACGAGGGGACATCCTCTGCGTCTGGAGGAAAGAAGGTTTGTACATAAACATAGAAGAGGATTCTTTACGGTAAGAGCAGTGAGACTATGGAACTCTCTGCCTGAGGAGGTGGTGATGGTAAGCTCACTAAGAGAGTTCAAGAAGGGCCTGGATGTATTTCTGGAGGGTAATAATATTACAGGTTATAGTTACTAGAGAGGGGTCGTTGATCCAGGGAGTTATTCTGATTGCCTGACTGGAGTCGGGAAGGAATTTTTCCCCCTAAAGTGAGGAAAATTGGCTTCTACCTCACAGGGTTTTTTGCCTTCCCCTGGATCAACTTGTAGGAAAACAGGCTGAACTGGATGGACAGATGTCTTTTTTCGGCCTTACAAACTATGTTACTATGATTTATGGGATCTTGACACAGTACAGTGCTTTAATGGTTAACTGGTATATAAATGGTGATCTTGCAGTACCATGCATTTAGTAATGCACACAATGCATTAAAGTATAACTAATCTATAAATGCCATTATTTCAGTCTAACGCGTTCAATAATGCAGGTATCTTGGCGCAATGCAATCCATTAACTATTAAAGAGGACCTTTCACCGCCCCTGACATGTCTGTTTTAATAGCTTCATGCATTCCCCATGTAATAACAATTCTGGAGCATCTATTCTTATGGCTCTATGTTGTGCCATTCCTTTATTATTTCTGCTAGACGTCATGAAAGAATTGCTAGCAGTCTGCAGTAAGGGTACAGAGGGAAGGTAACCAGTTGGGGGCGTGTACCTACACAGTCTGAAAATAGCAGCACTGATTGGATAGAGTGAGTCTGTGCAGGTACACGCCCCGAACTGGTTACCGCCCCTCTGTACCTCTTACTGCAGACTGCTAGCAATTAATTCATAACTTCTAGTAGAAATAATAAAGAAATAGCACAACATAGAGCCATAAGAATAGATGTTCCAGAATTGAATATTACATGGGGAATGCACAAAGCTATTAAAACAGGGATGTCAGAAGTGGTGAAAGGTCCTCTTTAACTGGTATATTAATGCTGTTGTTAGGGCACAGTGCATTCAGTAGGAATGCACAGTAATCTAGATGCAAAACAATGCGTTAATTGGTATATAAATATTATTGCAGTACAAGGCGGACGGTAATCTTGAAGTAATGCAATGAGTTAACAGTTAAGGGCTCGTTCACATCACCGTTAGGGCTTCCGTTCAGTCTTTCCGTTATAACATCGTTATAACGGAAAGAAACGGAATCCCTAGGACGGACATCAAAACGGACACCTTTAAGAGGCATTCCGTTTTGATCCGTCATAATAGAAGCCTATGGCCCTGCATAACGGATCCGTCTGGTTGCCGTTATGCTGGACGGAAAACAAAGTCCTGTCGACGGATCCGTTATACAGGGCCATAGGCTTCTATTATGACGGATCAAAACGGAATGCCTCTTAAAGGTGTCCGTTTTGATGTCCGTCCTAGGGATTCCGTTTCTTTCCGTTATAATGATGTTATAACGGAAAGACTGAACGGAAGCCCTAACGGTGATGTGAACGAGCCCTAACTAGTATATAAATCATTTTATTGCAGCATGGTACACATTCACTAATATTGAACAATGTGTTTTTTTTTTTTTTTTTTTTAAAAAGGGGCAATTGCTCAGCATTTGAAGTAGAATGTGTGCTTTTGGAGTGCTGGGAATAAGCCTATGAACTGTAGAAACTTTTTTTTTTTTTTTTTTTTAAAAAAGCTGGATTGTTGTTTTTACAGAAAATGTCCTTAGTAACTGGCATTGTGTTTGTCACATGGGCCATGTGATCCTCCATCTTTCTTCCTGATGTTTTTTCCCACCATTTTACACAGTAAAGTGAACTTAAAGGGAACCTGTCATCACCGAAACACCCCCTGAACTAGAGTAAGCATTGTATAGTGTAAGTGATGCTGAATCCGAATATGTAAGTTTTATCTTCATACTCACTTCCATTCTGACGCTGTGCTCCCACAAACTTGCAGTAAAATGCACTCACTGGACTCTTCTTTGAGTCCTCTCCATTATATGAGTGAGCACTGGAGTCCAGTGAGTGCATTTTACTGCTGGTTTGTGGGAGCACAGCATCAGAATGGAAGTGAGTACGAAGATAAAACTTACATATTCGGATTCAGCATCACTTACACTATACACCGCTTACTCTAGTTCAGGGGGTGTTTCGGAGATGACAGGTTCCCTTTAAGCCAATCGCCAAAACTTATGATTCATATGGCGGATTCATTTTTTAAAACAACAAATCTGATTTGTTCAGAATCGATTCACTCATTTCTAGGTTCCACCTCTTGACCTACCCCTATACCAAGAAAGGTTTCCCATGTCATGCCACCGTGGTGCAAGCTTTAGGGGCCTGGAATGCCCACCATATATGTAATGCAGCCAGTCCTTAACCAGTTAAAATGCTGGTTGCTTCTCATGGGGCAAAGACACCCCCTATAGATATACCACGGTGGGGTCTCCTAACTAGATTTTTTAAAACAAATCTGGTTACCTGTGCCCGATTTTATGCCCTGGCATGTTGTAATTTTTTTACCATTTTTCTTTTCCTAGACCATTTTAACTTTTAACATCTGTATGCACCCAAGGCAGCCAGCTTAAAGGGGTTGTCAGCGTTCAGAGCTGATCCCGGACATATCCTCTTTTTCATCCAGGCAGCCCCTCTGATACGAGCATTGAGCATTTCATGCTCCTATGCTTCCCCTTGCCTTGCGTGATTCAGCAGATCCAGTGAAGTACCGGTCTTTGAATGGGAACGCTAGGTGGAGGCTTCCACTTCGCAGTAATCCCAGTGATGTCACATCACTAATGGGCGGGCTTTAACGCTGCCCTAGCCTGTAAAACAGCCTAGGGCAGCGCTGAAGCCCGCCGATCAGGGCCAGTGACGTCACCGGCAACACTTCTAGGTGGAAGCCTCCGTCTAGCAGCAGAAAATGTAAGCAAAAAGCCCTTGCCCTGAACGATATACACATCAGTGGACCTGCCTGGCTAAAAAGGGGGGATATATCCGGGACAACCCTGAACCTGGACAACCCCATTAAATTTGGCTTGTCTGTTGGATCCCGGGACAGGCAACCTATATACCACATTAGTATCCACGCTAATTTTGGTTTGGAAAAAAATCTTTAGGAAAAACCAAATACATTTTTAAAAACATACCTAACTTTTATTTAGGAGTAAAGCGATAAAAAGAAATGTGTTATTAGAATAAAACTGTGTGTATAGATATACTGTCCTTATTTATCTGTATACTGACCTTATCTATAATATATACTCGCTCAGTACAGATTGAGCGAGCACTGATAATTATTACAGATTTATAGGATTTGTATTTTACAATAAATAATGCTAAAACGGTCTTTATATTTTATTCATTTTATTCTTGCCATTTGCTGAATTTTTTATACTGATATCTGCATGAGGGACTTTACAATGTGTGCTCGGTAATGATATTCCATTTATTAACCAACCAAGGGTAAATGTCGTGTGATTCTTCTGCCTGTGGTCAACATGTCCGATTGCAGTCAATTAAGAAGCAAAAATATTTTAACTAGCTGAGCGTAACCAATAACCATCCCCGTGCATCAAAGCCTCAGCCATCTTGGAAAATCTCATTTGTTCCTTCAGAAAATTCTGAACGCTCATTGATTTTATCTTGAATCCTCCAAGCGTCTGTGTATATTGTTGACACCAGTAACAAACCTGTTCCGGACGGCACTAACATCTGTCTTTGTGATAATTTGGCTTATAACACAAGTGGCCATGGCAGGCTGCTTTTGATTAGGCTACTAATATGTTAGTGTCATAATGTTTATCCTCCGACATAATCGACTGTGCTGCTCTTCTCCATTCTTATGTTACATTTTAATCTCATGTGAAATTGTTGGCCTGCTAGCTAGAGCTCAGTGTTAATGCATTAGCACCAAGGGACTGATATGACTAATACTCTCCAAAGACAAGAAACATACTTCTCTCCCTTGTAAATGCCTCCATGTCTTATAGGGTTCTAGATAGACACATGAGATGATTGTATTTCATGTCAACGTGGGGTTCCTTAGGCCCTCCAGAGAAACGTTTCTTAGGGCTCACCCTCCAAATATCCAGAACCTGTATACATTCTCTTTAACCCCTTTCTGCTTCAGTTCACTATATATGTTTAGCCGGTTGGCATACATCTCTACGCAGACATTTTAAACCATCCGTGCAGAGATCGTAGCTGTATGCCAATCATGCAATGGCTGGAACCAGCTATAGGTGACCTCATGGCAGGGATGGTTTTTCACCGTCCCTGCCTTCCCATCGCTCAACAAGAGATCAGAATGCGGCTTCCTGCCCTGCTCCAAGTGGTCATGTGATCGCCAGGAGTCCGCGAGAGATGCAGCGCCTTAGTAGACCTAGATCTGCTCTGCAGTGAGGTTGTAGAGCTCTGTAAAACATCTCAAGGGACTGTTTTGCCAATATGTCAGCACCAGTTACAGACGAAATCAGCAATTAAAAAAAAATGTACAGTTTTATATCCTTCAAAGGTCTTGTATGAACTTAGGGGGGAACAAAGTGTACAAGAAAATAAAGACAAAATACATAAAAATTAACTGAAAAAAAAACAAAACACTGCCATGCCACTCTGTACCGTGGCTTCTATCTTCGCCCTCAGCCACCACCCCCAGTTATGGAAAGGGGATATAATAAAAAAAAATATATATAATAAAAAAAAATATTGGAGCTACTTGAGAGCAGCTGATTGGTGGGGTGCTAGCTGATAGCTGTTCCTAGAGGTCGGGCTATCAATAGTAGAATACCAGAATATCACTTTAAAGGGGAAGTACTGTCCAGCTCAATTTTTCTCCTGTGATGTCACATAGACAAGTCAGATAATAAAATTGGCGATGCTCATAATCGTAGTACTCAACAAGTAATGTCCAACAAAAAGCTTCTAGTTCAAATCCCCAACTCACCTTAATTCCCATACTCACGCCTATGATGGGGTAAAGCTTGGTTTTGAATGGGTGCACATGTACAGAAGTTTGGTTTGATGTACCATCTGTACATAATCTGTATGCTAAACTGAGTCCTTTTATATTAGGCATATTCTCCCTATTTTTCTCACACTACAATTGAAATGGGGCATCATGTGAGGAAAAATAGAACATTTGAAAGTTTTGTAAAGCTGCCTAAAGAGTCGTTCTGTAATACACTTAGTGCTACGTGACTTTGGAGTAGCTTAATGGAAGCTTTGTCCTAGAACAGGTATTGCGGCTCTAAGCAGCCACTCGTGGATCGAGAGCATGCATTCGGCGGCCAGCATTCCTTATGCCTCCGCTTTAATACTTAAAGCTTTTAAATGCTAATCTTTTTCATCGCACATTTTCTCTCTGAGCACATTATTCGGGGCTAGACCGGTGTGTAGAATGCGATCAGAATTCAGAGTAAAGGTACCGGCATGTCTCCATTGTCACATGTCCTAACAATGGCAAACCTTATAAAGGGGCATATGATTCCTGTCTATATCTGTTGCTGTGTTAAATAGTACCACGTTTGTTGGGTGCGAGAATTGCTATTGTAATTCTAACAATTGGCGCACTAATAGACTGGCCTAAATTCATATAATGTAGCCTACTAGGAGAGAACATTTCTTTACGGTATGTTCACAAAGGAACACCAATGCAGTCTACTGTATGGGAAAAGGTAAGCTTCTTTGTAAGTACCTTGTGTAAGGTTTCTTGAACCGATCCTCAGTTTTTGAAAGTGTCCATAGTGTGGTCCGCAAACCACAGATTACAAAATACGGACACTTTCTGTTTGCCATCCGCATTTTTCTCATTTCCATTATTAGAAACCATGACTGTTGATGTCCACAATACGGACAAGGAAAAGACATGTTCTATAATTTACGGAACGGACATGCGTGTGGCACATGGATGACAACATGGATACAAAAAATGGTTATGTGCATGAGGTCTTAATCTGCATTATAGTCTCGAACTTAATTCCCAATTCTGCTGGTTGTTATCAGATTATTGTAAAACTTTCCTGAAGGCTACATGACCGCTAACTACTAAGCCTAGTCCTTACAAAGTCAGGGCCATCTTACAAGTCTAAGGATTAAATGCCCACCATACACATAAGGGAAAAGTTGCCAAGCTGATTTCACTGCCTGAAGGGGTTAATGGTAAAGTTTATGACTAGGACAGTGAAGATTTATAAGCTGCATACTTAGGTTGCTGCTCGGTGTCCAGTCCTTGGAACCAGGCAGGAAATGGGGCCCTAGCCCCCCCCCCCTCACCAAACACCACCTACAGACAAGGCTTGGTTGTAGACTTGTAGCCAGACAGACATCCACTTCATGCAAAGCTTAACCTCCTTACAACCAAGTGCCCTACATGAATTTTACTTATAAACTGTGGGATTAAAGCTCCTGCTCCTGCAATATAGCAGGTCGGATCCCCGGCTATGAGCAACAGCCGGGAGCCCTGACAACAAGACGTCAAGAAAGTGGTATTACTGCCTTCTCCTTTCCTTAGTGCATAGTGCTTACTGAGTGCTATGCAGATCGCCGAGTGTCTTGGGGATACAGTAGGAGAGCCGCAGCTCTGCCTATATACAATGACCCCACAGAGGACTGTAACTAAACTTATTATATTCCAAAATGACTGAAACAAAATAGGGAGCCCGGTTTAAATAATTTATTTTGGTTTGAAGCTTGCATATTTAAAGACAAATATGCTACAAGTTGTGTTCTTGTCTGCGCTTCCAAAATGCAGAGAAACAGATCCTGTTCCAAGATCAATTCATCTCTATGGAGCAGGATCCGTTTATAAAGTCTGCGTTTTGGATGGATCTTGACCATTGCGTTTTGGACTGGTAGCGTCCAAAACGCAGATGTGAAAGTACCCTAAGATGTGTCTACGCATGTTCCTGCAATGTGCATTAACAAGTACAGCAGTTACCTCAGAAAGGGTTTGAAAAGGAGCAAGCCGGCCACCTCTACTACACGGCTGCGGTGTGTGGGACAATCGATATACAAATAGGTAAATCTTCTAAATGGTACATTTTATATAAATATATTCTATTAGTAATAATATTGGTATGGCTATATCTAACTATACAAACTACATTTGTGGGAATACCCCTTTAAGGAAAATGTTTGCTTTAAGAAATTCTGACCTGGAAGACGCTCTGTAAAATATATTTAGTGTATCTACAGAGATGACATTGCAAAGCTTTATTCTAGTCGGTCTGGTACAGATCACATTTGAGTTTTACAGGAACCTTGTGCTGTCCAGGTTTTTAAAAACATAACATACGATGTGACAAAACAGTATTACATCTCAATATTGATCATTTATGGATTGGTTGATCTAAGCTGGGTGTTCACAGTTGCAAGGTATTTGCAAAGCTGGAAGCTAAACTCGGTATTTGAAGACACCGTGAGATATTTCCCCTTGAAACTGGAATAAACCACAAATTGCTTGATTTAAAACCTGTATTTTTACAGTGTCTTTACAAATTGGGATATACCTAATTCTGTAAGCATTTACTGCATGAAATACAATGGGCAGAATTACTAATCGTGGCTATTTTAACAGTGTAAAAGCCACATTTTTCTCAGAAGGTCATGCTGGATGAAGAATCTGGTGCATCTTTAGACACTTTTGTCTAACTTTACACCACTTTTTTGTTGGCACGTTTCGTGCCAAAATATGAGTGCAATTTAGAAGCTTGTTAGCACGTCTAGAAGCTACAGCCCCTTTCCCAATAAAACAAAGTCCATATACAGTGCTCCCTCAAGATACAATTGCCTCAGGATACAACATTTTCAACATACAATGGTCTTTTCTGACCCATCGTAAGTTGAAACCAGACTCAACACACAATGTCTCAGACTCAGATCCAACCAATCATGGTCACTTCTCTTTTAAAATAGTTGTATTAGTTGCTGGTTATCAGCTATTCGTGACTGTTATATGTAAGGACTTGTCTTATATGTCTTAGCTAACTGCTTATTTTTCTTAAATCTTCATTTTCTCTTATCTTGGATAACATTTTGGGGCTTTGGAACCGATTACTCAACTTACAATGGTTTCAACATACAATGGTCATCCTGGAACCAATTAATATTGTATCTTGAAGTATCACTGTATGTCATTCTATGCTGTGGGTTACATGAGTCTTATTGTTGTGTTTAAAGGTGGCTGTTGACATTAGATTAGTAGTAGGTTAACCCCTTCCCGACCAGCGCCGTACATGTACGTCGCTGGCCAGGACTTTAAAGATGGCGCCCACTCCTGCACGGAGCGGGCGTGATGGCCATTTTTTGTCACTTTTTTTTATTTAAATAAAAAGTGATCAAAAAGTCATATACACCCCAGAATGGTATCCATAAAACGTTTAGATCGCCCTGCAAAAAATGAGCCCCCATACAGCTCCGTACACATAAGTACCAAAAAGTTATATAGGTCAAGAACTGGGAAAAAAAATAAAATAAAAATGTCTTTATAATTTTTTTATCACTATCAAAATGCAAGAAAAAGTATACATATTAGGTATCGCCGGATTCATACTGACCTGTAGAATGAAAGTAACTGGTCAGTTTTAACGCACATCGAACGCCGTAAATAAAAAACTCGTAAAACTGTGGCGGAATTTTTTTTGCAATTTCACCAGATTTGGATTTTTTTCCTTCTTCCCACTACACCATATGCCATATTAAATGGTGGCGTTGGAAAGTACAACTTGTCCCGCAAAAAACAAGCCATCATACAGCTATGTGAAAAGAAAAAAGTTATGGCTGTATCAAGGCAGGGAGCGGAAAACGAAAACGCAAAACCGAAAAAACCTCCGGGGTAGAAAGGGTTAAGCAATTGTTGAATCATTGATTGGTGAACAATCAGCATTGCCAATGCAACCATACACATTTAGCTCATATGGCCATTGCAATCCTTCAAATTGGGCATACATTTTCAATGACACAGGCAGAGGTGTACACAGATCTCATAGGGCCCCATAACAAAACTTAGCATGGACCCCACTGCCCCACTCAGTTTCCTATATGCGTCAATTACTCCCAGGCAATGCAAAGCACACCACCAAAGTTTTGTGATGAATTTACCTTTTTTTTATCAGAAGAAATTTTAAGAAAAAAAATTGGAATAAAAAAGTCAGACATCTGACATCTGTGTCAGTAAGTTGGAGTGGGTACTTCATAAATATGGTGCTCATTCTGACCCCCATATTGCTCAATATATTAAAATTTCCAGTATTTAATTCTCCTGATTCCCTTTTATTACAAAGCTGGCTGCCTGTAACGATCACTAGTAGGAGCTCAGTGCATAGGAGTATTTATCAGTTTGCACAGAGCTCCCTCAAACACTGGTGCAGTGTTTTACCATGGGAGGAGAAAGGAGGCGTTCAGCGCAGGGTCCCTCCTCCCTCCTGGACCCCGTAGCAGTTACGTGATCTGTCTCCATTGAAGATACACCACTGGACATGGGACCAAAGAGTGAACAATCCTTCTTGTATGCTGGAAGTGTTCAAAAGATCTTTGGTGTATTAGTGACCAGACTTCTTTTCAGACAATGACAATCTGCCAACATTTGTTGCTAATTTTTAATCTGTTGAACAAACGTTTTGGTTGAATCTTCCATTTTTATAAACTTTTGACTAATGTATATTGCCACCTAAACTGCTGTTTAGTCTGACATACTGTATTTTATTGTCTGAGTGTTGTCTGGACTAGGATTTCCACTGAATAAGCACTTTTTATGTGTGTTTTGTTTTAAGTCTTTTATCTGGCATCAGCAATTACCTTAAGATAAAGGACTTCACTATCTTTGCTTCACAGAAGTGACCTAGAGTAGTTAAAAGGTCCCATACTAACCTATAATATTAAGTACTACTTTTACATTGACCGGAAATAATCACGATCAGGCTAAAGCTGCTTGTATTGATCAAGTGTCATTCAGGGCTCAATGTAATCTGGCTGGTAGATGGCTACGATGAGTCCATCTTTAAGTCCATCTTTAAGTGGTTGCAGGAAATGGGTCCTATGAATAGATTGGGAATCCCTGATCAAATTTTATAACCAATATAAATGTCCTTGTCTTATAGTAAAATAAATTATGGTTAATGAAAACCTAAAACCCTATGTAGATGTCCTATTAACAAGGGCAGGTGAATAGACTGTCTACCCTTAGATCCCTTCTTGTTCAGATGAGTCCACCCCTTCCATTCCTGAAATTTTGTTAAATAATATTTCATTCATTGGGATAGAAAATGGTTGTCTTTCTGGGCTGTCTAGCAGTCAATCACAATAAAGCTATATTCCATGTACATCATGGCTACTGTTCCTATGGCAGCTTCCATTCCAACGGCAGTGTGAATAAAACCTTGTGAAGTATGAAGAGAACCTTTTCCCTCCAAGATGGACCTTAGCCTTCGTGCTAGTTTATGCCCTGTAAGGTTACAAGATCCGGTGTGATTCAATAGAGGCATCAGTGAAGGATGAAATAATTAAAACGGTTTTCCAAGACTTAAATACTGATCGGTGGCGGTCTGACACCTGGGACCCCCACCGATCAGCTGTTTGAGAAGGCACCGATGATCATAGTAGTGCCTTCTCTCAACTCACCAAGCACAGCGGCATACATTGTATAGCAGCTGTGCTTGCACTCACAGCTCAGTTCTACGGGGCTGAGCTGCGTCTAGGCCATGTGACTGAGAGCAGCCAATCGGCAGTGGTCCCAGGACGATCACATACTGATGACCTATCCTGAGGATAGGTCATCAGTAGAAAAGTCTTTTGGTTTAATAAAAATCGGTTTAGCTTGTTTGTGGATAATTGCTGACAAAGAAGAGCAAAACATTGGGTTTTATGGCATGTTGTGATCAAGCCTCTGAGAATCAGCTTTTATTTTAGCAGTAAACTGTGTTATCTTTTGGCCCCAGGTCAGATCTATTATTTTTACATTTACCTGATTGAAGCTAATTTCGCTTTCATATTTATTGTATGCATCTACTAGTATAAATTTGGTTATCTATATTTTCCATCTAGCTTTTAGAGCCGGAAAGACTTTTTGGTCGCTGTAATAACCATGCATTTAAGTTTTCCAAAAAGCCTTGTTTATGGCCTTTGAAAATCCAGAATGTGCAAGGCTAGAGTAGACTTTTTATCTTATTAGAAAAAATAACTGTGATATTTCTTTGATAGGAATACAATAAAGGGAGCCTGATAGGAATTTTATGCTGCCTTAACCATAGGCCTCATTTAACACCGACAGGCTCCCAGGTTACAAAATGAACCAGCTGACCTGTTTATGGGAGGAAACCTGTCAAGTTGAGGCAGGAGAATCCTGCAGGGACCTATCCCTTTGACTCATCTCCCTATTCCTAGTGCATTTTCAAACTATAATATGTTTTCTTTGATTTGCCACAGAGTAAGGCCTAGTTCACATATCAGTGATTTGGTCAGTGATTTCCATCAATGATTGTGAGCCTAAATCAGGTTCAGGTCAAAAACACAGAACGGGTGTAAATCTGTCCATTATACCTTATGTCTGGTAGGCTCCACCCTGGTTTTGGCTCACAATCACTGATGGAAATCACTGACCAAATGCCTAAAGTGTGAAATAGGCCTAAGGCCCCTTTCACACCTGCGGCAGGGGACTCCGTCAGGCTGTTCACCCGCCGGATCCTTGCGGTTGCAGGGGCACGTGTGGGGAACTACGCTCCGGCCCCAATCACTGTAATGGGGCCGGGCCATGGATTCGGCCGCAGCACGGCAACCCTTGCCAAGAGGCGGCCGGAACAAAAATACATGGCCGGATCCGCGCCCCCCCCCCCCCAACCTGCCGGAGTCCCCTGCCGCAGGTGTGAAAGGGGCCTAACACATCTCTAGTATTTCATAATGTCCATGCTTCAGGCAGCATGAAGCTCCTCAAAGGATGCTTTTAATTATTTTTTCTACAATAGGATTCAATGGGATCCGGCCGCTTTCCAGCATAAATCGACATAAAATGTGACGTAGGGTGTAGAGTCCATTTGTTTGCAGCACAGTGCCAGACTCCGTTTTCATATCTTTTTGTGTTATAAAATGTGACGTATGCAGGACTTTTTGTGTGGCTGAAAGCCGACATTTATGGTGGAAATTGGCTGGATACATATCAGATCCAGTTGTAGTGAATGGGGTTCCAGCGGTTCCAATTATTATCCAGCTATGCCGGATATGGTGAACTCTGGCGGCTGTTCCTCTGCCTGGATTTCTAAATACTGATGTAGCCTTACACAGTGGCGTATCTAGAAATGACAGGGCCCCACAGCATATTTTTGAATGGCCCCATGCAACCTCCACTCCTTTGGCTATCCAAGATCTTTCTCATAGACGAGGACCAGCAGCTGCTCCGTCCATTTACTACAGTGTCACTGTATATAATCTCATTGTTTAATACTTTTGAACAAGCCCTAACAATAGTCTGTGCAGTCTTTTAGTCTGTGCAGTGAAGAATGCAGCATACACTATTTTAAATTAGAGATGCGGTATGTGCCCATATATTTCTATGGGTGCTGTTATTGATTCATCTTTATGGCCAAGAGCCTGAACCCAGTGTATAGATGAAAATAAAAAGATGGGGGAATTTATCATAGACCAGTGTTTTACGCTCGTCTATGATCTCTTCTGTGCTGCTGAGATTTTCCTAATTTAGTACGAGGTGCAGGCCTCGTCATAAATTAGGTGCATCTTCGGCAGTCTGTGTGCCTAAATAAAAATCTATAGCCGCTCCTGGCTGGTGTAGATTTCAGTCTAGAAAACTGGCATAAAAGAAGATAAATGTGGCAGGAATGCTAACCCCCTCCTCCCTGTCCTCGCCATGCCCCCATTTTGGGAAATTGGCGCAGGCAGCATAGAATTGCCACTTCTACAATTTTTTTGGCGTAGGGGATGTTTTATCAGTATACACATGCTACATTCATACAGTTCTAATCATACTTAGATCAGTTTACCACTATAAAATTATTTCCAAAAAGGCCTTGTACTGTATTGTGTGAGTTTAGCACACGCTCATACAAGAGACTCTGCAGTCTGTATCTGCGATTGCGCTGAATGCATTCAGTTACTGTTCAGCACTTACACAGAAAAGGATGCGACTAGGGATGGCTGAGAAAGTGGTGATGTGGGTAAATCACAAAATCGCTACTGTCTTTGCATCTGTGGATGCAGAGACTATGATCTGCAGTGCTATATAGTATCCAAGGGTAAAATATGATGTGACTTATGTGCCAGAAAAATACAATTAGGGCCTTTTAAAAATAAACAAAAATGATAAATTATCATGTGACCAATCCCTTTAAAAAAAAAAATATATATATATATATATATATATATATATATATATATGTGTTAGAGATGAGCGAACATACTCATCCGAGCTTGGTGCTCGTTCGAGCATTAGGGTATTCGCATATGCTCTCTACTCGGGCGAGCATATCGCGATCCTCAAGGAAATGGCAACTTCCTCTTCCTGCATGTTAGGCGCCTTTTCTCAGCCAATCAACACACAGGAGAGTCTTTGGTACCTCCTAGCATCACGTGGGGCCCCTACAAGTCGATAGCAGGGATTGGCTGGCCAGATCAGATGACCTGGGAATATAAGAATCTGGTCCCGCGCTGCTTGCATCATACGCCGTCTTCATGAGATTAGGGATAGAGCTGCTGTCTGTCAAGGAGAGTGTTAGGGCCTCAATTTAGATGTTGGTTATGCAGGAATCACCCACAAAGAACCCAACAGCCCTTCTAAGGGCTACAAGCACCTTTTTTTTTTGGTCTCCTCCTGGCTGCTGGCTGGGACTTGTAGTGCAGCTACCGCCATCTTGGCTGCACACTGTTAGGGCGTGAAATTAGAATCTGGTTAGGTAGGAATCATCCACAAAGAACCCAACAGCCCTTCTAAGGGCTACAAGCACCTTTTTTTTGTCTCCTCCTGGCTGCTGGCTGGGACTTGTAGTGCAGCTACCGCTATCTTGGCTGCACGCTGTGCACTGGTGGTAGAAGGGACGTGGTCCACACAGACCCAAAAGAAATTGCCCAAAGTCCTCTCAGTACTCATTTTTGCTGCTGCTGCTGTACCTTGGCTTGCTGGGATCTGTAGTGCAGTCTAGGGAATGTTTTTTTCTATGATTTCTATACACTACAGTCCAGTGAACAATTATGTAGTGTACTGTACAGTAGCATCAGTCTAGGAAATACGTTTTCTCTCTCAGTTATATATCTACAGTGCAGTGAACAATTATTTAGTGTGCTGTACAGTAGCGTCAGTCTAGGGAATACGTTTTTTCTCAGTTATATGTACTACAGCCCAGTGAAAAATGGAGTGGTTTGCGGTAAAATAGCCACAGTCTAAAGACTACGTTTTTTTTCTCATATATATGTACTACAGTCCAGTGAACAATTCTCTAGTGTGCTGTACATCAGCGTCAGTCTATAAAATACGTATTTTCTCTCAGTTATATGTATTACAGTCCAGTGAAAAATGGAGCCATTTAAAGACTATGGTTTTTTTCTCAGTTATATGTACTACAGTCCATTGAAAAATGTAGTGGTTTGCGGTAAAATAGCCGCCATTTAAAGACTACTTTTTTTCTCAGTTATATGTACTACAGTCCATTGAAAAATGTAGTGGTTTGCGGTAAAATAGCCGCCATTTAAAGACTACTTTTTTTCTCAGTTATATGTACTACAGTCCAATGAACAATTCTCTAGTGTGCTGCACAGCAGCGTCAGTCTATAAAATACGTATTTTCTCTCAGTTATATGTATTACAGTCCAGTGAAAAATGGAGTGCTTTGCGGTAAAATAGCCGCCATTTAAAGACTACTTTTTTTTCTCAGTTATATGTACTACAGTCCAGTGAACAATTCTCTAGTGTGCTGTACAGCAGCGTCAGTCTATAAAATACGCATTTTCTCTGTTATATGTATTACAGTCCAGTGAAAAATGTAGTGGTTTGCGGTAAAATAGCCGCAGTCTAAAGACTACATTTTTTTTCTCATACAGTCATGGCCAAAAGTTTTAAGAATGATACAAATATTAATTTTTACAAAGTTTACTGCTTCAGTTTCTATAATGGCAATTTGCATATACTCCAGAATGTTATAAAGAGTGATCAGCTTAACAGCAATTACTTGCAAAGTCAATATTTGCCTAGAAAATGAACTTTATCCCCCAAAACACATTTCAACATCATTGCAGCCCTGCCTTAAGGCTAGGGCTACACAGCATCAGTTGTCGCGCGTCACCCGTCGCAGCCAGGATGCCTGAGTAGCGGGGATCCCATAGAGATGAATGGGATCGCCGCGGCAGTCGCAAGAAATCCAACCGTGTTGGATTTCTTGCGACTGCCGCTGCAATCCCATTCATCTCTATGGGATCCCCGCTACTCAGGCATCCTGGCTGCGACGGGTGTCGCGCGACAACTGTCGCCGTGTAGCCCTAGCCTAAAAGGACCAGCTAACATCGTTTCAGTGATTGCTCCATTAACACAGGTGTGGGTGTTGATGAGGACAGGGCTGGAGATCAATCTGTCATGATTAAGTAAGAATGACACCACTGGACACTTTAAAAGGAGGCTGGTGCTTGGCATCATTGTTCCTCTTCTGTTGACCATGGTTATCTCCAAAGAAACATGTGCAGTCATCATTGCACTGCACAAAAATGGCCTAACAGGGAAGAGTATCGCAGCTAGAAAGATTGCACCTCAGTCAACAATCTATCGCATCATCAAGAACTTCAAGGAGAGAGGTTCCATTGTTGCCAAAAAGGCTCCAGGGCGCCCAAGAAAGACCAGCAAGCGCCAGGACCGTCTCTTAAAAGTGTTTCAGCTGCGGGATCGGGCTACCAGCAGTGCAGAGCTTGCTCAGGAATGGCAGCAGGCAGGTGTGAGTGCATCTGCACGCACTGTGAGGCGGAGACTCTTGGAGCAAGGCCTGGTCTCAAGAAGGGCAGCAAAGAAGCCACTTCTTTCCAGAAAAAACATCAGGGACAGACTGATATTCTGCAAAAGGTACAGGGAGTGGACTGCTGAGGACTGGGGTAAAGTCATTTTCTCTGATGAATCCCCTTTTCGATTGTTTGGGACATCTGGAAAACAGCTTATTCGGAGAAGACGAGGTGAGCGCTACCACCAGTCTTGTCTCATGCCAACTGTAAAGCATCCTGAAACCATTCATGTGTGGGGTTGCTTCTCAGCCAAGGGAATTGGCTCTCTCATAGTCTTGCCTAAAAAACACAGCCATGAATAAAGAATGGTACCAGAATGTCCTCCGAGAGCAACTTCTCCCAACCATCTAAGCGATCAACAATGCCTTTTCCAGCATGATGGAGCACCTTGCCATAAAGCAAAGGTGATAACTAAATGGCTCAGGGAACAAAACATAGAGATTTTGGGTCCATGGCCTGGAAACTCCCCAGATCTTAATCCCATTGAGAACTTGTGGTCAATCATCAAGAGACGGGTGGACAAACAAAAACCTACAAATTCTGACAAAATGCAAGCATTGATTGTGCAAGAATGGACTGTTATCAGTCAGCATTTGGTCCAGAAGTTGATTGAGAGCATGCCAGGGAGAATTGCAGAGGTCCTGAAGAAGAAGGGTCAACACTGCAAATATTGACTTGCTGCATTAACTCATTCTAACTGTCAATATAAGCTTTTGTTACTCATAATATGATTGCAATTATATTTCTGTATGTGATAAAAACATCTGACAAACACACATAAAAACCAGAGGGCAGCAGATCATGTGAAAATATAATATTCGTGTCATTCTCAAAACTTTTGGCCATGACTGTACTATACCAATATACTGCTAAATGTGGACAAGAGATGGTGTTTTTCTTGCACTGTCATTTTCCCCCTGTAACTGCTATTCATATTTATTTATGTTTGTAATATTAATAAAGATTGTTATATTTTTATAGTACGTCAAAGGCTCCATTTCTGTCTTTGTATAGACATATGTTTTATTGTTTCCTCTACAGGAATGAGAGTGGAAAAGTTCTGCTTGTACCTGGGGTCCAGTAGGGTGAACACCCAGTAATCGGTGTTGTCAAAAATGCTTCTAACGCGAGGGTCACCGGAAAGGCAGCCTAACATGAAGTCAGCCATGTGCGCCAGAGTCCCAACACGCAATAATCTCCTCAATAGGCTGACTCTCCATTTCCTCCTCCTTCTCCAACTCCTCCTCTTCAGCCCATACACACTCAACAGATAAGAAGGAATGAGCATAGGTACCCTCTTCAGTCTCGCCAACAGTCTCCTTCTCTTCCTCCTCTTCCTCTTCATCCTCCTCAAATACTTCCTGAGAAACAGACCTGAGGGTGGTCTGGCTATCAAGCAATGTATCTTCTTCCCCCATCTCCTGTGACAAGCGCAAAGCCTCTGACTTCATGCTGAGCAGTGACTTTTTCAGGAGACAAAGCAGCGGGATTGTGACGCTGATAATGGCGGCATCGCCGCTGACCATCTGTGTTGACTCCTCAAAGTTGCTTAACACCTGACAGATATCAGACATCCACGTCCACTCCTCATTGTACACTTGAAGAAGCTGACTAACCTGACTACCAGTTCTTGTGGAAGTTGCCATCTGGCAGTCTAGAATTGCTCTTCGCTGCTGGTAAACCCTGGCTAACATGTGTAATGTGGAATTCCATTGTGTGGGCACGTCGCACAACAGTCGGTGTGCAGTCAGTTGTAAGCGCCGTTGCACTGTCCTGTGAATGGCAGCATCTGTGGTTGACTTGCGGAAATGCGCCCAGCTGCGTCGCACCTTGGTGAGCAAATCAGACAAATTGGGGTAGGGCTTGAGGAACCGCTGAACCACAAGATTGAACACGTGGGCCAGGCAGGTTTTATATGCAGTGTTTATATGGGTTGTTGTTACTTTGGGAAATAGTATTGGTGTATAATGGCACATGTGTGAGCCTGCCGAGTTGCAGAGCCGCCACCAGGTTACGCCCGTTGTCACACACAACCATGCCTGGTTTCAGTTTCAGCGGCACCAGCCAAAGATCGGTCTGCGCCGTGATGCCCTGTAACAGCTCTTGGGCGTGTGCCTCTTGTCACCTAAGCTCACCAGTTTACCCACGGCAGTGCTGCTGCGCCTAGAGCTACTGACTGAAGGCGCCGTGCTCACAGATTATATTTGAGAGTAGGAGGAGGAGGGGTTGGAGGAAGAGGCATAATAAGTCTGAGAAACCGTGACCGAGGTAGGCCCCGCAATCCTTGGTGTGGGCATTACATGAGCGGCCCCAGGGTCAGACTCGATCCCAGCCTCCACCAAGTTAACCCAATGTGCCATCAGGGAGATATAGTGTCCTTGCCCACGTGTCCGTGGTTAGGTGGACCTTCTCAGTAACCGCGTTGGTCAGGGCACGGATGATGTTCTCTGACACGTGCTGGTGTAGGGCTGGGATGGCACATCATGAAAAATAGTGGGGGACCAAGTACCGAGGGACAGCCACCGCCATCAGGTTGCGGAAATCCTCAGTCTCTACCAGTCTGTATCGCAGCATCTCCAGGCTCAGCAATTTGAAAATGGAGTGGATGTTTAGGGCTTGTGCATGTGGGTGGGTGGAATTGTATTTGTGTTTGCGCTTGCTCTCCAATGTCTGATGCAAAGACAGCTGAAGGCTGCACTGGGACACATTGGTGTAGGGTGTGGAGGATCGTGGTGGTGAAGGGGTGGTTGTAGGGCGGAAGGTGCTCGTGCCGGGGTCCTGGGCGGGCGGTTGACTCGCTGAGCCATCATGTGACACAGGGGAAGGAGCAGTGGTGTGATCCACAGGAGGTGAACGGCCTTGGTTCCATTGAGTCGTGTGTTTAGCACGCATATGCCTGTGCATGCTGGTAGTGGTTAGGCTGGTAGTGGTGGCTCCACTGCTGATCCTGGTGTGGCACAGGTTGCACACCACAGTCAGTCGGTCATCCTCACTTTCTTTAAAGAACCTCCAGACTTGCAAACATCTAGGCCTCGGCACGGGAGCTTCACTACGTGAAACAGTTGCTGATCTACTTGCTCTGGCCCTGCTTCTCCCTCTGGCCACCCCACTGCCTCTTCCAACCTGTTCTGGTGCTGCACTTGCCTCCCCCTCAGAAGCACTGTCTTGACTAGGCTTACCAACCCAGCTCGGGTCAGTCACCTCATCATCCACCTGCTCTTCCTCCGATTCCTCACTCTGCTCCCTCCTCGGACTTACTGCCCTGACAACAACGTCAGTGTCTGAAAACCGTGTCTTATCATCATCTGACACCTCTTGACGCACTACTTGCACTCAGTCCACACTATCATCACCCACTGACTGCGTAAGTTCTAAATTTTGGGCATCAGGACAGAGCAACTGCTCAGGTTGCTGTTGAGCAGTGGTTTGTGTCTTTGGGTAGGGTCCTGAAAAGACTTCCTGTGAGTATGCTGGATCTGAATCCATATTTTCCATGGGAGGGGCAGGCTGGGGGGAAGGAGGTTGAGCTGGATGAACCAGAGGTCTACTCCCTTGGCTAAAGTGGGTGGACTGTGTGGAAGACTGGGTGGTGGATAAATTACTTGGACACATTATCCGCTATCCACGTCATCACCTGTTCGCACTGTTGTGGTTTCAATAGTGGTGTACCACGTGACCTTGTAAGTTGCGAGATGAAGCTAGGGAGCGAAACTCTGCGGCGTTCCACTGCTCCCTCATCAGTAGGTACTGTGTCACCCTGCCCAGGACCACGACCTCTGCCCCCCTACATCACTTGGACGCCCACGTCCTCGACCCTTAGCCCTTGGGTTCAACATTTTGTGTAATCAGCAAACTGTCGAATTAATATCTGAGGCCAAAAACGTATTCTCTAGACTGCGGATAGTGTACCACACACCACAGAATTTTTCACTGGACTGTATTAAATGTATCTGAGAGAAAAAACGTATTCTCTAGACTACCGCTAGTATAACACACACCACACAATTTTTCACTGCACTGTAGGATATATGAATGAGAGAAAAAATGTATATTTTCTAGACTCTGGCTAGTGTGCAGCACACGACAGAATTTTTCACTGCATTGTAGTATATATAACTGAGAGAAAAAACGTAGTCTTTAGACGGCGGCTATTGTACCGCAAATCACTCAGTTTTTCACTGCACTGTATGATATATAACTGAGAGAAAAAAACGTATATTTTCTACACTCCAGCTACTGTGCAGCACATGACAGAATATTTCACTGCGCTGTAGGATATCTAATTGAGAGAAAAAAACGTATACCCTAGACTGACGCTACTGTACAGCACACAACATAATTGTTCACTGGACTGTAGTATATATAACTGAGAGAAAAAACGTATTCCCAAAACTGCACTACAGATCCCAGCAAGCCAAGGTACAGCAGCAGCAAAAATGAGTGCTGAGAGGACTTTGGGCAATTTATTTTGGGTCTGTGTGGACCACGTGCTGTCCCTTCTGCCACCAGTCGCTGTGCACAGCGTGCAGCCGAGGTGGCGGTAGCTGCACTACAAGTCCCAGCCAGCAGCCGAGAGGAGGCCAAAAAAAAAGGTTGTTGTAGCCCTTAGGAGCGTTGGATTCTTTGCGGGTGATTCCTGCCTAACCAAAATCTAAATTGAGGCCCTAACAGTGTGCAGCCAAGATGGCGGTCGCTGCACTACAAGTCCCAGCCTGGATGATGCCAAAAAAAAGTGTCGTTGTAGCCCTTAGAAGGAGCGTTGGGTTCTTTGTGAATGATTCCTGCCTAACCACATTCTAATTTCACGCCCTAACCGTGTGCAGCCAAGATGGCGGTAGCTGCACTACGTCCCAGCCAGCAGCCAGGAGGAGACCAAAACAAATGGTGCTTGTAGCCCTTAGAAGGGCTGTTGGGTTCTTTGTGGGTGATTCCTGCCTAACCAACATCTAAATTGAGGCCCTAACACTCTCCCTGACAAACAGCAGCTCTATCCCTAATCTCATGCAGGCGGCGTCTGACGTTCACCGCCATTCCGTGTCAGGGTAAAATTTTAAGTGCTTCACCTGCTACCTCAGTCTCACTTGGTCACTCTGGGTTCACCGCCATGCTGTGTCAGGGTAAATTTTTGGGTGGTTCACCTGCTACCTCAGTCTAACTTGGTCACTTGTTGGTGTCACCACCACGCTGTCACCACGCTGTGTCAGGCCTATTCTTGCGTCGTGGGGCAGGGGATAGGACAGCAGTGCCAGCATGAGCAGTGGTGTCACCCGCAGGCGGCGATGGACCTTCGTTGCACCTAGTTGGGTGCTTTCCTAACATGTGCCAGCGCATGTGCCTTGCCCATCTTGGTCTGGGTCAGCACAATTGTCTTGAGGGTCACCCCAAGGCTGTTGGCCAGAATGTGGGGTAATGGTACGATTAGGCAGCCTCAGAGGCATCCATGCATGTTGCCGCTGCTGTTTCCTGTCCATTTCCGTGGTGTTTCCATCATTTTCTGAGGTTTCCAGGTTTTCACCCAGCCTTCCCTAGGCAGAGCTTTGGTTCCCTGCAAAAAATGCTCGAGTCTCCCATTGACTTCACCCGAGCATCAGGAAAAATTCGACTCGAATAACGAGCACCCGAGCATTTTAGTGCTCGCTCATCTCTAATATATATAATGTGAATTTATATTTATTTATAATATGAATTTATTATTTAAAATATATGAAATTATTATTTAAAATCACAAGCTGAAAAAGGCTGTTTTAGTTTTTTTTTTCTTCTTCTTTCTGTATATAGAATCTTGTCATGATTTCATTTCTCCTATAGGCAAAATGCTTTGAAGTGCCTTCTGACATAGAATGGGTTACATTAATTTAATTGTCTCCAGTGCCAAAGGTTAGAGCAGATGAGAGCATTGATTACGCTTTTATACCTATCTGTCTGAAAGCCGTATGCACTAATACAGCTATTACACTTGGGGCTGATTTCAGAGCCCAGCCACCGTCACATTACATAAGAATTGGATGATGAAAAGGTCACGTATTCTTCCACTTGTACTGTTGCAGCGCTCACAGTTTATGTCTGCAGAATCAATTCATCCCCCATAAGCACGTTCCTGCTAAGAGCCGAAGTCTCAGCTCACGCCGCCCGTTGAGTTAGTGCCTGCTCGGTGTTGTGAAGACGAAAATGGATGCATAGGGACTTTCCGTGCAGATAGGGAGCGGTTTCATTCACAAATCCCAATGGCTCTCGTGCCTAGCCAGCATCTCCTCTCTTCACAGCACTGATCCTGAGCATCACAAGACGTCTAGCAGACATACGCTGCTCCTCAGCTTGCTGGATTTGCATCACAAAGATAAATTTACATCTGGACACTCTGCTCCTAGTTACGAGATAATCAAAAAGGACCAGTGCAGAATAGTAATAGGCCGCGTTCAAAATCCTAGACAAGCAGTGGGCGAGCTGTGAATTCATCAATTAATTTATTCATTTATGTCTATGTAGTATGTATGCAGCACGCATGCCAAGGATCACACAGGTCATTAGAGTCAAAGGGAATCGTATTCATCATGTCAGACTAACTGAATCTGGCATGATTCGTGCCATTACAGATTCTAGAAGCTACCCTGAAGCATTCAAGTGTGAATGATTTGATGAGCTGCCTTGGTTTTTTTATTTTTTTTTTCCATTTTTCACCCCATCTTATATTTTTTCACAAAGCATTTTATAATTGATGCAGTAGAAGGCTATTAGCGAGGTTACTGACCTTATTTCTGCAAACGACTAACTTTCACCTTTTCGTAAAAAGAAAATTGTTTTTTTGAAACCTAAGGTAATGGCGGAATGTGCCAGAGATGTAGACGTTGTAGATCTATCATCCTTGGTGTCTTGGTTGGATTGTCATTTGATTGCTTTGTCTGATGTCAACTCACAGATCCATCCTAATCAATCAGCCGTTCAATAATCATTATCTAGGTCTTCTTTGAAAATGGCTTACCCTAATCAACTCCGGTGGTAGGCTTCTCCAATCCGCTAATTGCAGGAAATGTTATTGCACCAGCGCATTTCTAAACAGAGAGTCTCCTTGGATTAGACAGATTATTGGATTAGTAAATTAATGAGTTATAAATTCCCTTGTATATACACTGTTGTGTTGTAAAGACATGGTCTGTAGCTCCCTGCTGCTAGTAAAAATGAAAGGAAAGACTTAAAGGGTTTGTCTCACTTCAGCAAATGCCATTCATCATGTAGAGAAAGTTATCACAATGCACTTACTAATGTATTGTGATTGTCCATATTGCCTCCTTTGCTGGTTGAATCTATTTTTCCATCTCATTATACACTGCTCGTTTCCAGGGATTACAGCCGCCGCTGCAGTGTAGATATGATGTGGCTGGGATAGGAAGTGCTCCCACAGTCCCAGCTACCAGGGAGGTCAGCACTTTTTCCTATAGTGTGCAAGCAGGACCACCGCTTCTGGATTGCTGGGTGGTGGTAACTAGTGTTGACTAGTGGTAACTAGAGATGAGCGAGTAGTGTTCGATCGAGCTGGTATTCGATCGAATACTACGCTATTCGGCATACTCGATTTCAATCGAGTATAACGGCGATGGCGCACTTAGAATTCGTTTCCCCTCCCACCTTCCCTGGCGCTCTTTTTCCACCAATCAACATGCAGGGGGGTATGACAGGCACGCTGAGCACGCTGGCAGCGCGAAAACAGCGTCTACATGGATTGGCTGGAAAAACCATGTGACCTCGAATATTAAAAACTCAGCTCTTCCTGCTCGTACGCATATGCTGCGTGAACTTAGTCAGGGACAGAGGCTGGAGAAGGGACAGACAGGTTTTAGCAGTTGGACAGGCAGGAGCGTGATTAAAAGCCCTTATCAGGGCTACTATAGTGCAGTACAGTGATAGCTTTACTACAAGATACACTTTACAGAGAACGGCTGCCGTATTCAGGGATAGCTGCTGGAGTAGGGACAGAGAGAGGCATTAGTGGTGTATTAGGTGCTCTGCTACATACCAAACTATATTTGGCACTACTGTTCTGCGTTCTTTTTGGCTGAAAAACCCTGTTATATAACTAGTGTGTATATGCACCATCTGATCTGGCAGTATACGGCTGTGAATTTTATTATTTTTTTTAAATACAGTTTATTTGGCTCTAGTGTTCTGGGTTCTGTGTGCCTGCAATACCCTTTTTGTATACCAGGTGTAAATACCCACCGTCTGTACAGTTAGTACACGGCTGTGTACCTTGAAATATACAATATCTAGGCCTTTTAATTGGCCACTGTACTGTGCGTTCTCTTGCTAAATTATTTCACATACCTGGTGTAAATACCCACCGTCTGTACAGTTAGTACACGGCTGTGTACCTTGAAATATACAATATCTAGGCCTTTAAATTGGCCACTATACTGTGCGTTCTCTTGCTAAATTATTTCACATACCTGGTGTAAATACCCACCGTCTGAGCAGTGAGTACACGGCTGTGTACCTTGAAATATACAATATCTAGGCCTTTTAATTGGCCACTATACTGTGCGTTCTCTTGCTAAATTATTTCACATACCTGGTGTAAATACCCACCGTCTGTACAGTTAGTACACGGCTGTGTACCTTGAAATATACAATATCTAGGCCTTTTAATTGGCCACTATACTGTGCGTTCTCTTGCTAAATTATTTCACATACCTGGTGTAAATACCCACCGTCTGAGCAGTTAGTACACGGCTGTGTACCTTGAAATATACAATATCTAGGCCTTTTAATTGGCCACTATACTGTGCGTTCTCTTGCTAAATTATTTCACATACCTGGTGTAAATACCCACCGTCTGTACAGTTAGTACACGGCTGTGTACCTTGAAATATACAATATCTAGGCCTTTTAATTGGCCACTATACTGTGCGTTCTCTTGCTAAATTATTTCACATACCTGGTGTAAATACCCACCGTCTGAGCAGTTAGTACACGGCTGTGTACCTTGAAATATACAATATCTAGGCCTTTTAATTGGCCACTATACTGTGCGTTCTCTTGCTAAATTATTTCACATACCTGGTGTAAATACCCACCGTCTGAGCAGTGAGTACACGGCTGTGTACCTTGAAATATACAATATCTAGGCCTTTTAATTGGCCACTATACTGTGCGTTCTCTTGCTAAATTATTTCACATACCTGGTGTAAATACCCACCGTCTGAGCAGTTAGTACACGGCTGTGTACCTTGAAATATACAATATCTAGGCCTTTTAATTGGCCACTATACTGTGCGTTCTCTTGCTAAATTATTTTAAAAACCTGGTGTAAATACCCACCATCTGAGCAGTTAGTACACGGCTGTGTACCTTGAAATATACAATATCTAGGCCTTTTAATTGGCCACTGTACTGTGCGTTCTCTTGCTAAATTATTTCACATACCTGGTGTAAATACCCACCGTCTGTACAGTTAGTACACGGCTGTGTACCTTGAAATATACAATATCTAGGCCTTTTAATTGGCCACTATACTGTGCGTTCTCTTGCTAAATTATTTCACATACCTGGTGTAAATACCCACCGTCTGAGCAGTTAGTACACGGCTGTGTACCTTGAAATATACAATATCTAGGCCTTTTAATTGGCCACTATACTGTGCGTTCTCTTGCTAAATTATTTTAAAAAACCTGGTGTAAATACCCACCGTCTGAGCAGTTAGTACGCCACTGTACTGTGCGTTCTCTTGCTAAATTATTTCACATACCTGGTGTAAATACCCACCGTCTGTACAGTTAGTACATGGCTGTGTACCTTGAAATATACAATATCTAGGCCTTTTAATTGGCCACTATACTGTGCGTTCTATTGCTAAATTATTTCACATACCTGGTGTAAATACCCACCGTCTGAGCAGTTAGTACACGGCTGTGTACCTTGAAATATACAATATCTAGGCCTTTTAATTGACCACTATACTGTGCGTTCTCTTGCTAAATTATTTCACATACCTGGTGTAAATACCCACCGTCTGAGCAGTTAGTACACGGCTGTGTACCTTGAAATATACAATATCTAGGCCTTTTAATTGGCCACTATACTGTGTGTTCTCTTGCTAAATTATTTTAAAAACCTGGTGTAAATACCCACCGTCTGAGCAGTTAGTACACGGCTGTGTACCTTGAAATATACAATATCTAGGCCTTTTAATTGGCCACTGTACTGTGCGTTCTCTTGCTAAATTATTTCACATACCTAATTATATACCCAAATATTGTATTTGCAACCAAAAAAAACAAAATGCGGAGGGGGGCTAGCGGAATCGGACGTGGACGAGGACGGGGGCGCGGAAATGCTGTTGGTGGCCTTGTTGAAGCCAGTGGGGATACAATGCGTGCTGGTGAGGGTCAGCCAGGATCCCACTCATCCAGAATCCCTGCCTTTATGGGACAGTTAAGCAGGGGGCGAGTTACACCGCTGTTGAGGCCTGAGCAGGTTGAACAGGTGGTGCAATGGATAGCCGATAGCGCTTCCACACAGTTGTCCACCAGCCAGTCATCCACACAGTCTCACTCTGACCCTCCTTCCTCCACACCTGGCCAACAGAGTCATCCCACCCTTGACCCCTCCCAGGAGCTCTTTTCGGGTCCTTTTTTAGATGTGCCGGAAGAATCCCAGGAGCTAGCAGAGGAATTTGTTTGTAGTGATGCCCAAACACTTGAGTTTTCGCCATCTCCTGCTGATGTGGACCCTGAACCAGCATCTGTTATCATGAGCGATGATGATGATGAGACGCAGTTGCCATCAAGGGAGGCTGTTGGAATGTCCAGTGGGCAAGAGGAGGAGCAGAGTGAGGAAGAGGAGGTGGTGGATGACGAAATGACCGACCCCACTTGGCCAGGGGTGATGTCCAGCGGGGAAAGCAGTGGAGAGGTGGTGATCTGCGCAGCACCGAAAAAGGCAGCAAGAGGCAGAGGGATGTCCACAGGCAGAGGGATGTCCAGAGGCAGAGGGATGTCCACAGGCAGAGGGATGTCCAGAGGCAGAGGACAGTCCAGACAGAGTAGTGAGGCCACAGCCAGCACGGCCGAAGCTGTTCCCGGCAGCGGGCAGTCGCGCGAAGCTCCCCCATCGAGGCCTCGTACTTCTGTGGTGTGGAGATTTTTTAATGTTTGTGCGGATGACAAACTGAGCGCGGTTTGCACACTCTGCCACTCAAAACTGAGTAGGGGCTCTGAGAAGAGCAATCTGACCACCTCAGGCATGCGGCGTCACTTGGAAGTCAAGCACTGGGCTGAGTGGGAGAGAGCAAACGCAATACAACCTGCGCCCGGTCCTGCTGCCACTGCCTCTTCCCCTTTGTTGTGTGCTGCCACTGCGGTCCAGACCTCCAGCCAGGACACCTCCACATCTGCCTCGGCTACTTTGGGGCCTTCTCCTTCAGCCTCCCCTTCCCCCGCCTCTTCGCCTGCACCTTCACACTCCTCGTCCCATCAACTGTCCATCTCGCAGGCGTTCGACCGCAGGCGGAAGTACGCCTCGAGTCACCCCCAAGCCCAAGCCTTAAACTGCCACATCTCCAAACTGCTGGCCCTGGAGATGTTGCCGTTTAGGCTTGTGGAGACGCAGGCCTTCCGCGACCTGATGGCGGCTGCCGCACCTCGCTATTCCGTCCCCAGCCGCCACTACTTTTCCCGGAGTGCCGTCCCCGCCCTGCACCAGCACGTGTCGCGTAACATCAGGCGGGCCCTGAGGTACGCAGTCAGCGCAAAGGTCCACTTGACCACCGACTCGTGGACAAGCGCTTGCGGCCAGGAACGCTACATCTCTTTGACGGCACACTGGGTGAATGTAGTGGAAGCGGGGACGGGGTCGCAAACAGAGACGGCCTACCTACCACCCCCGCCCAAGATTGCCAGCATGGGTTCTGATAAACCCCCCTCCTCCTCCTCCTCCTCCTCCTCTGCCTTAACATCGCCCTCAGCCGCTAGCTGGAAGCGTTGCAGCACTGGCGCGGGGAGACGTCAGCAGGCGGTGCTTAAGCTCATCAGCTTGGGCGACAGGAAGCACAGCGCCCCAGAGGTGAGGGACGCCATATTGCAGCAGACGGAGATGTGGCTGTCGCCGCTGCAGCTAGGACCAGGCATGGTCATGTGCGATAACGGCCGTAACCTGGTGGCGGCTCTGGAGCTTGCCGAACTCGATCACGTACCATGCCTGGCCCACGTTTTAATCTGGTAGTCCAAAAATTTCTAAAGACTTACCCCAACCTGGCAGAGCTACTGGTGAAAGTGCGGCGCTTGTGCGCTCACTTTCGGAAGTCAACTGTAGCTGCTGCTAGCTTAAAAAAACTCCAGCAACGCCTCCATTTGCCTGAACCTCGGCTGTTGTGCGACCTGCCGACTCGCTGGAATTCCACCTATTCCATGTTGGCCAGGGTGTGTGAGCAGCAGAGAGCATTGATGGAGTACCAGATTATGAATCCACGCGTGCCTCCAACTCAGCTCCCTCAGTTTGCCAACCACGAGTGGCCATGGATGGCAGACATATGCGATGTACTGCGTATCTTTGAGGAGTCCACCAAGAAGGTCAGCAGCGAGGACGCTATAGTGAGCGTAACCATCCCGCTCCTATGCGTCCTTAAAGAATCGCTCATCGCAATAAGGGAGAACGCATTGCACGCAGAGGAGACGGGGGTAGGAGGAGACGCAACGGAGCTACACAGTCAGACCACACTTTTGTCTGCTTCACGGTGGCAGTTGCAGGAGGAGGAGGATGAGGAGGAGGACGACGTGGAGGTGGCTGTGGAAGAGGAGGAGGATGCTGGCGGCGAGGGTAGCAGTCAGGCTGTGTGCGTCCCATTGGTTCAGCGCGGATGGGGCGGAGAGGAGGCGGAAGAGGAAGAGGAGGAAATGGCAAGTGATCCTTCTGGTGGGGGCAGTGACGTCATGCCTATTCAGAGTCTGGCACACATGGCTGACTTCATGCTGGGCTGCTTTTCCCGGGACACACGTGTTGTCCGGATAGTGGAGAACAAACGGTACTGGGTCTTCGCACTCCTGGACCCCCGGTATAAAGATAACGTCTCCTCTTTTATTCCGGTAGAGGAGAGGACGAATCGATTGCTGGAATACCAGAGGGAACTCGTGCAGAACATGATGGAGATTTTCCCACCCACCATCGCTGGCGGCAGAGAGGAGAGGGTCTCCCAGAGTCCCACAACATCTATCAGGCCCACAGCCACCAGGGGAACACTCTCCAAGGTGTGGGACACGTTCATGGCACCCCCTCGTGCAACTTCCATCACTGCGGGGCCCGCTATCAGCAGGAGGGACAAGTATCGGCGGATGTTGCGGGAGTACCTGGCAGACCGTACCCCTGTCCTCCCCCATCCCTCGGCGTCCTACACTTACTGGGTCTCCAAGTTGGACACGTGGCTGGAACTGTCCCTGTACGCCTTGGAGGTGCTTGCCTGCCCTGCCGCCAGCGTGCTATCAGAAAGGGTGTTCAGCGCAGCCGGGGGCATTATAACCGATAAGCGCAGCCGCCTGTCAACCGACAGTGCCGACAGGCTGACGCTAATCAAAATGAACAGCAAGTGGATTGACCCGGACTTTGCTTCTCCAACCGTGGAAAGCAGCCAAAAGTGAAGTGCCATCTGTATGAAGTGCCATTTCCTCCTCCACCTCCTCCTCCTCCTCCTTAACCGCCGTAGAATTGCTCCGTAAATAAGAAAAATTTATATATTTATGGCTCACCTCTTGGGCCTCCACATAATTTTTAAGAGGTGTCACCTCTTGGGCCTCCACAAAATCTTTAAGAGGTCTCACCTCTTGGGCCTCCGCAAAATGTTTAAGAGGTCTCACCTCTTGGGCCTCCACATAATTTTTAACAGGTCTCACCTCTTGGGCCTCCACATAATTGTTAACACGTCTCACCTCTTGGGCCTCCTCATAATTTTTAATACGTCTCACCTCTTGGGCCTCCACATAATTTTGAACCCATCTCACCTCTTGGGCCTCCACAAAATCTTTAAGAGGTCTCACCTCTTGGGCCTCCACATAATTTTTAACAGGTCTCACCTCTTGGGCCTCCACATAATTTTTAATACGTCTCACCTCTTGGGCCTCCACAAAATCTTAAAGAGGTCTCACCTCTTGGGCCTCCACATAATTTTTAAGAGGTGTCACCTCTTGGGCCTCCACAAAATCTTTAAGAGGTCTCACCTCTTGGGCCTCCACATAATTTTTAAGAGGTGTCACCTCTTGGGCCTCCACAAAATCTTTAAGAGGTCTCACCTCTTGGGCCTCCACATAATTTTTAACCCGTCTCACCTCTTGGGCCTCCACATAATTTTTAACAGGTCTCACCTCTTGGGCCTCCACAAAATCTTTAAGAGGTCTCACCTCTTGGGCCTCCACATAATTTTTAACAGGTCTCACCTCTTGGGCCTCCACATAATTTTTAAGAGGTCTCACCTCTTGGGCCTCCACAAAATCTTTGAGGTCTCACCTCTTGGGCCTCCACAAAATTTTCCATGAGCCTCTGGCCAGCCCACGGCCTCTTCCTGCCTTTTGCGGTCCTACGCATCCCTCAACATCCCCACTGCTTTACCTGCTAGACATGACACTGGGCCAGGTCGGGTCACTGACATCTCAAGCGCCAACAATTTGGGCATTTTAAGGCTTCTGCATGTGTTTGAGTTGTTTTTACATTTTAAAGAAGACATGTCTGACCACATCTCACACACACACACACAATGACAATTAGGGGTGGGGTCTATTTGCTTTCCCCCTTGCCTATGCCATCTGTGGTTGTCATAGGCAACGTGATTTTAAGGGGTGCAGAATTTCATCTTCTTTTTTGTCTAGTTTGGCTTGGGGTCCATGGCAATGTAGAGGAAAGAAGGTTTCCTTGTATGGTCTCACTTTACAGAGAGGTTAGATTGTCTTTGGAGTGTATTGTTGAGAGGCTGTGATAGTGGCGTAATAGTGCGACTTGGGCGCGTTATATGCACCCAGACATGCTTCCCCTGCTGTCCCAGTTGCATTCCAGCAGTGTTGGCATCCTTTTCTGAGGTTTCAGGGTGGACTTGGTGACCTCCAAGTGGTCGAATTGAGATTTCCAAGTGGCGAGCATTTTTTTCCCATAGACTTTAATGGGATTCGATATTCGGTCGAATAGTCGAATTTCGCGGTCTATTCGAATCGAATTTCGAACTTTCGAATATTTCACTACTCGCTCATCTCTAGTGGTAACTAATGTCGATTCGTTCATCTCTTATCTCTACCCAAGCTTGATGTGTCCCTAAAGGTATGATCACAAGGTGCGGCCGCGAAGCGATGCATTTTAGCTGATGACGTTTAGGGAATTATTAACAGATAGTCTGTAAAACTGATCTGGGAGAAGACTGTTTTGTTCTTTTCTCTTAAAGAGACAATGAGTATAATTTGATGCAAAATCTTCATAGAAAATGAGCTATTATATTTCTCCAGGTTTTTTTTTAGATTTGTGACAAACCATCTGTGATACATATATTGTAAGGATGACCAAATATATAAAAATTCCCTTCATTCTGATTCGCCTAAACCTGCAAACAAATTTGATTTGAGTATGAATCAAATCTACCTATAAGAGAGTGAGAGAGCGCTAATTTACATATCTTTTTTCCCAGAAATCCAAGACCTGTTTAAAAGGCTACAGTCTTCAGAGCCTTTCACTTTCTTCACATTTTGTTATGTTGTGGCCTTGTGCTAAAATAAAAAAGTTCAACTGTATCCTCATCATTCTTCACTCAGTACCCCATAATGACAAAGTAAAAACAGAATGTTTGATTTCTCTGCTAATTTATTGAAAAGGAAAACCTAAAATATTGCATTGACATAAGTATTCAGTCCTTCAGGACTTGAACCCCTTTGGAAGCAATTACAGCCTCGTCCTCTTAGGTATGATGGCACAAGGTTTGCACATCTGGATTTGGGGATCTTCTACCATTCTTCCCTGCAGATCCTCACAAGCTCTGTCATTTTGAATGGGACCGTTGGTGGACAGCCATTTTCAGGTCTTTCCAAAGATGTTCAATTGGACTCAAGTCAGAACTCTGGCTGGGCCACTCCCATGTCATCTTGGTTGTGTGCTTAGGGGTCATTGTTTTGTTGACAGGTAAACCTTGAGCCCAGTGAGAGGTTCAGAGCACCCTGGATCAGGTTTTCATTAAGAATATCTCTGTACTTTTCTCTATTCAGCTTTACCTCACCTCTAACCAGTCTTCCTGTCCTAGCCACTGAAAAGCACCCACAAAGAATGATGCTGCCACCAGGCTTCATTGTAGGGATGGTACTGGGCAGTGCTTGGTTTCTCCAAATATGAAACTTAGAATTGAGGCCAAATAGTTCAATCTTTGTTTCAACAGACCAGAAAATCTTGTTTCTCACAGTATGAGGGTCCTTTAGGTGCTTTTTGTAAAACTTGTCATGTGTCTTTTACTAAAGAAAGGCTACTTTCTTGCGATTCTGCCATGAAGCCCAGATTGTTATAATGTTACAGTGATGGTTAACTTTCTGGAAGCCTCTCCCATCTGCATGCAGGATCTTTGGGGCCCAGCCACAGTGACCATTGGGTTCTTGGTCACCTCTCTTACCAAGGCCCTTTTTCTCTGATTACATTGGAGGGCCAACCAGCTCTAGGAAGAGTCCCAGTTGTTCAAACCTTCTTCCATTTAAGAGCCTTGGAGGCTACTGTGCTATTGGGAACTTTCTGTGCAACAGAATTTTTTGTACTCTTCTACAGATCTATGCCTCCACACATTTCTAAAATTCTGTTTTCATTTTTTTATTAAGGGGATTGAGTGCAAATTGGTGGGGAAAACTAGAATTTTTGTTTAGCCCTAGCACAATGCCACAACATAACAAAACGGGGAAAAAAGTGAAAAGGTATAAATATTTTTTAAATGCACTGATACCTGGATTGATACCTAACATCTGGTGGCATCAGAGACTTTCTGATCCTTTTGGAAGGCAAAACTAATTTGCATACCCAGCATAGGATTGGTTTGGTTGTTTCTCTTTCTCTCTCTCTCTTGTTCTCTCTCTGTAATTCTGTCGAATTGAATCTCTGAAAATTCTGATTCTAACAAATTAAATTTTTTTGGTAATTAGCTATCTAAACAGGGCAATCCTGATTAGCTATTTGGAGCCCACAGTGGCTTGTAGACATGGCAATTGACCACAGTGCAGCTGCGTTGCAACCACTTCATGAGCACACCATGTGGTCGCCCCTAAAAAGAAGATAATATTGTGTTTTTTGCCTTCTGAACCAATCATCTTGTAATAGTAGTTTCAGCGTCAATAATTTACTCTCAATGTACAATGTATTAGAGATGATTATTGAATCGATTAGTCCCAAATTTCTCAAAAAAGTTCATATTTGTTAGAACCAGAATTTTCAGAGTTTTTATTCAGGAGAATTTACTCTGTGTCCATTATATCGTAGATAGTCTGTCATAAAGAAATTAAAAAAAAACCTAGAGACATATAATGGCTCATTTCCTATGCATGTTTTGCATCAAATTAATGTCATTATGTCTCTTTAAGAGAAGAGAACAAAACCGTCTTCTTTCACATCAGTTTTACAAACCATCTGTTAATAATTCACTAAACGCCATCAGGTAAAATGCACTAATAATAATTTACAGTGTGTAAGTTGCCTGAGAAACCTGTTCTCCTGACATAAATCGTTCATGACATCTCTGGCGATTTGCCTTACATATCATTGAATAAAGCAATTTTACATGAAATGCGTCTGAGCCATAAATGTTCAGTATAGAGAAATTACAAAAGAGGAATGAAAGAGCTATGGGATTTCTGTGGCTATCACATCAACTCCACCCTTCCCCCTCCCTTTTAATCATTACATTGATAAACCTCCATTTCGAAATTACAGATGGAAACCGTATTTAAACGTACCGTGCCAGCAAGGCATATCAGTGTATGTAATGGGTTAGAAGGGTGTCAGCTGAAAATCTTGGGATTTCAAAAATCCAATTATTGCTGCTAATATGCTCATATTAAACAGTTATATTTGAACACTGGCCTATGGTTCACTCGTCCCTTAGCTTGTTATCAAACTACAGTCTCTCATATCTACTGTTTGCATTTTAATTGGCTCTGGGAATAAGTAAACCCAGTAAGCTGACAATAGTCATGAATAGAAGATCAGCCCATGGTCTATCTGTCAGCCTTTACTTACAAGTAAGTAAGCCTCTTGTCTGCATTAAAATACTAACGGTGACTGGTGGCAAGCAAAAAAAGGAAAATTTACTGTATGTAAAGTGCAGTACGTTATTACAGTAGGTCATCAAGTGAGCTATCAAATGCTCTGCTTGAAGGCTATGGACGCCATTGGGGCCGTTTCTTTTTTTTTATTATTGTGTTGTACTCGTTTTCAGCTAAAAAACATTTTTTTATATTGGTCTTTATTAAATATTTTGAGCCATTTTGTCTGTACAGCACTGATATTCTCTAGTAGCCTGCTGTGTGTTTTCACTCTGTTCCGTTAGGCAGCTCAGCTGACTGTTCCTGATCTCTGACCTTATGAACACTCAGTATAGCTCAATTCTTATCTACTGATAAGAGTTTGGCTTAAAGGGCTTTTCAGAGAATTTTTTTACTGTTGACCTATCCTCTGGATAGGTCATTAGTATCTGACCGTGGGGGTGTGACACCCGGGACCCCGGACAATCAGCTTTTGAGAAGGCAGCCACGCTCTTGTGAGCACTGCAGCCTTCTCTCTGCCTTTCCTAGGCCACGTGACAATGTGTTTATATGTCACGTGGCCTAGAAGCATCTTAGTCCTATTTAATTGAGAGGGATTGAGCGCGATACCAAGCACATCAATGTATTGAGCGTCTCTACCTTCTCATTTTTTCTATTGTTTTTTATTAAAAATTTTGAGCCGTGTTGTCTGTACAGCACTGAGATTCTTTGGTAGCCTGCTGTGTATTTTCACTCTGTTCCACCAGGCAGCTCAACTGACTATTCCTTATCTCTGATCTCTAACCTTATGAACACTCATTATAGCTCAGTTCTTATCTACTGATAAGAATGAGGCTTAAAGGGGTTTTGCCAGATTTTTTTTTTCACTGGTGGCCTAGGAGCAGCTCAGTCCTATTCAAGTGAATGGGGATGAGAGCAATACCAAGAACAGCAATTATACAATGTATGGAGCTCCACTGCCTTCTCAAAACAGAGCTTTGAGAGACATTACATGCTACTTTCCACAAGCTGGATGGACAAGAGTCAAAAATTTCATAGCGGATCTGTAATCAGTTACTAATTGTAAAATTATTAACTTATTGCATTGTTTTAAAACAAGATTCTGGTACTAATCGCCTATCTACAGTTGGACTGGCCCACCAGAGTACCAGAAGATCCTCCATTGCACCCAGGTTCTGATGCCGTAATGGGCCACAGAGATCCGGTAGAAAAAAAAACAAAAAAACATTTGGCTAACTTCACAGCAAGTCACTGGCCACCAGGGTCTATTTCTTTATTTCCAGGCCTCATGAATAATTTCCTCTGCTGAGCCCCATCCTCTGGATAGAGTATCAATACAGAGACACCCCAGTCAATCAGCAATTTTTAAAGCTTTCCAAGCACTGTGATGTACAGTGGATATGCTTGGTATTCCAGCGAGATACATCATGTCCATGGTCCTTGGTATTTAAGTCAATGGGTCCCTACCGCATTACAGAGTTCACACGGCTGATGCCCGTGTTTTATGGACTGCTATTTGCGGTCTGCAACACGGACATACCTGCTATACAGTCATGTGAAAGGGCCCTAAGGGTTATTTGACACGAAGCAGCCCCAACGAGCATTCACTGATTATATACAAGTTGATCTGTGCTCATTTAAAGGCCTTTCATGCTGCCTGATGTTAAGTTAATGGGGAACTAATGATTATTATTACGATCATTTGTTCCCCGTTCAGTTTGCATATTGTCAGCAGCACATCTCTTTTTGTCTGATACTGTCAGCAGCAGTTGGTGGGGGTACACATCCCCAACTGGTAATACCTAGATGTCAATGTATTCATTTGTAGGAGGAATAACAGAAGAGTATTTTAAGTGGAATACAAGTATTTCCATCAGGTGAGATGACATACTGCACTCTACTTAGGACACCTGTGTCATTACTAGAATATCATATGGCTTCAAGTCTGAAAAATACTCATTGGAATGACATTCAATGTTACAATACCTGGAGCATAGTAGACTGTCACTTGAACTTTCCAACTTCTGGCTCCCACATACTGGCTTCTAGACAATAATCTAATCTTACTGCAACCTGACAACCATATCTGGAATGCTATCTCCTTTTATTATATTCCAGACAGGAACAAAAACATTCCATAATGGAATATGCCATGCAGATAAAAGACCTGTCGTATGATCCGACACATAGAATAAGTGAGGCGCTAACTACATTAATTCTGTGAACTTCTGTGACGTGAGTCACATACTGCTATACTAAAGCGTGGAACTACTTAGAAGTACCCTCACAGATCAGCAGTGAATCCGTTTTAAAGGGTTTTTCTGGGTTCTACTAAATTAAAATTAATAGATATGAATCATCAAGTTAAAGGAGTTAACCCATGGCTTCATATATGATGTGACAATCTCTACAAAAGCTAGAACCAGCCCTATACATCACATGTATCCAGAGATCTCCCCATTCATTGCTCTGCTAGATTTATATCAAGCTGAGAGCTCAAGGGGAGTGTCTTTTCTGCTGCAGCTCAGGGGTGTGTCTCAGCTCTGCGTATCACAGCTCAGGAGGCAGTTGAAGGATGAAACTGAGCATGTGCGGCCTTCTCAGTGAGCAGGACAAATAAATGAGAAAAAAACAAACAGCAGGTGGCGCTATACAGATACATTTTATTGAAAAACTCGGCTATGCTAAAATTTTAATTACATGCAGTTACAAAAGTATTCAGATCCTGGTGTTGGTTTGAAAACTTTAGAATATTTTCAATGGAACAACCCCTTTACGTAATTTACGTATCCTCAATGATGATTAGAATCTGAAAATGCAGGCAGATATTCTGTAAATATGTCTGACATCCAAGGGAGATGTCCATGTCTGTCCATGGGTGCATGCCAGACCAGCTTCATTCTGCTGGTCATCTAGCTCCCTTCTGTCACTCTGTGTGCCTTGTGCTATTAGGTTTGGAGATCGCCACACTTTTGGCCTCTGCAGTTTACTTAAAGGGAGGTTTTCATGATTCTGATATTGATGACCTATCCTCAGGGGTCCCAGGGGTGTCAGTTGTTTGAGGAGTGACTGCCACTGCTCCTCTTCTTAGGCCATATACATCACATTCATCACATGACCTAGGTGCTGCTCAGTAAGATTCAAGTGATTGGGGCTGAGCTGCAATACCAACCACAACCACTATCCAATGGACCGTGCTGTGCTTGGTAAGCTGTCAGGAGAGCGCTGCAGTCTCCTCAAACAGCTGATCGGTGGGGGTCCCTAGTGATCCTCGCCAATCTGATATTGATGACATAGCCTGAGGATAGGTCATTAATATCAGAATCTCACACAGATGCCTTCAGCTGCCAACTGCACATGTAACAGGCCAGCCAGTGTCATAGGTACAAATCTGCTGACAGATGCGTTTTAATTTATGAAAACCTCTTTAAAACATGGTATGAGGTTCATGACAGTGGACCCTGATATATCTTATTCATAGCCTACCATTGGCCTACATCCAATGCACTCTGTTGAACCAGGACACCAAATTGGATCCTTGTAATAGAGAGTGAGCTTTCATTATTATGATATACTTATATTTACTGTGTCTGAGAAATATTGAACTTAATGGACAGACTCCAGATTTATCTATGAAAAATTACGTATGAATCTTTGGGCTAATTTTTGGGCTAATAAAAAAACAGTTAAAATAAAATAATCCTGGTGACATATTTGCATAATTATGTGTCTGTGCACTTTTGTACAAGAGAAAAACTTAGGGGGTCATTTATTATCCAGAAATACACCTATATTAGGAGTATTTCTGGCGCAGATTGCGGCGGAAATCTGCGACTTGTCCCCGCTCACGCCAGATCTAAAAAGTGGACTTGGACGGGGTATGGGACGTCTCATTCATAATTTTCTACATCTGTTTTAGGCGTAGAAAGTGGTCTATATGTAAGACATCAAGGAAGCTCTCGTAACATTTAGAGTGGTGCTGGAAGCGGTGAAGTTATGTAGAGGCCGGCGCCTCTACATATAGGGTTTATTAAAGGGGACCCTTCATGGTTTTTTTTTTGTTTAGATAAATACCTGTTTTTGCGGGGTACCCCTGATGCTACCACCCTGCCTGTTTTTTTTAAATAGAGCTCCTGCGCCCCGCTGTGCCCCCCTGTAGTTTTTGCACTCAGTATGTAGGAGGAGGAGACGCCAGGGTTTCTGAATGGGCGTCTCCCTCTCCCTGGCTGTGCTGCGATCCAATCACAGTGGAGAGCGTCACAGCCAGGGAGAAAAAAAAGCTCACCTTCTCCCTGGCCGTAACGCTCTCCGCTGTGATTGGACTTTACTACAGCCAGGGAGAAGGAGACGCCCATTGAGAAATCCTGGCGTCTCCTCCTCCCTGTACGGATGCTCAGTATTTACATACTGAGCATGAAAACTACAGGGGGGCACAGCAGGGAGTAGGAGCGATACTTGAAAAAAAACAGGCAGGGTGGCAGCATCAGCGAGGAAGGGGGGGGGGCTCTCTTAATAAATGACCTCTCTTAATATTTTATGTCCGTATAAATAAGAAATAATAATATTGTGAATCTTAATGCAATCACTTATTAATATGACTGATCTTTGGATCCAATTTACTTGCATTTATTTCATGTTGATTATTGGCCTGGCTTTCTTCATAATTTTCTTTTCTCACTATCAAATATATTTCATTTCCTCTCTTTCACAGATGCTCTTCTTAATTCTGTTGCTATCTTCAAAATTATCTGATAATCAGCATAAATATAACATAAACAAGTAATGACCAAAAGGTGTAGAAACCAGAATATTGTGCCAGTTTAATATCAGCAAATAGTTTATTGTTTATTTTATGGCCTTTTTTTCAATTTCTCTGTGATATTAAAGGGGTTGTATGGGTTCAGAGCTAAACCCGGACATATCCCCATCTTCACCCCTCCGGCCCCCCTGATATGAGCATCAGCGCATTTCATGCTCCGATGCTCTCTCTTGCCCTGCGCTGGATCGCGCAGGGCAAGGGCTTGTTTCTTTACCTCGTTACACTGCTATGCAGAAGCTTCAGCCCAGCAGTTTTCCCTGTGATGTCACCGGCTCTGATGGGCGAGCTTTAGCGCTGCCCTAGCCGTTTTACGGGCTACAGCAGCGCTAAAGCACCCCCATTAGTGCCCATGACGTCACTGGGCTCACTGCTGGGCAGAAGCCTCCACCTAGCAGTCCCTATGGAGAGCCCTTAACGTCACCGGAACTCAAAAAAATGCCTTTGAGATTCAGTACATGGCAAGGGAAAGCATTGGAGCATGAAATGTTCCGATGCTTATATCGGGGGGCTGGAGGGGTGAAGATGGGCATATGTCCGAGTTCAGCTCTGAACCCGCACAACCCCTTAAATAGATGTTCATTTTTGTAATAAATAGTTTTATGTATTCAGTACATCAGCATTTAAAAATGAAACAATATTTTTTTTCTATGCATCTACAAACCTGTGTGTCTCCATGGTTACAGACTACAAACAAACCTTATGTGAAGTCTGAACCATTTGCTGCTTGTTTATCTACAGATAGTAGACAAGGAGGCAGAGGGAGTGCAGTATCATATAGCTGCAGGATCAAGCTACACACAGGCAGGGGCGGACTGGGAACTTAAAGTGGCCCTGGAGAATACCTAAAAGTGGCCCCGTGTTTGGGGGGGGTTCCAAATTGACAGAACGAAGTAGGTATGGTCAGAAATATCAGCGCAATACACCGCCTGAGCAGAACAATATACCACAGTGCAGCACAATATATTGTCCCAAAAGCTGTCCCTCTATGGTGGCCATCAATAGCTGCCATTTTCTGTCCTTCTCCATTTGTCTCTGATAAGGATATTGGGCAAGGGGCTTAGGAGGTGAGATGCAGCCAAAGCAGTTAAATTAAGGAGACCATTTGCGATCGCTGGCGGGGTACATAAGTACCTGATTCTCACAGCGTTAATTACTGATCAGAGCTCATTGTATACCTGGCCAGCAGTAGAGAGGAGGGCTTCGGTGGCCCCCTGGGGCATCTGCCCACCGGGAAATTTCCCTGCAAGGTCTATGGCCAATCCTCCTCTGCACACAGGGTTTGTTTGTATACTGTCCCGAAGGAGGCACATGGTTCTACATTGGAGCTTACTGTCCCGAAGGAGGCACATGGTTGTACATTGGAGCTGTATAGACAAAATGGTGATATATGTATTCAAAACTGTTTGCAAAATTGCTTTAGTTTTTTTTTTTGAACAAGAAAAAATTCAATGTGCACTTCACTTTTAATATCCAATAAAGCTGGTTAAAATGTGAGATCATATTAATAAGAGGTTCTGTGAAAGTTGGGCCACGCTGTGAAAGCTTCAGATCACTGTTTTTTAAAGTGGCGCGGTGACTCAGTTTTTCTGTACGTTGAATTTCATTAAAATGGCATTGGATGTGGTACCCATATATTTCTCGACCATCTAGAAAACATAAATGTGACTAGACCGTTCCATTAACCACAACTGGTACAACTATCATTAAAATTATTCCAAAAATTTGAGATCTTAATATATAGATGTTTTTCTATCACTCATGGTTTTATGACTACAGGATACCAAAACAGTAAAAAAAAAAAGCATGTGATTAATATATCATTCCAGCACTGCAGACATGCGTATGACTAGTCATGCTGTATTATGCGTCTGTCTTATCATATTTCTCCTGTATTTCAAGATTTATATGTTTTTCCATGAGCACTGGGACATTTTTCTTTCTATTTCCGCAGTGTGCATGGGTGACATTTATTTTGACATCTTATCATTAATTGTGCTTTGAACACCGCCATAGATCACACAGAAGATTTGGAACTCTGGAAATGATGGAAGTATTTCTTGTGTGCCTCTCACATGATAAAACACAAATATGAACATAATGATAAGTAAAATCCCAATGTATTCTGTGCTAAGGATCTATGGTTTTTGATATGACATTTAGTCTATGGGATTAGTTATTGCTTTCACATATTGTTGGGATCTGTGTGTCAACGGGGTCAGAAATGACAGATTTCACAGGATTTAGCAGTTTAATAGTTCAATGACATTTATTCTCCATCCAAGTCATACAGTGAATCCACGGCACAAAAATAGGAATGCTTGCGTGGGTTTTCTGTCCGTGCCTCTGCACTGGACCATCGGATGCAGATCATAGACCCCATTCAAGTGAATGGGTCACATCAACAGACGGTGGCCACAGGATCGGTGCCCATTGCATTGCGGACCACAGTTTACAGTCCGCGGCACAGGCAAGGCTGGCACACGTTCATGTGCCTGAGGCCTAACACTGGAAATTAGACTTTACATGGCCAACAGGTCATGCAGCTTCCAGGCTTTTGACCCAGAATGAGCTTCTCAGCTCTGTCTTTATCCTCATAGTAATGAGCCCAGCATCTACACCTGGGATTACATCAGGCTAGGGTAAAGTGTTGTTCTGGAGTGGGGAGGAAATGGAACATCCCACTGCCAACACTTAAATTACATAAAAATCCAGGCCCATAAATCAATTTAAAGAAAAGTGCCTCAGCAGCCTACGCTTTGTTGAAACCACCCACCTTTCCTGGATTCTTTAACCTCACCCATCTGAGCATTCTGCGTGAGATATACACTCCCTCCAGTACTATACCAGCCGCCATGTTACAATATATAGTAAAATCCTGCATTATGCCATTTTTCATAAAGGAGTTTCCAGGAATAGTAAAAGGTCTGCTCACTGTGCCCCATTGTTCATGGGCTGTGTCTGGTTTTGTAGTTGAGCTCTGTTCACTTTAGGCCCCATTCACACGTCCGTATTTTGCATCCGCATCCGTTTCCGCATTTGCGGACAATTATGCGGATAGGATGCGGATCCATTCATTTCAATGGGGCTGCAAAAGATGCGGACGGCACAAAGTGTGCCGTCCGCATCTGCACTTCCGTTCCGCGGCTCCCGGAAAAAATTGAATACATGGACAAGAAAAGGCATTTCTATTATGTGCGTTCCGCAAATTGCAGAATGCACATTGCCGGTGTCCGTGTTTTGCGGATCCGCAAAATACGGACGTGTGAATGGGGCCTTAATGAGGATGAGCTGTGATACCAGACCCAGCTCTATGACAAATGTGGGGAATTTTTGGAAAAACTTAAAATCCCCTGATGGGATTAGCAATTTGCGCTCCAATCCTCTCACTTGCTCTGCGCTGTATCACTCAAGGCAAGGGCTTTTTTGTTTACATTTTTACACTGCTAGGCAGAAGCTTCTGCCTAGCATTGAGCCTGGTGACGTCACTGGCACTAATGGGCTGCCTTTAGAAGAATGGGATATGTCTGGATTCAGTTCTGAACCCAGACAACCCCTTTAAACCCATCCAGAGGCAAAGTGCAAGAGGAATCTTCCCACTGTATGCCCAGGGCTTTATCAGAGCCTCAGCTGCCATGATTAAACTCTCTGCTTTATGCGGCTTAGAAATCCGATAGCTCAGATGCTGCGGTCACTATTAAGCCCTTAGGGACCCAGCGACTTTCCTTTTTTTTTTTTTTTTGGGAAAGGGGTGATTTGAATTCTTATATTTTTATTATTTTTGTAATACTTTTAAGAACTTTTTTCACTTTGTTGTATACTTATTTTGATCCCCCTAGGGCATTTGACTACAATATCTGAGAAGTTAAATGTCCATGAGCAGTGTTATCGCCGATCAGTGACTCTGCTTCTGGGTATATGTAAAACAGCAGGTGCCCACTTAGCTCCTAAGTGGCTACCATGTTTAAAACCTCTACTTTTTACGTATATGTACCCCGAAGTCCTGAAGGGGTAAGTAGCACCATATGAGAAGTTAAGCAGCTGGGATTTGAATTATTTTTGATCCCAGCCTCTTCAGGTGGCACCTGTCATGTTTGAAGGCTCGGCACCCCTCTATACTCTCCTCGTGTACGTGTGTCAAGCTGCGCAAAGTGGTTAAGGGCAGATTTAGGAAAAAATTTTAAACAATTATCGTAGTTGCTGATGGCAAACTATCAGCACAGCTTTCAGAAGCAATGTGTCAAATAAAAACTGCTCTGTGATTGTTTGCTATTGTCAATAAAGGCAGTTTTTCCTCTTAGATGGTTCCTTAGATCTCCCCTTTTATTTCACAATGTTACTACAAGCGAGTTCAGTGCGAGAAACCCGATGCATGTGGCAGTAAAGCTTCCCATTTTGAACTCTGCATCTTTGACAGGGTCGCACAGGATTATAATGCTTTATAAGACTGTGTGTCCCTGTGAGACCTGCAATCTATTGAGTTACACTGACAGAATTATGCCGGTGTAATTCAATAGATTTCAGGTCTCACAGGGACAAACAACATTATAACTCATTATAACTGTCACTACCACACGCAGCGAGTTTCTCTCACTGAACTTGCTCATGTGTGTCTGCTCTAAAGGTTACCTGAATTCCGTCCTTTATGTGTATAATAAAATGTAATATACAATTTCTTCTCATAACATTTGGTCTGAAGGTTTCTGCCTTGTCTACAATATTATGAATGCCAGTGGCTTGATGGCCACACTCATAGATGTGTGTAGTTTGTAGTGTATGCTTTGACTCTTCTATACTCCCCACAAAAAGTTTTCCTCTAAATATTTGGCGTGTTTGTGTAAGTTTTGAATTCTCAGTGAGTATTTTGCTGATATGAAAGTGTTATCAGATCATCCTATACTCCCTGTCTGATAGTTATATCATCTTTATGCTTCACTATTAGTTTTCCTGCTGCTCTGTGATTGAAAAGCAGAATGCTCAGATGTGGCATATTCTCCTGCTCTATTCCGCTAGATTTTGCAGTGGATTTCCCCTACTTTATTGCGAGAAATGAAATTTGCCACAAATCCATGAAAAGATAATTTATTGCAGATTGTAACATAATTATGCTTCATACCTTGTGTGAACATACTGTATAGTATCCAAAATACTATCCAATAGTATATATTTTCCAAAAATTTGGTTTGAGTGCGAATCGATTCTTCCCGAACTAATAAAGAGATATCTTTCTCTCTCTCTCTCTCTCTCTCTCTCTCTCTGTTCACTCCCCTGAGACGAACCACAAAAAAAATTGGTTTCCGGTGGGTCAAACTTTTTGAAAAAATCGGACTGAATCACGAACTGGTAGAACCAGTTGGCTCATCCTTAGTTAGTATGGCTTCTTTTGTTATTATAGGACATTTAGAGGGGCTTTCCGAGCTTTTATTTGAAGGGAATCTTTCATTTGTTCTTCCAGTTTAAACTAGATAGTGACACATCACCCTTTTTTCTAATGTTTGAATTTTTATTTCAATTTTTTGAATCTTATCCATCTTATCTGAGTTGTTCTTAACTGCATTTAGAGATATGCCTTACAGCAGCCACAATGGGCCACAGACACAATGGACAGGAGGGGACCTCATTGACTTCTACTGGAGAGTTTTCTGTCATTAGATAAGGAAAGAATAGATACGCTTAGGCCTCTTTCACACTAGCGGCAGCACAGATCCGGCAGCTAAAGGGTGCCGCTGGATCCGTGCTGCCGCTGGTACATGTGTGGAGCCGGAGCAGCGCTCTGGCCCAACACATGTTGACACAGACATTGGGACAAGACACAGAGAACATACATACATACTCACAAATACACACAAACACATACATACTCACATACTCCAGGCAGGGACGCCGGCAGCATGTCTTCACGCGCCTCCTGCGCGCAGTGATGACTATTCCCCACAGCGCCCTCTGCTGGGCGCAGTGGGGAAACGTCATAGCTGCGCGCAGGAGGCGTGTGAAGACATGCTGCCGGCGTCCCTGCCTGGAGTATGTGAGTATGTATGTATGTATGTATCTCTATATATGTGTAGCCGGATCCAGAATGACCCCCCATTGCAAGTCAATGGAGGACAGATGCGGATTACTGGTGTGTCACACCAAACGGATCCGTCCCCATTGACTTGCATTGGGGGTCATTCCGGATCCGTTTTGGTGTGGATGCCTGGACCGGAGAGAAAACCGCAGCATGCTGCGGTTTTCTCTCCGGTCTGAAGACGGAACGGAATGCTTTTAGGAGCATTCCGTTGTCTTCAGTTCAGTTTTGTCCCCATTGACAATGAATGGGGACAAAACGGAAGCATTTTTTTCTGGTATTGAGCCCCTATGACAGAACTCAATACCGGAAAATAAAAACACTAGTGTGAAAGTAGCCTTAGGCTACTTAGTATTGAGTTCCGTCATAGGGGCTCAATACCGGAATAAAATGCTTCAGTTTTGTCCCCATTCATTGTCAATGGGGACAAAACTGAACTGAAGACAACAGAATGCTCCTGAAAGCATTCCGTTCCATCTTCAGACCGGAGAACAAACCGCAGCATGCTGCGGTTTGCTCTCCGGTCCCGGCATCCACACCAAAACGGATCCGGAATGACCCCCAATGAAAGTCAATGGGGACAGATCCATTTGGTGTGACAAAATGGTGAACGGATCCGTCCTCCATTGACTTTCAATGGAGTTCATGACGGATCCGTCACCTGCACACATACACACAATACACACATACAGACATAGACATACACATAAACATACACAGACATATACACATACAAATACATACTTACATGCTCCCCGGCAGGTCTCCAGAGCGCAGGAGGAACAGGACGGCGCGCACAGATGACGATTCCACCAGGTGCCCAGCAGAGGGCGCTGTGGGGAATCGTCACCTGTGCGTGCCGTTCTGCTCCTCCGGCGCTCTGGAGACCTGCCGGGAGCATGTAAGTATGTGTGTGTGTCTGTGTGTATGTATGTACTGTGTGACGTGTGGGGCCGGAGCGCGGTTCCGGCTCCACACATGTCCCTGCGGCAGCACCCTTCACCTGCCGGATCAGGACTGCCGCTAGTGTGAAAGAGGCCTTAAGCCATCAGCTATTGTGAATGGTATTTCCTGTGTTATCTATAGATATGTGGTATCTGTCATTGTAATTTTGCCTATGATGATAATGATGAGAACTGATCTGTACAGACCAAGAAGGCTTAGTGTCTAGTGCAAAAATTGCAGGATTTTAGTTCATCAAAAGGAAAAAAAAAGTTCTATGCAAAAACATGATTAAATAATGGGTCATTTTCTGATGACGCATTCCGTTTAACTCAAACAACCCTTGTCATATATTTTTTATTGGCTAAGCCGCTCTTTCTAAAAAAATATGTGACCATAGATTAGTGCAAATGTTCCTGCAAACGCTCATTCTCAACAATATGCCCGTGTAAAAGATCTGTCTCAGTACAGCATTAAAATGTACGTTCTCATGTGAGGGAAATTTGTTATTACCGAAGTCTCTCAGAACTTTGGTGATTAACTTGGGGATTTGATGTTTCAACTTGAAAACCATTTTAAAACGTAGTCCTAAAGTTGGCTTTGGTACAGAGGTACCAGCCGGTACTGAAGCCGACTTAGGATTCCTTTTTTAAAGTGTTTTTCAATTTTAAAAATCGAATGCCGAAGTCTCGTGAAACTTCGGTGATAACTGATTTCAACTCGCCGGAGCCCATACATTTTAATGCTGTACGGAGACGAGTATCCATACAGTATTCCAATGAAGTTTTGAGCGAAACAACTTCGGTTCTAGGATCCGAAGCTCGCTTTTCTCGTCACTAATTCAGGCCAAAACCAGGAGTGACGGTTACACAGGTTTTGGCTCACAATCACCGATGGAAATCACTGATTGAACACTGACTGTGTGAATAAAGCTTTATTCAGACGTCAGTGATTTCCATAGGTGATTGTGAGGCAGAAGTAAAGCCTACACAGAGATCAGGCGTAATGAGGCGATTTGCTCCTCATCTGTGTTTATGACCTGCACCTGGTTCTGGTTTGCACTCATGGATCGAGCACTCATGTCTAATTAAGGCCTAAACCACTTATGTCATGGCATTGGTAGGATAGCCATAAGAGCCTCCTTTTAGGGTACAACCACAAGAAGCGGTGTGCACCCTTGCAACTCCCTAAACCATACTATGGGTGGTTGGCATTGAGCCGAAAAGGACATTTAAGAAGGGCATTTTAATAAGATCCCTGTCTTGTCATTCTTTCTGCCAATCAGTATTGCTTGAAAAATTGCAGATACCGTATTTTTCGCCCTATAAGACGCACCGGCCCATAAGACGCACCTAGGTTTTAGTGTAGGAAAATAAGAAAAAAATATTTTTCATCAGATCCTCTTATCAGACTGCCCATAAATTTAAGGACATCACATCAGACCCCCATATCAGCCCCCTGTGCCCCCATACCATCTCACTGTGCCCCCACCAGACCTCAGATCAGCAGAATGTGCCCCCATCAGACCTCAGATCAGCAGAATGTGCCCCCATCATACCTCAAATCAGCAGAATGTGCCCCCATCATACCTCAAATCAGCAGAATGTGCCCCCATCAGACCTCACATCAGCAGAATGTGCCCCCATCATACCTCAAATCAGCAGAATGTGCCCCCATCAGACCTCACATCAGCAGAATGTGCCCCCATCAGACCTCATATCATGCCCCATCAGACCTCAGATGAGCAGAATGTGCCCCCATCATACCTCAAATCAGCAGAATGTGCCCCCATAAGACCTCACATCAGCAGAATGTGCCCCCATCAGACCTCATATCATGCCCCCATCAGACCTCATATCATGCCCCCATCAGACCTCATATCATGCCCCCATCAGACCTCAGATCAGCAGAATGTGCCCCCATCAGACCTCAGATTAGCGTCTTGTGCCCCTATCAGACCTCAGATCAGCCCACCAGCCACTGATAAAGACCATACTTACCGTACCTGTTCTGCGCTGCCGCTGCCGTCCGGTCACACGCTCCGCGCTCCTCTCTCTTCCCTGCCGGCACGCACTATGACCTGACGCCGCAGCGTCAGGTCATAGTGCGTGCCTGCAGGGAAGAGAGAAGAGCGTGGGACCGGACGGCAGCGGCAGCGCAGAACAGGTAAGTATGGTCTTTATCAGTGGCCTGGGTGGGCTGATCTGAGGTCTGATGGGGGTCCCTACGTACAAGTGAGCGCTTCCTTATGGAAGCGCTCACTTGTATTCGCCCTATAAGACGCACAGCATTTTTCCCCCTACTTTTGGGGGAAAAAAAGTGCGTCTTATAGGGCGAAAAATACGGTAAATGCGAATTGGCTGAGAGCAACTGACAGACGGGACTCTCTTTACTTTGCTGCTGTGAAATGTCGTTCCAGCTGGATGCCAGGTGTAGTTTGCAGCAGTCAAACTTTGTTTAAAGTTCCTCTATCCCAGTGATTCCTAATGTATATTAAGGATTCAAAACACATCTTATGTCTGTAGACCAAGGGGAGATAAACTGATGCGGAACCTCAGGTTCTACTTAGCTGCAGGAGAAACCATAAGATCATAGAGGAAAATATGTATTCTGAGGGCTTGCCAAGCCCTATAGACATTTTCTTTGTAATTTTTTTATTTTCTTTAGTACTGTAGTCATGTATAAAGCAGATACTAAGCCCAGCTATATTGTAATGGACATGCAGGGCAGGTAGAGCTGGAGCTGAAACTTCTTTTTTCATTAATTATTAACTGTGAGTACAAATAAGTAGGTTTCAAGCAGACACTTCAGGAAGACGTTAATAAATGCTTACGTACCCAGCCAAAATGTTAATAACAGTAATTTCTAAATCATCTGATTAACAGTTGTAGAATGGGAGGCTTTTTGTGAAGAATATTGTGTGCCCTCAAAAAGAATAAAATAATTTTTTTTAAATGATGCTTTGTCAGAAAATTCTATCATGTCCTTGTATTTGCTTTATATTTTATTTTCACACAATCCTCGTTTATCCCAAATCTTACTCTTCACTAAAGATAAAGCAGAATCCTATATAAAATCTATAAAAGCAAAAAACATAAGAAGCCCAACGTGTGCAGCTCCCCCAGGGGAATGGAAATTCATGTGATGTGGCTGCTGTTCCAAGGATAAGGGGGCAGTAACACGACCGTATGTATTTTGCTTTCCACAAAATTCAGATGAAGTATTTGTGATATCCGTGTTGCACCCCCTTTTTTTGTGGACCCATTGACTTCAATGGTTCCATGGTCCGCGTTTGTGTCCAAGAATAGGACATGTTCTATCTTTTGCGGAAAGCACACGGATGCCTTCTGTGTGTGTTCCGTATCTCTATGTCCATCCACAAAAGATAGAACATGTCCTATACTTGTCTGCAAAATGCAGTTCACGGACCCATTGAAGTCAATGGGTCCGCAAAAAACACAGACGCAAAACGGACGTCATCCATATTTTGCGGATCCTCATTTTGCAGACCACAAAATACATATGGTTGTTTGAATGCCCCCTAATCATCACACACAAGTGCTTCTTTTGTAAGGAACACATGAACTCATCTGTTTTCTCTCCTGTTATTGGGGCAATGTTGTATCTTGCCTAAAAGTCATGCATGTAATTGTGGCTCTAGAGTCCATAAAGTCTGTTTGATTCACCATAGCTGCTCCAGAGATTTCCTGTTCTTTAATGGGTTTCCCGGGACTAGAATATTGATGTCCTATTCTCAGAACTTCTGGAACCCCTGCTGATCAGCTGTTTGAAGAGGCCACAGTGCTCTGGTGAGCTCTGAAGCCTCTTACTAGGCCAACGATGTCTCGTTCATTAGTCAAGTGGCCTAGGCCTGGGCTGCAATACCAAGCAGAGCTGCTGTACAATGAATGACTCTGTACCATATTTAAAACCATTCATTTCAATGGGTCCACATAAAAAAGGAAGTTACTCCATGTGTGTTCAGTTTGTCCATTCCGCAAACAAATAAAACATGTCCTTTTATTGTCCGCATTACGGACAAGTACAGGACTGTTCTATTAGGGGCTAGCTGTTCCATTCCGGAAAATATGGAATGCACACAAACGTTATCCTTTTTTTTGCAGATCCTTATTTTGCGAATCACAAAATACATACGGTCGTGTGCATGAGCCCTAAGTGGGCTGACATAACCACATAGGATCTTTTCCTATTATTACATCCCAACAAAAAGACATATTGCTACCTCGAAAAGACTTTAAAACATATTATAACTAAAGATGAGTTAATTGATTCTAAAATTTAAAAATTTGGCTCAAATAATTATCCAAAAAGTTCTGATTCTAACTAATCTAAATGTTGTGTGATTCAGTATGGAAGAATTGAGAGACAGATAGAAAAGCTTTACCAAGCAATTGCAGCAATTTCAATTACCATAGGTTGAATTTATTTGAATAAAATTGGCTCGCTGATTGTGCTAAATCAATCTATATCTCCAATTATAGTAGTAGTATAGCAATAGTAGTTATTTTGACATAGAGCTCATCCAGATTATGGTATCCATTTTTGCAGTCCGCAAATCACGGATACCGGCTGTGTGCGTTCCACATTTTTTGGAACGGAACGGCCAGCCCTATGATAGAAATGCCTATTCTAATTGTGGACAAGAATAGGACAGGCCGTGAAACGGAAGAACAGAGGCTGACAGTACATGGTGTGCTGTCCACATCTTTTGTGGCCCTATTGAAATGAATGGGTCGGCATCTGTTTCGCATATATACGGCTGTGTGAATGTAGCATAATGGTAAGGAACAGTTAGTATAGATCCACTGAACACAGGGCAAGGGGAAGATGAATGCATGTGGCATCGCAAGTAATAGCTAATATCTTGTGTAGTTGTCACTGCCTTGAACCATAATCAATAGCGCATTACCATGTGTAAAGCTTTTCTGCTCTTTTATGCACATGACTTCCTACCATGTACTTGTACATAAGATATGGGTCCACACCCAAGGGTAAAACAAGAACCCCTCTGATAACTCAGAATGAGAATAAGACATAAAACCAGTTTTTAAAACACTGGGGCAGATTTACCAATACGGTAAATGTCTAGACCTGCACCAGATCCATCACAGGGGCTCAGAATTTTACGCCAGAGCTGTAGCACAATTTCTTCTCAAAATGTCAGATCTTAGACCTGTCCTGTTTTCTGTGACGCCCTGACCCCTTCTCGAGTAAGTCATAAAAAAAGTTTAAACCCTAGTTTTGTCAAGTTGCATCAGTTTGCGCTTCTTTTTAGACAGATTGTGTATCTGGGCTATTATTTCTTTAAAAGAGAAGCTGCCCCCTCTCCTGACATGTCTGTTTTAGGCTACTTTCACACTTGTGTTGTTGTTTTCCGGTATTTCAATACCAAAGGACCTGAATACTGGAAAAAAATGGTTCAGAATGGAAAGATATCCTTTCAAGATGCCTCAAGATGTCTTCCGTTCTGGCAGCATTGCGTTTTGTAACCAGACATAAAACTGCTGCAAGCTGCAGTTTTGTGTTCGGTCATAAATTCAGAAAAAAACCGATCCGTCACTAAAAACAATGTAAGTTAATTGTGACAGATCCGTCACCCATTGACTTTCAATGTATGTATTGATGGATCTGTTTTTTTTTCGTTTTGATTTTACACAACCGCATCCTAACGGAACGGATGCATCCTGATGTGCAAAATCAAAACTGATCAAAACTCTGCTGGATCTCAATACCGGAATTACAAGCGCAAGCATGAAAGTAGCCTTGCATCCCCCTTGTACTAACAATTTTTGAGCATCTATTCTTTTGACTCTGTGATGAGCCATTTCTTTGTTATTCCTACCAGAAGTTATAAATGAATTACTTAGCAGTTTAAAATTAAGGTCCATATGAGTGTTTCCAGTTGAGACACTATCCAATCAGTACTGTCAGTGTCAATCTGTGCAGGGACACCCCCCCCCCCCAACTGCCAACTGGTAACACCCATTTGGACCTTCATTGCAAACTGCTGGTAATTCATTCCTAACTTGTAGCAGGGTTAATAAATGAACAGTACAACATAGTCATACAAATACATGTTCCATAATGATTATTACAAGGGGAATGTGAGTAGTTACTAAAACAGTCATGTCAGTAGAGGTGACGAGTCATTTTTTAAAATTTTCGCAGCAAAGGGTCTATTATCCTGTAAATACGTACATTTTGGAAAAAATGAGGCCTGATCAAAATAAGACTATCTTGCGGTGCTTCTTAGCTCTAGGGTTGTATCTGGAAGCCAAATATTGACACTCTATATATCTTCTCTAGACTCAGCATCAGGATCATTTTGCAAGTTAAATTGAACCATTTTGTGCCTGGTTATTGTTTGCGGTGAATATTAGAAAGCTGCCCTATGGCCTGAAGCCTCGTCTTCTTGGCATGAACCCTGCGCAAATGTTTACATTGTTCAAACCAGCGTCTAGAAAAGAAAACCAAGTCAGATGTGCATACATTGTTTGCCTACGCCATCCCTTCGTAGAAATGAAATTTTACAGGAAACGGACGCTAATTTGCTAGATCAAACAGAGATGTTTGTGAAAGTTGAACATCCCACAGTTCTGATCATACGTCTGGCTCAAGTCTCATACTGAGATCTTTTATGCTGGAAAAGATAGCCGTGATCAGTGTGCTGTCATTAGTATGTTGTGTGGATTTACCACTTCGCATACAGCAAGTCTCCTGCTGGACCCCCTTCCTCTCCCGCATACTCTTCAAAGTGTGCAGAAAAAAATTCTCACCTGGAAATGCATGCTTATGTTCTGGAGATCACTAGCGGTTTCACGACCCAGCGTCGTTAGAGCATTTCGGTCGAATGCATTCTAAAGTTGATTTTTCTTCTTTTCCATTTCATAGACTACCAATATTTTTTAGGCATGCCGTCTTTTCTTTTATCTTTTCAGTTTGTGTACATTATATAGGAAAAAATAACACAAACTTGGAGCAAAAATGCAACTTTCCTAAGTGTCATAAATTTACTACTTAAAAAAATCCTCTGATTCCCATGATTATAATTAGAGATGAGCGAAGTTCTTCAAAATTCAATTCGGCTGCTTTGCTGAATTTTACAAAAAAATTGCTTCCTGGTGAAGTACTTCGTGGACAGGCATGGTGGCGAAGGCAGACATGTTGTTACAGAAAAAAATGTAATCATAACTTACCACCTCCATTTGCTCACGACGGGCTGGCCGCCGCCATCTTCCATGAAGATCTGTTGTGATATCTCGTACGGTCCGAGATGACATCACGCTGGCCGGTGTGGTGACGTCATACGTCACCACGCACAGTATTTCAGCCGAGATCTTCAATTAAGATAGAGGAGGTAAGTATGATTTTTTTTTTTTACACTATTTCAGGTTAAATCGATTCGCTACCACGAAGCACAAGGCAATTCCGTTTGCAGCGAATCGACTTTATCCTGAAATTCAGATCGAATTCCATTTCGTCGGATTTGATTAGCTCAAAACTAATTTTAATGATACCGAATATGTACAAGTTACTTGTTGACTGATGCACCCATTCTCACATAAAACAAAGACCTCAATTAGACCACATGCACATGGCCGTGTTTTTTTTTACGTTGATTTTCATGTAGATTTCGCTGTGTTGTATGTGGATTTTGCACACTATGTGCTGTCTTCATGTTTTGAGGCCCCATTGAAATGAAAAAAAAAATACAGATCTTTTACGATCTTTTGCATGAGGCCTAAAAAACACATAATTATTTCACATCTTTGTCATATTAGTAATGTCAGTTTATTACCATGACAGCCTGGTCCAGAAAATTGCAGTGTTCAATTAAAAGTAGTCACTCATCAAACTGCCAACATACAGACTGTAGACTCAAGACATTTGGGGTCTTTTATCAAACTGGTGTAAAGTAAAACTGGCTTAGTTGCCCATAGCAACCAATCAGATGCCACCTTTCATTTTTAGACCTACAGGAATATCTTTAGGGAAGGATGAAAAGCACTGGATCTCTAACTATCCAAAAATTTCCTTTGATTCCACACAATTTGGATCTTTTAATAAAGGGGTTATCTTTAAAAAAAAAAAAAAAAAAAAACAGCTAGGTTCACACCAGTGCTTTTAGATCCGGCAGGCTGATTAGATCTCTGCATTCCGCCATTGCCAGGTACAACCGCATCGCTGTCCGTCCCCATTCACTATAATGGGGACTGGCGGAGATCCGTCTGCAACATGGCAAATATGGATCTCAGCCAATCTCTATTACAGTTAATGGGGCTGACGGGTATCAAGTAGTGTCTGGCAGTGCCGGATCCAGACATCTGCGGGAGGCTGCTCCCTGTTGGAACAGCCTGCAGGAGATATTTAACGCTGGTGTGAAAGTAGGCTTAGATAGAAACCAAATGCACTGCAGCACACTAAAGGTGGTCATACACATTAGATAGTTGTCAGCTGAACCCTCCATAGGCACCTATTTCTTCTGGGCCCCCTCCATGTATATTCAGCTCAGCCAAATGTTCTTGTTGGTGAGAAAGGAATAAGCTGCCGCCAATGTCTTATCTTCCATGAGAACAAAACTATATGGCAAGTTGAAATACAAGATGCCCGACCCTTAGTTTATCTGCCGTCGGGGAAGAGTTGGTAGTAACATTTTATTGGCAAGCTTGGCCAATATTTATCTAATGTGTATGGCCACCTTTGGTTGCTACAATTCTGAATTATGGACCTGTAGGCACTCGGTCACCATGTGCTCCCTTAGAAGTAATGATTTTAGGGGAGAGCAACTCTATAATACAGTTTGTGTTGCAGCATAGCAGTTTTTTTTCTCATAGTTTCTGTATTAACCCATGAGAAAAACCTCCATACGTCTGTATATAAATGCACATACAGATAAAATATTCTATGTCTATGGGTGCTAAATAACAGATCTGTAATCATGGGTCCTTACACATATTGAGAGACGTGTGCCTCGTTACTTTCAAAGTGAAGAGACACTGTTAGGGAAGTATTAGTTATACTAGGCCTAATACAGTACATTGGAGACATCACCGTGCAGTGTTCATGAGAAGTTCCTAGCTGTACATATAAATGTAACTGACTCCACAAGCAGAATCAGAAAGGAGATTCTTCATATTCAGAAAGAACTTTTTTCTAAGAGGGTCACCTGCGTGCACATCTCCAACAGTGTCCAATAATAAACTATGTGCGCAGCGAAGGAGAAGACACTACTCAGACCCTTGTACTGCACACAACTATGTATTATTGCTTGCTGTTAAATCCTTTTTTAAACACCCTTCTCTGTAATAGGATTAGATACACATAATCCATATTAACACATAAACTTAGAACATGACTGTGATATAGAAATTCCTTCTTTACATCATTTTTGGTCATGTCACAAGAGCCGTGAATAGGTCATAAATTGCTAGTCAGGTATTCACGGTGCCAACAAAAGAGATCGCAAGCGTGTCATTATCCACATTCCTCTTCACTTTACATTAACGCTTAGTTGCGCTGCAGCAAATCCATTTCTGTTAAAAAAGAAAAATAGCACAATGTCCAATGCGTCATTTAGAAAAAAAACGCAACTTATATGATATATTATAAAGGAATAAAGCAAATGATTCATACAGAATACCCCAGCTCACCAAAACCCATGAGTGGAAATATCTCAGGATAATTCAAGGTTTTGAGAGGTCGTCCAGACTACGAAAAACATGTCTGCTCTCACCACCATGCCTGTCCACAGCTGACGTGTGGTATTACAACGTGGATGGGTGTGGTGCTGTTTTTGGATGAAAGCAGTCATGTTTTTTTCTAATGCTTGACAACTAGAGATGAGCGAACGTGCTCATTACGAGCACTGTAGCGCTCGGCTCCCCTGCGAACAAATGCCCGCAGGCATAGCGGATCCGTCCTCAGCTGCATGTAAGTCAATGGGGACGGATCCGTTTGGTATGAGAGTCATACTAAACGATCCGTCCCCATTGACTTACATGCAGCTGAGGACGGATCCGCTATGCCTGCGGGCATTGCGCAGGGGAGCCGAGCGCTACAGTGCTCGTAACGAGCACGTTCGCTCATCTCTATTGACAACCCCTTTTAGGACTGCATAGAAGAATAACATTGAATAAAGATACAACTTCAGCATCAAATGAATTCATGAAAAGATCATTTTCATAAGGTTAAACGTGTTAAACATAATTCATGCCTTGATTATTTTAAATGGATTGAATATATCCAAGGCATGTAAGAATTATGTTTAACGCGTTTCAGGTGAGTCTAATCACCCTTATTCATTGATGTTATAAGTGTACAAGCCAACACATCTCAAAGCCTCCTGAGCACCGTTGCCCAACCTCTATTTGTTAGATACATGGAAGAGTAACATACCAAAATCCAACCTCTAAATATCACATAAATAGAAAATAACTTTTACAGAAATAACTAAAGGCACTACATTATCAAGTATACAAAAGGAAAAACACACAACCACTACAGTAACCTGTCAATAAACACATCTACCAAAAACCTAGGGGGCATAGGAAACCAAAGGTGTTCACCACTCAGGGTTCCGGCATTCAGTAAAATGAAGATAAGCTGATAGGTAGAATATGGAGGTGGTGGTAGGTGCCATGATGCAAAAGTTTCTTTGTTGTTCACAGCATTGCTCTCCATGGTCATGTGTTTTTACTTTGGTATCCTTGGTCGCTTGGTGCCTTCATTACTGTATAGTTGTACGATTGTACCTATTAAGCTTCTGTTGTCCACTACTCTGATCATGTAGCTTTATGGTATTAGCACTGGTTTAGTTTTTGCTTCACATTCATTGATGAGTCCTAAAACATTCTGGGTAAATTGATTTTATTCACAGCAAAACATAAATCTTTAATGTACAGACATACTGTATACATTCAGACAGGAACATAAATGTTGGCTCCATATTCAGAGCCAGATTTAGACCAGTAAGCATGTGTCTTTACTTTCCCTGAGGGTAAGAATGTCCACTAAAGAGAAAACATGCTTATGAAATATGAATACTGAGCCGTTTCTCTTTACATGTAAGTTGTAAACTAATGAATTATGTGTTCTTATGAGTAGGATAGGTAGGCAAGTAAGAATTATAGGAGGACACATGTATTTGTGGCACTAAATTAGTTACCTGCCTGGATCAGAGGGTTCTCCGATCCCTACACAGGAGTGTGTTTGTGTACAGCATGACAAGTGTGATCGGTGATCACATGGGCACAGGGTCAATGCTGATGCCATGACATATTAGTGCCACTCAACTACCTTAAAAACAATACATTTATATCTCAAGGGGTTTTGCCAAGTTAACAATCATAGCCCATTGTCCCAGTTCTTTCAGATTAAACCTCTTTACAATTGTCATGCTGTTTCAAAAGTGGCTCAGTCCCAAGCTCTACACAAATGACATCCCTTCTGATAGTTGACCTACTGTTAGCTATAGACATGTCCTGTAGTTCTTCCTTCAGGGGTCAAGTATGTGCAGATGTGCCTGGCTCCTAAAATATCTCCTCTAGCTTTCCCTGCATTGGGAGTGTGCACGCACTTTAGCGCTGTTCTTACTACACAGGACATGCTATTCAGTCATGCCGTTCCTGGAAGGAGAACAGGATTTGTCATAACTTTGCTCCATTACTAGCATCACTGAATAGTAATATATTCTCAAAAGTGACATGTGGTGTTCCTGCTTGACAACTCTGTTACTGTCTGTTCCAGAATGCAGTTCCTTCCGACCATTGTCCACAATTTTCTAGACTTTGGAGAACTGTTTTTACTCGCTAGGCTTGTAAAAATATATATAGTATGTCCATGTTCTTTCCTTCCTCTCCTTATGTATGCCAGTCTTGTATGTTCCTTCAACTGTGCCTTCTTTGATAAAATGACGTGACAGCCCACATTTTCGCTGTTCAGACTTGAAATGCAAACTCCAGTGGTTTCACTGAGTTCAGTAGAGGGACAGACATGCAGATTTTGAATAATTATGTTTTAGGCTGGGTTCACATTACCGTTTCGTTTTCTGTTCTTCTGATCCATCAGAAGAACAGAAAAAATAAAGACAAAAAAGATCCTGTATTTTAAACATACATTGTGCTCAGTTATGCACATTTTGCATTCATTTTAACCATTTCTGGAATCCGTTATTTCAGCTGGGAAAAAAAAAAGTCCCACCGGGTGATGTGAACTCTGCCTTAACCGTGAGGTGCGAAATTTTGAGTGTGTTGTTTCAGTCAGTGGCACTTGCTGGAATGATGACAAGTATAATCTTTTCCTCAAGTTCCCCAGAAACTATTTTTTTTTCCTTGAGTTACTTCACCTTCTATGGGTGGTATGGTTTGGATGTATATACCCCCTTTCTGGGCTGACACACCACCTCATTCCATGCTAACACCAGGGTTTCTACCTTTGTAACTCAATAGGACACATTTATTAAAACAGGTGTTTTAGACAGCAGTCCTAATAAAGGCCCATAGCTGGTGGTGGTTACGCCAAAGTTATAAAGAGGCGCCGGCCTCTTGATAACTTTGGCGGATCCTCCACCAGTTCTAAATGTAAGACAGCTTCCTAGCTACACCAAACAGGTAAATGAGATGGGCCTGCTGGCCTGGCCCGTTCCCTGCCCATGCCAAAGCCACAATTTTAGGCCTGGTGTGAGTAGGGCGAAGTAACCGTTGTGCCGCCATCTGCGCCAGACACGTATTTCTGAATATTAATTGACCCTCAATATTCCTACGCTTTTGAGTTCCTTTTGTGCTATTTTTTTCTCCTGTGGCTTTAAAGGGGTTGTCCAGCCAGGTCCAAGTTGTTGAGCTGGATATGAGTAATATTGAACGTCATCCAAAGCTGGACTCTTTTCCTTCTGTATAAATTAATCTAGATTGGATAAATTAATTACTGACTTTGGTAATTACCAGTTTTGTTACTCTTCTCTCTATCGAGAGCCATGAAAGACTCAGGATCATACATATTCAGACAGAACAAGTGTTTTATAAAAGGGCTTTCACATTTGATTTATAAGTGCTTGTTGCTTGTCTAAAATTTGTTCAGAGGCTCTTAATTGGATCCTTAGCTTCTGATGGCACTAATGCAAGATAATCGTAGTTTTGCTATTTTACAATTGTCTTAATTACTTGGCACATCAGTTAAATATACTTTATTTCTAGTAGACAGATGAAAGACCTGCATACTTAAAGTACTTGTAATAAAATGTCTCAATTTACGCAGATGCACAAAGAAATGAAATGGCCAAACACCTAAAATAAATACATCTAATAGAGTCCCCTTATTACAACATCTGCTCATGTGATCCTTGTATGCAGTGTGGGCTGGTTACCAGATACTGGTGGTACATGTATGTAGAGAATCTAGGGCCATGTGTCAGTGCACACCTACCTCTCTCTCATGCGTACTACATACCTGTAGTGTGCCATTGTATGCCCTGCGGGCTGGTTGCCGTATACGGGTGGATATGTATCTAGCAACATTTCTGTGTTGTACGTACTAGGATACTTTGTGGTGTCAACTTGACCATTAGTGTCCCTCTTCTCTCTGGTTCTGTTCAGCAAGGCAGGAGTTAATTGCACTTGCTTGCTGTGTTTTGTTCCATGTAGGGGTTAATCCCTATTTTTGTTTGTGTGGACCTTTGGGTGCTTTGGGCTAATGAGCTCAGCTATATATTCTGTCTATGGGATCCCCTGACTTAACAACAGCAATAGTTCCTGTATCTGAGTCTGCATTCTGTTGCTCTGTTATCTGTCCAGTCCTTTCCTGTCTGATCCATGTCCGTTGTTATGTCTGACCTGTACCTGCTTGAGTTCCTGCAGTGGTCTGTCTGTGTTACCCTGCTCTTGTTCCAGTATGCCTGTTTTTGTGTCCCAGAGTCATGTGTTCTAGTCTTAGTTCTTGTTCAGACTCTGCCTGTGGTTTTGTGCATTTCCTAATCTTGCCTGTGTTCCCGAGTCCTAGGGCAAGTTCACCAGGATTATACCAGGAGGTAGCAATCTGGTCACTAACCCCCAGCGAAGCCCACATCCCTGTATAGGGGTTAAATGGTGAATACTGGGGAGGCACCAGAATAATGCCTTAGGGTTTGGCCCAACATCAAACCTTGATCAAATTAAAACTCATCAGACAAGCTGGGGGCTTGGTCTCCAGTCCTCCTCTCTCCTCTCCGAGATTATGACTACATCAGAGTTTGAAAAAAATGTAAGCTGCAGAAGAAAAACTGAGCATTTTTTTTAAATTAAGACTTTTTGGGAAAACACCATAATAAGTGCAATGCAAAAATAAAAAAAAATGCCTTCAAAGGTGTCCATATCTCTTAACAATCCATCAGTAATTGTGACCTATAAAATTCATTAACTCAGTCCCTCACATGTATCTATCTAATAGACTATAGGTAGCTGTTTCTAAGGTGGTAGTGTCCTCTCTTACCTACAGAACCCATGTGCAGCAGTACAACTCTCAAATACAGTGTATCAACTCATGCCATCAATGTAACACCAATGCTCGGTCCTTCTAAAGAAGTTCTCAGTACTCCTTTAGTACATTGTCTTCTGATGTTTTCACTTCCAATCTTTGATCCCAAAAAATTCTAGACCATTTTTTTGTAGTAGACTATGAGATATATTTCATCTGTGTGTCTGTGTAAGTGATGAACTATATGGCTGACATGACATCAGAGGTCATTGCTTTTACTTATAATTTAGATTCTGAATATGACAAATGGCAAGTGGCTGACTGAATACTACATTTTGCCGACTTGGCTTGTCTGTGACATATTTATGCATGTGTATGTCAAAAATGTGATCTAATGTAGCTTTTACCACAATACCGAATTACAGAAATGAAAGAACTGTACGTGCTTGTGCCTGCTGTACTTCATTTTCTACTATAATGTACTATTTTAAATTGCAACTTCAATACCCTTCTCACAATCCTGTACTCTTCCATATTGGTAATGATATTGAGTAGATTTAAAGTATTGTAAAGGATTGTTAAGGCTACGTCCACATCTGCAGCTTTAATTACGGTAATCTGTTCCAGCATAAAAACAGAATACTGGAATTTCCATTTATGGCACATGGCAGACACCAGTGGTGTCAGTAGGATCCCATTCACTATGATGGTGTCCTTCGGGTTCCGGCATAAATGCAGACCTTCTGCAGGAAAAATACCACTGCATGCATGCTGGCATAGGAACAGAATACCAGAATTAAAACTGCACAGGTGGACATTGCCTAAAAGGGGTATTCTGGTAGGTAAAAGTTATCCCCTATCCTACCGCTGGGACCCCCACCGATCATGAGAATGGGGGCCCTGTAATGGCTGCTCTGGTAATTTCAGAGGAGCAGCAGGGAGTCTGCAGGGGGTAAGGGGCCCCCGTTCTCGTGATCATTGGGGGGGTCCCAGCGGTAGGACCCCCAATGATCTGATAGTTATCCCCTATCCTGTGGATAGGGACTTACTTTTATCTACCGGAATACCCCTTTAAAGGGGATTTCCAGGCTCCCGATAGTGATGACTAGTATTCAACAAATTGAGCTCTGAAGTCGATTCATTCAAAAACTTTGATTTTTAATGCTGTCTCCGTACAGCATTAAAATGTATTGCCTCCGTGGAACCAAACTTCGTTTAACCCAAAGTTGCGTGGAACTTTGGTGAATGAATTCGGTAATCACTTCTGCGTCTTTAAAAACATTTTAAAGCACCAATCCGAAGTCTTGTTTGGTACCGAAGTACCAGCAGATACCAAACCTGACTTTGGATTTCTAATTTTAAACATTTTTAAAGATGCATACGTGATTGCTGAATGAATTCATAGAAGTCTATCGGGACCATGGAGCCAAGACATTTTAATGCTGTACGGAGACAGCATTAAAATCAAAGTTTTTTTAACTAGTTGACTTTGAATCTATGATCCAACGCTCGATTCGCTCAAGATCAATGATGACCATTCCTCAGGATAACTTCAATAGAAAGAAGGACGGCAGCATCTCCATATAACGGATTTATTGATCCAAAGTGAAAAAGTGCAAATACATGCCAATAAAGTGCAATGCAACGTTTCGGCTACATAGTAAGCAAGCTTGAGAAAGGCTACTATATAGCTGAAACGTTGCATTGCACTTTATTGGCATATATTTGCACTTTTTCACTTTGGATCAATAAATCCGTTATATAGAGATGCTGCCGTCCTTCTTTCTATTGAAGTTATTGTATTGACCTGGATGGATCGATGGTCTGGGATCGGCTGGTGCATTCCATAGTTGGTCTTGAGAGAGGTATGCAGTGCTGCTTCTAAATTTTATGTTTGGACATTCCTCAGGATAAGTCATTAATATCTAATTGGTAAGGGACTGACAGATTTTCCCTGCAAAGCAGGAAGCACTGGTCTGTTCAAAGTTTAGTGGTCCTGTTGTGTTACTGCAGCACAGCCCCCAATGAAGTGAGCTGAACTGCAGTAACCCTGTATGGCCACTACACTTTGAACGGAGTTGTGTTTCCTGTTCCATTCAAAGTGCTGGTTCCAGGACCAGAGGCTGCAGGGAACAGCTGATCAGTGGGGGACCCTCACTGATCAGATATTAATGACCTATCCTGAGGATATAGGTCATCAATATGAAGAGCCTAGAGAACCCCTTTAACATGTCCTGCAGCCTACATAGAGGGATGGGAATGCATGTGTCCCAGTTACCACAAGGGTTAGTGTATTTGATTTGATTAACCTTTTAAGTGACAAGGTCTAAAAGGGCCTTAATGGTCAGATACTGATCAGATGTTGGTTCAACAGCCCTAACTTTTTTATTCATTAGGCTACCAAAAAAGATTTTCTGTCATGTTTCAGGAATCACCTTTCCTAGCCTCGTACTGGACATTACAGAGTGTATAGTGCCCAGTGCTTTTCTGTAGTATACAATGCCTTTTCTTGAAACTTTGAGATTGTACGAAAGTAATGTGAATTTCTTACTCATTTTGTGTTTAATCTGATCATAGTGGGTTTGGACCCACTGTACCAACCAACAAATTTAGCTTTGGGCTAACTCAAAAAGTTGTTATTCGGGCAGTCTGATATTTACACATTAACCACTATACAGGGATCTGTCTTCTCTGTAGCAAAACCACCAGACCATTAACTCCTGAAATAGTCCGAGTGTGGTTGGCAGCTGACCCACGGGGTCAGAGACAACGGTGTGAAACACCGAAGGATCGGGCGCTATGCATAGTCTGGAGACAGATCAAGGTCTGCACAGGCAGCATATTAGCATATTCGTAAGATAAGTCCAGATTCATGGCAGGCAGCAATAGGGCAGTCTGAGAAATAGTCCAAGGTCAGGGTAGGCCACCAGAACATAGTGGCGGTAGTCAGGCTTGAGTACGATACACGGGTAGTCAGACAGAGAAAACACCTTTGCTGGTTACTAGAGACTAAGAAACTTGAAGCCCAGGTACCCTCCCACTGGGGAAGGTGCTTTAAATATCCAAGGGCAGCCAGCATAGGCTGGAGAAGGATTTGGAAGCACACACCGGCCTTTTAAGAAACCAAGAATGAGCGAACACCCTAAGGACAGGCCTGGAGGTCTATAGGAGAGCACAGAGGCCGCAGCTTGCAAAAGACACTGACAGTGTCAATGACTGGGAGTGACACAGGCTGGAAGAGTAGCAGTGGGACTAGAGCAGCAGATGGGGACTAGCTGGGTAAGTAGCGCAGGGCCAGTGTCAGAAAGGAGGAGCAGTGCAGTGGCAGGCTCAAGATGCCAGAGCAACAATCATTGATTCAGTGACTGGATATGTCTGAAAGCCCCTTTACATAGGCCAATTTTGCAGACAGTTATTGGGAACAAACACTTCACAATGATTTGCTGATAGTTGACCAGAGGTGAGAGCTGAATTTACATGCAGCAATCACCTCTACAGTATGGGGGAAAGCAATTCATTCAGAGTCATTGTTTTTTGGCAGCATATCCCTGTTTACACCATCTGTTTCCCATAAACAACGATTTAGGATACCACCTTAACAATACTTTCCCCCTGATGACCAAGCCTTTGCTCATTCATCAGGTGGTCAGCAGCAACTTTACACAGTAAAGCATGCTTAGGAAAGCAGATTACCAAATCAATATCCCCCTCACAAAAGCAAAAACCTCAGAAAAACTCGATTTAGCATATACACAAAAACTCCTGAGACACAAAATGTGGCGAAAAATAGACATCTTTATTAATTCGTAAACAAATAAATATGGTTAAAAATAGAGATGATATACATCACATGAAAAGTGCTGGTGACTGCTGGGAGGTATAGCAACAACATATATCATATGGAGGGTAATCACAAAGCTGGACCTTTCTCTAGGGGTGCCTAGTAAGCTCTAGGCGCCCCTAGAGAAAGGTCCTGCTGAAACGTACGTCGGGGTTGTGCGGTTCTCCTGGCGTTTGCCTTTACATAGGTATGTTATGTGTAATTTGTCTGTGGGTGGTTTTATCTACTTTCATGCTACATGTGCTTTACTGATGGCCATGTGTTTGATCTAACTGGCATCCTGCTACAATTGTATAGCTGGGCTGCCCCTATTACAACTTTGTGATTACCCTCCATATGATATATGTTGTTGCTATACCTCCCAGGAGTCACCAGCACTTTTCATGTGATGTATATCATCTCTATTTTTAACCATATTTATATTTGTTTCTTTATGAATTAATAAAGATGTCTATTTTTAGCCATATTTTTGACTCATGTGTTTTTGTGTATGCAGTAAAGCATGCGTTATCACTAGTAAATACACATTTTCACTAATAAAAAAGTGAAAAGTCAATACTGTAAAGAAGTGTGATATATCAAAACAAGAAACATTTTTGTGACTCTAAAAAAACAACTAAAGACCGAGAGGGCATATGCTTATAGGACATAGAAAAGATGAGCTGTCAAAGTACATCACAATGTGCACAGCATGGTTTGGAAATCTTTTCGCAACACAGGACTGTAATCTTCTGCTAATTAGCTCCAAAACATCACCCAAGTTGATCTAATTGGTATCGCAGTTTGACATGTACTTACTAGCGCGAGGCTAATGAATAGGACTGTCCTACACACAGGCAGGCAGGCATTCTGACCCAAAGATCCCCAGCTCTCTGAAACAAAGCCGACAACCTTTATTTGTGGAGTGACCACCAGCCCCTCCTGGCACTTGGAAATAAAAGAACATCACATTTTAGAAATGTGACCACATGCTTCAGGCTGCAAATTAAAATAACTAGCAAGTGCCATAGGGAACATACATCTGTTGTATCAGTATATCACCATATTAGCAAAATATCAGCATAGGAGTGCTTAGTAAAACTCACAGCTAGTATGTGTCACGTCCATCTTCTGTCCTGCAAAATTATGCTTTGGTATCCTTAGGGATAGACTGGGAACTTAAGGCCCCTTTCACACGAGCGAGTTTTCCGCGCGGGTGCGATGCGTGACGTGAGCGCATAGCACCCGCACTGAATCCTGACCCATTCATTTAAATGGTTCTGTGTACATGAGCGTTTTTTTTCACGCATCAGTTCTGCGTTGCGTGAAAAACGCTGCATGTTCTGTAGGCCTCATGCACACGAATGTGTGCCGGCCGTGCCCATGCTGCGGGCCGCAAACTGCGGTCCGCAATGCATGGGCACTGACCGTGAGGCCACCGCATGTGGATCGCGGACCTATTCACTTGAATGGGGTCCGCGATCCGCATCCAAGGGTCCACACAGCAAAAAAGTAGCGGTGCGGAGGCACGGCCAGAAACACCACGGAAGCACACCGTAGTGCTTCCGTGGTGTTCCGATCCGTGCCTCCGCTCCGCATCTCCCGGATCGTGGACCCATTGAAGTGAATGGGTCCGTGATGCGGACCGCAACACAGGCACGGCCATGGGGCTTCAGTGAAAAACGCATTACATCCTGAAGCAAGTGCGGATGCAATGCGTTTTTCACTGATGGTTGCTAAGAGATGTTGTTTGTAAACCTTCAGTTTTTTTATCACGCGCGTGAAAAACGCATCAAAATGCATTGCACCTGCACGGAAAAAACTGAACGCAATCGCAGACAAAACTGACTGAACTTGCTTGCAAAATGGTGCGAGTTTCCCTGAACGCACCCTGAACGCATCCGGACCTAATCTGTCACGCTTGTGTGAAAGATGCCTAAAGTGGCCTCATTTTGTAATTGGGTCCAAATTGACAGAAGACAAGGCACCACAAGTAAGTGGAGCCAGGTATACCATTTTGTGGAACATTATACCACCCTACCAGAGCCAAATATAACAGTGCATCACAAAATACTGCCCCAGAAGCACAAAATACCTCTCCAAAAACTGCCACTCTGTGGTGGCCAGCGCTAGCTGCCATGACCTGTCCTCCTTCTCCAGTTTCTTAAGGATAGCAATACAGTTGAGTTCAGGGTTCAGGTGGCAAGCTTCAGATCACTAGTTATTTGGCTGGCGGGCATGAGGAGGGCTGAGGCAGACACCTGGACATCAGCCCATCGGGAAGTTTCTCTGTATGGTCTACGGCCAGTTTGTACCTGAGTATCCTTCATACAGTATAACACCAGTTTGGTTTAGTCATAGGACAGATCTGGTTTTTGTTAGTGCGACTTCGTGCCCTAGTGCATAAGCTACTTGCCAAGTGTAGCCAAACTTTTCCAGCAATGTATCTACTTTGTGTGGAGGTTAAATTAAAGGGGTTCCACAGGATCAATATAAAAATGGCCCCCAGCAAGCTGTCCTAGATTGTGACTAGGACGTGTTGCCTTCACTGGTTTAGCTGCTTAGGCGGGTGAGGTGGGCTGTGCCTCGCTACACTGTATTTTGGCTATTGGCTTCACTTTTCATTGCCGAGATTTGCTATTAGGCTGCTCAGCCTGATAACATATCTCATGCACGATCAATTCACTCCATTACTACTTATTGTAAAGCAGGAACTGTGCACTATGATAGATTGTAATTATGCAATCGTGTATGTAATATGCCATTTTGGTTGAGCAGCCTGATCAGCACCCTATCCTTGGTTGAGCAACTGATCAGCACCCTGTCCCAGGCCTAATATGTCCTGCCTCTGGCAGGATCTAATAATGTGCCTGTCAGAATGATCAAGATTGTTTATTCAAGTACCCAAAGGAAACTAAAATATTTTAAAAGTGTTTTCTTAATTTAAAAAAAACCCTCAAAATAAAAAATGATAAACATAATTAGTACCACTGTGTCTGCAACAATACAATCTGTTAAAATATCCCACTAATTATCTCACTATTTAACCCACACAGTGAAAGCTATGTATCCCAAAGTAGAATGATTAAAAACTACAGATCGAGCCATCATACAACTCTGTCGGCCTAAAAGTAAAAAAAAGTTATGAATAATAGAATATGGTGACACAAAGCAATTTTTTAATAAAAAAGCATTAACTCCACTACTTATTTTTGAAGATTACACTGCATGTCATCTCAGAAGTCTTGGCTGTGCTGTGTAATTACAAGTGCTTGTTCCATTTACTTGAATGGGATGAGCACATTTAATTACACTGTGCGGTCACAGAAAGGAAGTCTTGAAGTGGAAGTAGTGCCCTCAAGAGAGCCACCTCCTCTTCAAACAGTTGACTGGCAGATGTGTCAGGAGTGTCAGGAGAACCCCCACTAATCAGATATTGATGACCTGTACTGACGATAGGTCATTAATATGTACTGGATGCACAAATCTCTTTAAGTATCTAGTTAGGTACTCCTATAACACCTAGGCTGATCTTTCCTTCATAGTTCAATCTGTAGCCCGCTCATGCTGCCTGTACCTCAAAAACATCTCTAAAATTTGCTCTTTTCTTAGTTTGGAACCAAGAAAAACCTTCATTGTTGTGCAGATCTATTCATGACCTGACCCTTTCTAATCTATCCTGAATCCAGCAGCCAGGCTCATCTATCTGTCTAACCGCTACTCCCGATGCCTCTGCCCTGTGCCAGTCATTGTACCAGTTGCCCATTCAGTATAGGATTCAATTTGGACACTTTTATCTCCTCACTAATCTCTGTCTACTACCATACTCGTGCTCTGTTCCCTGAAAATAGTTTATGGCTAGCATCCTCCATAATCCAAACCTCTCACTCCCATCTCCAAGACTTCTCTCAAGCTGTACCAGTTCTCTAGACTGTCCTACCCCCACGAAATTAGGTTCATTCCCAGCTCCTATAGTTTTAGAAGTTCTCAAAAAACACATTTTTAGGATGGTCTATCACATCTCCTAATCTAACTCTTCTCCATTCACACCCCTTCAATATTATTTCTCAGATCCTTTCATACAGCTCTATCCACCACACCCCTGCACTGGAAAGCAACACTGAAAAAATTTTTTTTTGTCATTAGGGCTATAAATAGGCTGTTCACCAAGGGTTAAACAAAATCTGGAGCTCCCTTGTAGCACCACACCTACAATCCTTTTCCTGTATTATTAATTTAAGGGAAGAATCAAGCCCTTCTATCAGACAATCCCAATGTAACTACTGAATACATGACGTGACTGCCAAATAGCACCATCTGTTGACTCTTTGGATTATACCAGGAAGATTATTTAAGCATTTGTTCTTTCAGAGGATTTTCCACGCCTTGTGAAAGGTGACATTGAAAGGAACACATTGCAGGATCCCTGTTTTTCTCATGCCTGTGTGAGTCGGCAGAAGATCTCAACTGCTTTACATGAATCGTCTGCACACGAGATGTCTTGCATTAGTGTGGATGTAATTATGATTGAGTGGAGGGGTTCTAGCTCATTTATTCACTTGTCGATGTAGAACTATTACTAGGCAACCTCCTCTAACATCACCAGCCCACTTGCAGATGCCACATGTCATGGATATGTGGCAATTGGATGCCATTTACAACCAGTGTTTTTTAATACCTTCTCAAATTCATCTTCAATCAACCCATTCTAATTTTTATTAAGTTTAAGACAAAGACCTACTCTTGTTGTGTGATCTGATGACATGAGCCAGATCTGTCTGACCATCTCCTTGGCTGGAAGGTTCTCCATGCATGTCTTCTTACTGATTTCTGTTCCCCTTTACTATCTTTGTAAAATTTTATTCCGAATCATTTTTTTTCTAGAGTTTGCTCACTGTGAAACAAGAGACCCAGGGGATGTGGCTGTAGTGGATGCAGAGGTAGCAGTCGCTACCGGGCCCAGAATCTTCAAGTTACACCTCGGGCTGGAGGGAAGGGGTTAGATCAAGAATTTGGCGTGGCGCAGGTGCCGTTTCAATTTTTGCCTCAGGCTGCAGGAGGGCTATGTGCACCCCTGCCCTTGGCCACAAAGCACTGAGGGAGGGGGGACTCAAGCTGAACTCTTGCATCAGGGCCCATGAGCCTTTTGCGTCGCCACTGAAAAGACTTTTACTGATTTCTTTCTTGACTCTCAGAACTTTTAATGACACCTGTAAAGAGATTGACCATGAATCACAAGGATGAATTTTCAGGTTAAAATTGTGATGAAAGCAAATCTCCACTTTGAAAAACCCTATCTGTAAAGCAGTCTACAGAAGAGCATAATTTATTGTAACAGTGATGGTCATCCTGTCATGATATTACAGTATGCTGGGATAATACGTAAAAGTCTCAGAGTGATCGCATTCTTCTGTCAAAATCTTTTGTATCCCTAGTCTTATGATAAAAAAATTGAATTATCCAAAAACCATTGAGGTTTAAAGTTATAGAACACAGTACAGATTACACCACAGTAAGGGTGTTTAAACATGAGCGCTATTATTTCCATTTTTCTGCTCCATTATAGGCGAAAAAGAATGGAAATAACAGAAATGCTGGATTCGGCACATAACTGACAGGAACAGAGCCTAACAAATCCCATTGACTATAATGGGATCCATTTGAGAGAACATTTTTTTTTTAGCAGAGAAAAAGTCCTGCATGCTATTTTTGACAAACTCTGTGATGGGGGCACCGAATGGAGCCCAGACATGTATGTGAACATGCCCTAAGGTTGGTCATACACATTAGAACACTCAATATTAGATCCCTCAATATTCATGGATGCTCTGCTTGGACAAGATTACATATGTCCTGAATAGGGAGTGGGGTAAGAAACTGCCAGACACCTCTGGTCATAACATATCTTCTTGAGAAGAAAAGGATGGATTAGTTGCCACATCCTTAACTCCTCTAAAAGCCCCCATAAACATAAAATGGGTTGGCCAATTCGGCAAACATTTTTCTAATATGTATCATGTAATATATGGCGTGGGAAACATTAGATGAATCCATATCAGTGAATTGTTTGTAGCATGTGCCAAATTCATTAGCAAGACTAAGGGTCAGTCTGGCACAGGATAAAACCAATTATAATACCAGTTTTAATCTGTGCTCATGGCATCTCACTTCTCTTGGTGGGCATGACTGCTGGAATACTCGCTCCTCCAGCTGCTTTGTGCATCCAGGAGTCCTTGTCCGCTTGCACCTCTGCCCTTCCAGTAGGCATAGCTGTCAGAATGTGTGTTTCCTTTCTGGTCCCACATTGTAGACCTCTTCTGGCCGCCCCTGTCTCCTGCAGGCTAATCTGCTCCCTTAGGGCATGTGTTCTCTCCCCATCTCTTAAAGGACCAGTGTGTGGCCTAATCAGATCGGCTGCTTTTATTGGATTATGTAAGGCACCCTCCCATATGATTCTTAGCTTATCTAGACCTACAAAGGTGTTTGTGTCTTCTGAATTTCAGTGCCTACATCTGCCTATTTGCTGTGTTGATCCTGTTCCACCCATCCTAATTCCTGACCTCTGCCTGTTCATTGTGTTGACCCTGTGCTGCCCACCCTAACCTATTGCCTGTTTATTGGATTGAATGAACTCTGCCTGTCCTGACCTCGGCCTGTCAATAGACCATGCTCTCGTCAGTCTCCTTGGTGCCATGCACTGGTGTCTCTTGACCAGTTTGGGTAAGCAGTTACTGAACAGATACGGTTTAAAGGGGTTGTATTACTAAACATATTCTACGTTTTTCAAACCAGCACCTGGACCTGAATACATTTGTAATTGGATGTAATTAAAAATTTACTTTCGCCACTGAGCTGTTCAATAAAATGTATCTGTATAGTGCCACCTGCTGTTTGTTCTTTTCCTTATTTTTTGTCTGTGTCACTGAGCCTGTCAAACATGCTCAGTTTAAATCATCAGCTGTCACCAGCCATATGTTCTGTTAGAAGCCGTGGCACTTACCGACAAGAGCTGCAGCAGAAAAGAGCTGCCAGGCTGAAGATAATCTAGCAGAGTAATGAATGGGAAGATCTCTGGACCCATGTGAGGTACAAGGCTGGTTCTAGCTTTATTAGAACGAGATTATCATGTACTATATGATGTCTTATTTTCATTTTTTACATTGATCATGGCGTAACCCCTTTAAAGAGGTAGTGGCCAGGTGGTTCGCCTGCAGCAAAGTCCAGATCCCTGTACCTGGGGTAAAAAACATGAGACACTTTTTTTTTTTTGAACCATTTGAATTGTCATGGCATAGATTAGACCATGAGTGCAGACCTATCTAGAACCCCTGAAAATAAGAGGACCTACTGTATTACCATTTCTGACATATCTGTATTCCCTATGAAATGAGAGTTCTTAAGCATGTGTTCTTAGAACTCTGTGCTCCTGTTATCCCTCCTAGAAATTTATGTATAAAGTGCCAACTGGGTGTTACCATTCAAAGGGGTTTGTCTCTACATGGTTTAACACTATAGGCACTGCTTTGACAGTGTCAGAGTGTGCTGGGACACCCCCATCTGGTAACACCCAGATGTCAATGCATACATTTTTAGAATGACACAAGCAGAGTTATAATAAAAGATGCTCCAGGATTGTTGTGGGGAACACAATTATTTACTAAAGCAGACCGGTCAGGAGAGCCAACGAATCTTCTTTTAAAAAACGCTCAGTTTTGCAAGTAATACAGGGTCTTCACAACATTTTAATATTCAAAATATTACCAAAATAGAGCACTACCTGCATCATTTTAGAGATGAGCAAATCAATTCTACACAAATCAATTTTTTTCTGAATCTTTTGGGAAACGTGTATCTTCTTGAATCCTTAAAATGGGTTTACAGATCAGAAAAGAGAAAGAAGAAGACATCTGCCACCAAAAAGAGATCATTTTAAGAGCTTTTTTTAATTCCGAAAATATCAGACAGTGGGGTGTGTTATTAACCAGGCTGATTGTTACCACTGGCTTCATATATATATATATATATATATATATATATATATATATATATATATTGCTGTTCACATTCACATTACTAAGGCTGTCTTGGTGGTAAAGAGCTGGACAGGGACGGGATGCAGTCTTAAGCAGACCCCAGAGTGTAATACATGACTTTTCGGGGCACTTTGAATTTTGGACGGAATCAAATTTTCAGAATTTTGCTCATATCTAATCATTTTATTTGTTTATTTGTATGAAATATAATATGACATTATATGACATTACAGTATAAAAATAGTGTCATGATTACAAATGTTACATTGTGACATTCTTTGGAAGACAAAACTTCCATATTGCAGCCTTGAACTTGGTGCATGTATTATATTCAAGCTAAGGCTACTTTCACACTAGCATTAATATTTTCCGTTATTGAGATCCGTCATAGGATCTCAATACCAGAAAGAAATGCTTCCGTTTTGTCCCCATGCATTGTCAGTGGGGACAAAATGTAACTGAACAGAACGGAGTGCTCCAAAATGCATTCCGTTCTGTTCTCATACCGGAGAGCAGCAAGCTGCGGTTTGCTTTTCGTCATGGGATGCGGAGCAAGACGGATCCGTCATGACCCACAATGCAAGTCAATGGGGATCGATCCGTTTTATCTGACACAATAGAAAACTGATTCGCCCCCCATTGACTTTCAATGGAGTTCATGATGGATCTGTCTTGGCTATGTTAAAGATAATACAACCGGATCCGTTCATAATGGATGCAGATGGTTGTATTATCAATATAATAGTATAAAACGCTAGTGTGAAAGTAGCCTAAGCAAACACAGAAGCCCAGCACTTAACTTCATACATCCTTTCCATCATGTAGTGCTATTATTTTGGTCCACGGAATACTTATTGCTCTTCTCGTTTTAATTTGATTTTTTTTATTATTATTATTAAACAGCTAGTGGGAATAGAGGTAATATGTCAAACATGCACATCTTTTATTAGTTTTACTAGCTTAATTATGTAAATTTGCATACACTAGAATTGTCCTGACAATGCTACCTCGTGGACTGATGCAGTACATTTATTAAAGGAGAGTTTGACTGACAGCGTGTTCAGCATTTCCATCGTCTTGTTTCGGCCTCTCCTGTTTTATTACAAGCTATTCCAGTATTGTATTTCACAGATCTGTGATCAAACTTACAGTGGCTCTCCTTCCCTGTTAAATGGAACAAGGTGCGCTGACCTAAGATCTGGTTAATTCATAGAGCACGTCAGATTTATGACAGTTTTAAAGATTTAAAGGGAAGCTCTAGCTTTAGGCACCTTTTTTTCCCATTGTCCAGATACAGAACTGGCACTTTGCAGTATTATACTATGTATTTGATATAGACAGGCTGGCGGCAATTCATTGACTGTCCAATCCTTCATCTGCTTCCTGAGCTACTTGTCAAACTCAAGTCATATTGATAGCCAGAAATGCAAATCAGGTCGACGTCATGTTTTATTAAATAGGACCTGTCACCTCTCCTGACATGTTACTTTTAGCAACTACTTGCATCCCCCTTGTAATAACAATTCTGGAATGTCTATTCTTATGACCGTAAGATGTGCCATTCCTGCTAGAAGTTATGAATGGATTACTAGCAGTTTGCAATGAAGTTTAATGTGGGTGTTTTTGAGGGGTTATCCCTGTACAGTCTGATACTATTCATTAAGTGCCGCCAGAGTCAGACTGTGCAGGGAACACCCCCAACTGGTAACATCCATCTGGACCATCACTTCAAACTGCCAGCAGTTCATTCATAACTTCTAGTAGAGATGGCACAACATAGAGTCATAGTTGCTTCAGAATTGTTATCAAGAGGTGGCTACAAGTAGTTACTAACAGACATGATAGGAGAGCTTACAGGTCCTCTTTAAGCAGTAGCATTATTAATCCTTGTGAACAAGCTGTCAACTTGCCTACAGTGAAACAAAATGTCATCCCTTATGTCCTAAACTTTTAACAGCATTGATCAATGGAATCAATCAGTGGAAACAAAATGATCAATCAGTAGAAACAAAACAAAAAAAATGTTTGTAGAGAGTATTCGCTTGTGTGTGGGTGCTGCTTCAGAATGCCAGACACTGCTTTCTGCCAGACTCTGCTGCAGCCATCAGCTTTTTGTCCTAGACACTTGGCCCCTCAGAGTAGACTCAAGAACTGAGCATATTAAGCATTCCGATGGATGGCATGATGTCATATGTCCTACACACTTGCCCCCCTAGGAGTAGACACAGGAGCTGAGCATGTACTGTAGGGCCTTCTGGTTGATGGCATGGTGTTCTACACACTCAGTTCTCTCAGAGTAGACACAAGATCTGAGCAAATAGGGCATTCTAATGGATGTCATCTTGTCCTACACTCTCAGCCCCCTAGACACAGAAGCAGAGCATATACAGAGTTCTGATGGATAGCATGGTGTCCTATACACTCGGCCCCCTCAGAGTAAACACAAGAACTGAGCATATAGGGCATTCTAAGGGATGGCATGGTGCCCTACACGCTCAGCCCTTTCTAAGTAGACACAAGAACTGAGTCCCCAAGGAGTAGACACAGAAGCAGATCATATACAACTTTCTAATGGATGTTAAGGTGTGCTCATCTCTAAAAGACACTCGACCCCCTAGGAGTAAACACAGGAGCAGAGCACATACAGCATTCTGATGGATGGCATGTTGTCCTACACACCCAGTCCCTGTGTTTATTACCTCGAAATCAAGTGTGTGAGACAATAAGCACAAAGCATAAATAATGGCTGGAGCAGAGTACGACAGACATCAGTGGCTGTAAGTTACACTCACTTTTGCAAGGAAAATCATTTGTAGGCTACAGCCAGCTGGAGTAGAAGTATGACAGACAGCAGAGGATTACCTTTTAGAGTGGTTTTCATGCAATGGGGAGCATTATGAGCTGGAATTTCTAGCTATTATAGAAAGAATGTAATTCAAGGAACACAACATTATTTGGTTAAAGAAATGAGCAAGATGTATAAGAAAAACCTCACACCTTCCATGACACAGTGATGCCACTCGTGACCCCCTGAATCTGATCAGTGGCTTTCTCATGTGGTTCAGACAGCCCTGGAATGTGAAGAGGTGAGAACCATGGCGGGCTCCAGATTGTAATGAAATAATATTCATTTACATGAGTTTTACGTTAGACTAATGATACAAGAATATGATTTTGATCACATGAACTCCACTGTGTAAGGCCAGTTTCGGACCACCACATTTTACATCTATATTACAGTCAGGACCGCCTGCAGTTCTTCTGAACGGAAATGAAGTCACCATGGGGTTCTCTTAGAATCTAAGTTTGATTCAGTAGAACTGCAGGAGGTCCAGGTATTGCACCCGTCATACGGACCTAAATGTGATCACGTTACATTGTGAAATTAAAGATAACTTGTCACCTTGCATTTGCTGTCTGAGCTGCAGGCAACATGTTACAGAGCAAGAGGAGATGAGCATATTGATATATAATTTTGTAGAAAAAGATTCAATAAAACTTGTATTTCATTCATTTAAATTCCTGCTCATTCTGAGCTTTGAAGTCCAGGAGGCGGTCCTATCAGTGATTGACCGGCTTCCCTCTATAATTGTGTATAGAGAGAGAGCTGTCAATCACTGATAGGACTGCCTCCCAGACTTCATAGCTCAGAATGAGTAGGGATCTAAATGTATAAAATATAGTTTTACTGAATCTTTTCCCATAAAACTATATATCAATCTGCTCAGCTCCTCCTGCTCTATAACATGCTGCCTGCAGCTTACATTGAATTTTCTTGGTGACAGGTTCCCTTTAAAAGTGCATCTATTTGCACAGATATAGGTCATTGACTGTTGTATTGAATTCTATGTTTTTTTTGTTTTTTTTTTTCAAGCAGTTGTGGGATATTATTTTGTGAAGAAGTCCAAGTCACAAAATGTACAAGATAATTTAACTATAGGTCTATTGAACATCATACAAGAGCTACAAAAGTGCTCTCTCCTCTACAAATAAGTCGCCCTCTCCCTTTAATCTGCACAGAGGTATATCTTTCTTTTATGATTAAAGTTCCTTTGTTCCCTATTTGCATCAATTTACTATATTCATCCCTAATGCCGGTCTCCTGTGAGTTATCGTTGCCTCCTGAGCTGCTGCAGCTCTTTCGCTTTTTCCACATGACCTCTGCCCACTGCAGTTAGCTTAGCAATCAGTCCCACGTACTTTGCCTTAAAATGTGTTAACTTTTTAAATGAAAACAGTTTGTTCTCCCATTTGTATAAATGTCGCTTCCAGTCCAATGATTTATGCCTCAACGTGCACAGTTCAGTACCTCCAGCACAACTGCTAATTCTCCAAGTGCTGATGTGGTGATTTATATTGGGATGTGGGTCCCACAGCTCCTTGGATATATAAGCGTTAAGTATTTGCATCACCTTCTCCGAGCCTTGGCTGATTGAATTAACTATTAATTGAATTTCAGTTCGAACAAAAACAGGGTGTATTCAATTAATATGCTGCAATACCCACTTCACATGCGGAACATTTTTGCTTCTTATATCTTACTCGCTCAGGCTGACTGCTATTGTTTGCTAAGTGCTTATTTGTTAGTTTTCTTTTTTTTTACATTTTTTATTTATTTTTTTAAAAAGCACACTTTCATCAATTTTGATCGCATATTAACAGCCTACAATATATGTGAATATTCAATGTATTTTTAATTTAAATGGGTGGAGGGTTTTCTGGACATAGTATTTTAAAGTCACTCGATGTATACTAGTTCCTTTCTCTGCCTGGACTTTTAGCACAGCAGAGAGTCTCACTTAATACTTTGTCAGACCATCAGTCAGACCAGGAAGCAGTGAGGGGTGATGGCTCAGTTAGACCACCACACCACCTTTATGCTATCCTAGGCGTTTCACTGGTCAGGGTGTCTCACATTCTGCTAATCAAAGTACAGCTCCACTGTGGGCATGTTTATCTAGGATCATCAAGAGAATAATAGAGCTGTCATTCTATCCAGTTCTCTATTTACTATTCTAATGAGGATTACCTTGCAGATAAACCTTTACATGTGTAGCTGAGTCATAAACTGAGATTACTTTGCACTCTCGTTTACAACTTCTGGGACCCTTCGTCAAGCGCCCCCAAGTCCCTTCTCTGAGTGAAATGGTAGTGTCCTTGTCAGCCTACCATTCTATTCACTTCTATGGGACTGAAGTAGACAGCACTTTCTCAATCCCATTGAAGTGAATGGAACAGGGAAAGGAGAGAGAATGGACTTGGGGACCCCATGTTCTTGGGACTGTGCAAATGGTTAAACCTCCCCACAATCAGATTTTTATCACCTATCCTTTGGATATATAAATACTTTAGATTGGATAACCCCTGTTAAAAGTGATCATTATGATCATCAATGGAGGGGGTGAAACCCTAACCGATCCTGAGACTGAGGAGGCCACAATGCTGGAGTAGCACTGCAGCCTCTTCACTATTTCACCCTGTATGGTGGAACCCTAACCAGTCATTGTGCATGGGTTCAATCATTTTTGTGGGATAACCCCTTTAAGATAGTAAGATCCCCCTTTAAAGAAGAACTCCCGACAAAAATTTTATTCCATGTCCTGCTAGAAATGTACATGATGTAATCTGTAGTGAATGTCATTTTCTTACCAGTGTCTGAATTTTTGACTTATATCACCCTGAAGTTTCTTATCTGTGTCATATGACCAGCAATTAGACCCACCAACTCACACATAGACTTATGTGTGGACAGGAAGTCTAATTCTCTATGTATTCCTATGAGACTGAAAGTGAGGCTCCCATAGGAATGAATAGAGCAGTTACTGGCTTTCTGTCCTGGGTCAGTTGGAGGTCAGGGAGTTGGTCACATGACCCAGCTACAATAAGAAGAGAGGTTTTTACTCACAGAAACAGTCACTGATAAGAAAATGACAATCACTACAGATTATATAATGCACCTTTCTAACAGGTCAGAGAATAAAAATTTTTGCGGGAGTTCTTCTTTAAGCAAAATGCAATTTATTCATAACCAGATTCCATTTTTAAAAAATCCATCATTTGAACTAATCTTATTGTATATCCAGGGAGGCCATCGCATTATGAGAAATTATAAAATCTGAGCGTCTTGCACAGCCTTGTTTACAGGAACCGCATCAAACATATTTAATATTCGCAGAATAAAATGCAATAACCGCTGCTCTGTAAATTGTAATTGTAATTTGTCTACAGAAGAAAAAAACAATGAAGTCCAGGATTCCGGAAGCTTTTAGGGGGAGAGTGAGAGGGATGTAATAATGTAGACATAAACATAAATTTAAGCAGGCAAAAAAACAATTGCTAAATATTTCAGATTGTACAGCGGCGGATATAAAGCATTTCTTTAACACGTACCCACATGTTTAATTCAGCCTTCCAAACTGTTTTAAGAATGCAGGAGAGCAGCTTGATTAAAATGTCAGTAGGAGCACACAGTTACATGCAGAGTTTATCAGCCTGGTTCTAAGCCCTGATGAAATATTCAAGATATATCCATAAGTGGAATTTAATGCAGGCGCCTCTTAGAGACAATTATAAAAATGAATCTGTGTATACTGAATCGGCTTGATGTTCTTTTGAAGTATCTTTTTTTTCCGCCTAAGATCATAGAAACAGGAGGATAGGAAAGATAGCTTTATTGTCTAAGGGAGGGCTTGAGAATGTCTACTTCAGACATCTGACATGTCATCCATAATGGCAGCATTCTGCCAGTACTTTCTGTCACACTAATAAGCTAGACTGCATTCTAGCTGATGGACTGGGATTTTCTTTCAGGAGCAAATGCACCTAATGAATTATGGGGGAGGAAAATAATTTGATTGCTATAGTGCAGAAATTATTATGTAGTATAAGTAAGAGGAATGATTTTGCAAGTTGGCATGCAGGTTGGTTTGGTTCAGGTGGTCTTCAAGAAGCTGAATGTACAGCTATACTTGGGAATGGGGGTACCCACCGCAGCTCCATACTTTCATCTACAGGAGATCCATAGCTGTCTTCACAGTGAATAGCTGTGCTTTTCTGCATTTGTTTGAATGGTGGAGTGTAGGGTCCCTTTTTTGTGGTTGATGGTTGTCCTGGTGGTTGGATCTCTACGGACTGGACACTTGTTTACTATCCTGTTGCCGTTCTGGGAGAACCCCTTAAAAAAAGTGGTCCCCACCAATTGGGAGATCCTTATATGTCTACTAGAAGACCATGTCAGCAGGCTGCCTGTTATCTCAGGATCTGTGGAAGAAAGATGATTTTGTTAATACTTACCCATCTGCCATACTGCCAATGCCGCTGTCCCCGCTACACTCACACAATCTCTTCTCTGGTTCTCTCCGAACATGTGCACTTCATTTACTGTTCAGCTGCACAGGAAGAGAAGTGTACACATCCAGTCAGGACCCAAGTGGAAGAGTTTACTGCCTGTGTGAGTGCAGCAGGGATGGCGGGATCATTGGTACAATGGACAGGTAAGTATTAAAACCATCTTAGGCTGAGTTCACACTTCAGTTATTTGGTCAGTTATTTTGATCAGTTATTTTTAGCCAAAACCAGGTGCGGGTCAAAAACATGGAATAGGCGCGCATCAAATCATTACACCTGATCTCTCAGTAGGCTTCACCGCTGGTTTTGGCTCACAATAACTTATCAAAGTAAATGACCAAATAACTGAAGTGTGAACTCAGCCTGACTTTCACAGGTCAGCGGAATGCTTGTATTTTTCTTAAGGCTTTGGTTGGTATTCTTGAACGCTGTACTTTTTATAATTGTATTGCAGACTATAGCAGCTTTGTCCCATAGACTTGAATGGTACAAGGCTACATTATCCTGCACTGCCAGTACTACCACTGCCATTTAACAGTGTAGGCCAAAGGAAACAATGATGAAACTTTAGAGCTAGATCCAAACAGCTGATCAGAGGGTGTGCCAAGAGTTGCACACCCACAATCTAATATTGATGGTCCATCCTATGGATAACCCCTTTAAACATTTCGATAATATTTTCTGGAATTTATCTAAGAAAGACTTTATAAAAACCTTATGGTAGAAACGTCGCTCTGTATGCTGCCAATAAAACACCATTACTTGAACTGGATGAGTGCTGTGGACCCATCTATACTGACACACATGGAACCCGCTCCTATATCTAGAATACGGTCTGTTGGGAACAAAGAGGATGCTGCACATGTGCGTATCTCTTTATTGACTTCTATGGGACATCCCTATTTTTGGAAGTCACATAGCAGTGACTGGAAAGAGAGATGTGTATGTGCTGTGTCCTTTCCATTCTCCACACAGCCATCTTCTTCAGATAGGCTCTGGTCCTACCCCGGCACCCACTCCTATCACACATTTGTGGCATCTCTTATCGACATTCTTTAAATATCCATATGGGACAATACATGGCCCCCGAGTGTCCAGATATTCTGCACTTATGGGACAATAACTTACACCGCAATCCCCACCATATGTATTTGTCTATGTCGTCATAAAAGTATGACAGCATCACAAAATCTACTATAATAATAGGGGCAACATTCAACTTGTCCAAGAAAGTAGCTACAGGGTCAAATTGTCTATGTCTTTGAATGCAATGTCTTTTGTGTAATCATGTTTACTTACTAATTGTAATAGTACAACCAACAACCATGTTAAAAAATGAAGTAGAAAAATGTCCTTCTATGTATATTTTCAATATTGGTTTTACGGTGAAATGACTCCCAACGGTCCTACCCCCCCCATGGGCAGTGTACATTTTCAGATCAGCTTTACTAATGTGTGTTCCTTTTGATAATGCAGCATATTGCACGCCTCCTGATTATGCTGTGTCAGCTCTCCAGAGCTGCCTCCATGTCATCTCTCTGAATTGATGAGCAGGACTGCAGTCTTTTCTTGCCATCATGAGATCCTCATCAGTTCCATCCCAAAACTGTCATAAAGGTTCAGAAGTTGTAAAAAAAATGTGAGTACGAGGAATCATCTATTGTTTCCAGTTTCTGGAGATCTGGAGATATGGAGCGAGCAGCTAATTACTGTCACTTATCAGTAGTTGTTCTGTTGTGGATCGAAAGCCAAACCAGAGCTGGGAGCAGAGCCAGGGGCAGATCTTACACTGACTTCTGAAGGAAAAGCGCAGGAAAGTGGGATTACAACCTTGAAAGTGAAACAAGTCGCACAAAGTGTTCCATGCAGTTGTTTTCTGAAGCCGATACAGAAGGGCTCAACAAATGGGAAGCCTTTCATGTGTAGATACTTAAAATGCACTTATTTGTTAGCGCTAGTTTATTATCCAAGGCATTTTTCTTCATCCTGTGCTGCTATTAAATGAAGCAGCAGAAAACCTTGAGGAGGTTTAAGCTAAAAAGAAAAGTAGAGTTTACCTAAGAAAATCAATTACCATTTATTTTGTGAGCTTATAAAAGAAAAAAAGTTATTCTTGGTGAAAGTGATTTAAAGGGGTTGTCTGACGGAGTAAACATTTTTTTTAAATGGCCCCGTTTAAAGGCGTTGTCCAAAATTTTGATATTAATGAGCTATTCTTAGGACAGGCCTTCCATATCGGATCTGTGGGTTTCCGACTCTCTGCACCCCGCTGATCAGTTGCTACATACCTCCATTGTGCAGTGGACAGCGTTACTGCAGTGCTGCTCCTATTGAAGTGAATGAGCTGTAGATATAGGCTTCGTCCACTGCACAGTGGATGGAGCTGTGTAGTTCTGGTGCTGGAGCTCCAAGGGAACAGCTGATAGGTGAAATGTTGGGTTTTGGATACCTGCCTATGTGATATTGATGGCTCTTCCTAGGCCAATGATGTCACATTCATCGATCATATGGCCTAGACGCAACTCAGTTCCATTAAAGTGAATGGGCCTGAGCTACAATACCAAGCACAGTCGCAATCCAATAGAGGGCACTGTGTTTAGTAAGCTGTGAGGAGGCCACAGCAGTTACCAAAGGCTGCAGTCTTCTCATACAGCTTGTCAGTGGGGATGCCAGGAGCCAGACCACTACAGATTTTATTTTAATGACTAATCTAATATTAATAACCGGTCCTCAGGATAGGTCTTCAGTATCAAACACCCTTTAAGCTCAATATTCATAGAAAACATTTTTTAATAACTTTTAGCTGATTTTTTTTATTTTTTTGTATTTTATCAGTACTATGACATTGAAAATAAAATACAAAATATTATCCTTCTTTAACTCTCAGCACAGAGAGATAAAACTCCTGTACACATATGTAACCCATTGTTAGCTTACTGCAGTTGTGAGGGCAAGATATTATCTGTTAGCATAATAGTAGGTTGTAGAATTTAGATAACAGATTGACAACCTACTGTTTTCTTGATGCCCTCAGAAGATCATTGCTCCTATCCAATATGTGGCCACAGTAAATGGTCTGAGTGAGAAAGTCAAGCAAGGTTTGTTTGCCATGCTAAACAGAATATTCACATATAGGCTATTAATATGCTCTGAAAAAAATGTGATGGTAGTGATTAAACTGATAATGGGTATTTTCCTTCTTCGAGCCTACCTCGTATGTTTAAACCAAGAGCCATGTTGGTTTTGTCCCTGGAGGACTATGAATATACATTAAATTTGGGAAGCTGTGAAATTTCTTGTTTGCCTCCACATTGATGAAAATAAGCCATAACACACTGACGTCCTAGGTGATAATAGCAGTAGGATCCCTGTGCCCAGCTGGTCTTGGGGGATGCTGCACAGAGACTGTACAAAATTAGGTGACACCCTTTATCAGTTTAAGAGCTCATGCACAGGACCATGATTGGCCCGAAAAACATGGTCCATGTGTCAGCTGCATCTCCTGGGCCAACTGCGGCTCCCCTGATTTAAACTGACTGTAACATAATAATTTATCGTGGGAGCCATGATTTGCCCGAGAGATATAGCCGTCACATAGACCATGTTTCCCAGCCGATCATGATCATGTGCATGGGCCCTAAATATGCAAGAAGTCTAGATTTTGGAAGTATACAGTTTAAATTATTCATAGGTTATGTTCTGCAAGTCTACATTTTGGATAAATTATAGAATACATTTTACAAATGTACAATTTAGATAATTGATACGCCATGTTCTACAAGTCTACAATTTAGATAATTCATAAGTTATGTTCTCTTGCGCCAGAGCTATCTTGGTTTGACTTTGTTCTTCTGCTTTCTCTGCAGACCAATCACTCCTTTATCTTCTTGTAAGAATTATAGGGAGGAAGCTTTACCCCTCCATGTGCAGTGGAAGAATTTTAATTTTTTATGCATATGTCTGTCTGCCTCTATTTTCTTATATTGAAGGGCAAGATGAATTGTGTTTGGCATGTACATGTTACTAAACAAAAACCCTAAGAACTCAGCATACTTCTGAGGCTTGGAAGTTATGTGATGTATTAATGGCAAATGGTTTGGGGTCGCTTTGGCCATTAAAACATCTTTGTGCAGGAAGCAGTCCTGTTGCTGGTGGATTGTGTGACTTTACTTGTCACATGTACTGTGTTACTGGGGAACCATTCCTGCCCAAAAGAACTTTAATATAATATACCGTAGCTCAGATATATTAAATGCTTTGCAAAATATTTCTGGACAGGCTCAAACTAGTTCCCTGTTGTAAAAATGCTTTGTTCTGGGGAACCTCTGTTCAGTGCTTATAGAGGACCTGTCAACACTCCTGACATGTCTGTTTTAGTAACTAAAATGCATTCGGAAAATCTTCAGACCCTTTCACTTTTTTTTCACATTTTATTATGTCGCATAATACCCCATCATGCAAAAGTGAAAACTGAATTTTAGAAAAAGGAAAAACTAAAAATTTGCATTGAGATAAGTTTTCAGACTCTTTGACACTTGAAATTTAGCTCTGGGGGCCTCCCATTTTTCTTCATCTTTGCATCATCTTTGAGATGTTTCCACACCTTGATCGGAGACCAGCTGTGGTAAATTCAGTTGATTGGACATGATTTGAGACAGCCCTGTCTATAAGGCCTCACAGCTAACAATGCATATCAGACCAAAAGCCAAGCCATGAGGAAGAAATAACTGCCTGTATAGCTCAGAGACAGGATTGTGTGACGGAACAGATCTGGAGAAGTGTGCAAAATATTTCTGTTGCACTGAAAGTTCCCAGAAGCACAATGGCAACCATAATTCTGACATGAAAGAAGTTTGGAACAACCAGGACTCGTCCTACGGCTGGCAACCCCACCAAACTAATTAATCGTGGGAGAAGAGCCTTGGTAAGAAAGGTGACCAAGAATTCAATGGTCAATGTGTTTTTCAGCAGCTGAGACAGAGGGACAGGTCAGAGTTGTGGGAAAGCTGAAGAGAGCAAAATACAGAGATATTCTTAATGAACACCTGATACCGTGTGCTCTAGACCTCAGATTGGACCAAAGCTTTACCTTACAACAAGACAATGACCCTAAGCGCACAGCCAAGACAATACTGTACAGGAGTGGCTTAGAGATAACACTTTGAATGTCCTTGAGTAGCCCAAGCAGAGCCCTGACTTGTCCCCAATCAAACACCTTCAGAGAGACCTAAAATGGTTCTCTACTTATGGTCCCCATCCAACCTGACTGAGCTTGAGAGGATCTGTAGAGATGAATGTAAGAAGATCCTTAAATCCAGGTGTTCTAATCTCGTGACATCATACCCAAGAGGACTGGAGACTTTAATCACTGCCAAAGGGGCTTCAACTAAGTCCTGAGTAGTAAAGGGTCTGAATACTTTTGTCAATGCAAGATTTTAGTTTTTCCTTTTCAACAAATTAAATAAAAAAATATAATAATGACTTTAGAGCATCATATAAGTCTATGTTGTTCTGTTCCTCAGTAATTGATGCTGGGAGTACAATATTGATCTTTAGTATCTAATTGATGGGGGTACAACACCCAGCATTGCCACTTGTCAGGGGTTGTCCAGGTGTTTGATATTGACAACCTTTCCTCAGAATAGGTCATCAATGTCAGATTGGCAGGGGTCCGACTTCCAACACCACAGCCGATCAGCTGTTTAAAGAGGCCACTGCACTCACGAGAGCTCTGGTGAGCCCTGTGGCCTCCTCATGGCTTACCAAGCACAACAACATACATTGTGTAGCAGCTGTGCTTGGTATTACAGCTCAGGCTCATTCACATCTAAGGGGCTGAGCTGTGCCTGGGAAATATATATATATCACTGGCATAGTGACTTCAGTTAGTAACTTGCTCAACTTTTTGTTAGACTGTAATTAAAAGGGTTTTCTGGCTTTTCTATACTGATGACCTAAGCTCTGGATAGATTATCAGTATATGATCGATAGAGTCCGACACTCAGGAACGTCGTCAATGAGCTGTTTGCATAGTCACTTGAATGGGGCTGAGCTGCTCCTAGGCCATGTGAGACATGACTGTGTCGTCACTTGACCTAGGAAAAGCTGGAGAAGGCTGCAGCGCTCACAGTAGCCTCTCTGCCTTCTGAAACAGCTGATTGGCATGGGTCTCGAGTGTCGGACCCCACCGATCAGATACTGATGACCTATCCAGAGGGTAGATCATCCTTCTAAAAATCTCTGAAAACCCTTTTAAGCTTTATTAACCATATATATGACTGTAAATCCACTTTAAGGCAGAGTATTGTTATGAGGCAAGTTCTATTAGTTCCCATCACAGCTTAATATTAGACCACTAATAAAATTAACAGCATGTTGAATAAAGTTATTATAAAATGACTATTTTCATTTAGTAAAATATTTCATGTTTTTGTCAGCGCCTTTTCTTTATTCCCATACCGCCCGAGACATTCATCAGTATTTCCCATTTGCATTCAGTCCAGGGTTGCAATTTCCCAACTAATTCCCATGAGTATTACAGGCTGCAGAGTAAAATTGATATTGATGATCTCCAATTTGCAGTTTTATTTTTAATAAAAATATAATCTGGCACAAAATCTGTCTTGAAACAAGTTTTCTCAGACGCCCCTGATCTGCCTGTGGAATAGAGAAAAATGGAGCGTTCTCCCAGGACCGCTACATTGTGAATATTATACCTGAGGACTTTACTATTAATATTTAATGGTGGGAGCTTTGAATGTTTGTTGTGATAAATATGCTCGCCTTAACTCTTTGTACACATTAGGAAGCTTTGCTTAAATATTCATGTCTAGAAAAGGACAATGTTATCACATTATTCAACCCTGAGCCTGTGCATGTCGTAGTTTTTGTCCTCTTCCCCACTCATCTTGCATATTAAAAAGAAGTGCGTAGAAATATGTTCACCCTTAACTTTCCTTGAATCAGGGGCGGATTGGGAACTCAAAGTGGCCCTGGAAAAAATACTAAAAGTGGCCCCGTTTTGTAGTTTGGTCCAAGTTGATGGAAGGCAGGGCCAGCAATACCATATTGTGGTACATTATACTACCCCAACTGAACCAAATACCACAGTGCATCACAAAATACTGCCAGCAGCACAAAATGCATCCCCAAAAACTTCCACTGGCCGGCTGAGAGGAGGGCCCAGGTGGCCCCCTGGGCATCGGCCCACCGGGAAATTTCCCTGTAAGGCCTATGGCCAATCCGCCCCTGCCTTGAATTCAGTTAAAAGGGTTGTCTCACTTCAGGAAATAAAATTTTTTATGTAGAGAAACTTAATCCTGTCTGGATTCATTTGTCCATCATGGCCTTCCATGGTTATGACCACCCTGCAATCCAGTAGGAAAAAGCCCCGGCCTCTTTGGTGGCCGGTAACATGGGAGTGCACATATGCCAGTGTTTTTTTTTTTTCCAATAGTGTGCAAGCACGACTTCCATTGATGGATTGCAGGGTGGACGTAACCTTGGAAACAAGCAGTGTATAATGTGATGGAAATATGAATCCAGCCAGCAAAGGAAGCAATATGGATAATCACAATACATTAGTTAGTGGCTTCTATTAACTTTCTCTACATAATAAATGCTATTTTCTGAAGTGACACAACCCCTTTAAGGAATGTCTCACCATTGTAATTCACTACAATATCGCCACATGCTAGCAAAACCCATAAAAGGCAGAAGCTCACCTTACAACCACTAGGTGGCCACACACAGACATATATAGCATAGGCATCATGTTGTATGTTCATCTTGTGCCATACATCTTGGGATGCATCAAATCAAGGGGTAAGGTAAGGAAAAATATGTCTGTTCAAAAATATGAAAAATATTTTGTACATCCATTGTTACAGTGTTATCTATTCTTCAGGATAGGTGATCAATATTAGATCAGTGGAGCACCCCCACCAATCAGCTGTTTCGGACAGCCGTGGCGCAGTGTGTATGGAGCGGAAGCAGAAGAATACTTACACTCTATAGTTTGCAATGACTGTTCACAGAGCTGCTGTACCCTGGTATGGCCACTGCCCAGTGTATGGTGCAGTCTCCAGCTCTGTACTCTTTATAGTTTCTGGCACCAGCAGCTGACCAAAGTAGCTAATCTGTTGGTATTAATGCCCCCATTAGTGCCCACAGTATTAGTAATGACCCCATTAGTGGCTCCCAGTATTCTGAGTGATTCATCAATTTGAAGGATTCCTGGAAGATCTGTTTCACAATTATGAACATGAGAAATCAAAACATTCAACGTCCGTCCTGCACATGTTAATGCAATTTAGACCCGAATGCTGGCACTACAACTACCAGGATACTACAGTTTAAATCCCCTCTTTGACCCCCATTTCGCTGGTTTAAAAAAATAATAATAGTAATGCTCTCCTCAACCACTTGCATCACTCTTCACTGGATGTAGCAGGAAAGGACCTGCGCTCCCAGTGTGGTGACATCATCATGCTGGGAATGTCAAGTCCTGCTGTATCTGGACCCTCACAGATCACATAATGATGACCTATCCAGAGGATAGGTCATCAATTCAAAAAATCTAAAAAAAAAAAAACAAAAACCCTTGAAGTTATTTTTATTGATGATCTATCCTCAGGACACTTGTATAGGAACGAGCCGCCCCATTGAAATGAATGGGGCGGCTTAGGTGTAATTACACCTGCTCACCGCTGCGGATGCAACGGCGAGCAGGTAAACAATGAAGATGAGGCAGCGTTGGCACAGAGCTCGCCTTCTCTTCAAGCAGCTGATCGGCGGGGGTGCCGGATGTCGACCCCCGACGATCTGATATTGATGACCTATCCTGAGGATAGGTCATTATTTTGGACAACACCTTTAAAAAATGGCCCTGTGAATAGCAATTGACTTCAATCAGTTATAAAAACAACTGTATGATGGTCCTGTGAAGGTACTGTATGGTTGCCTAAATAGGTAAGCTTCAAAAATGAAGACATATAGCTATGTAAGTACAGTGCCTTGCAAAAGTATTCGACCCCTGGAACTTTTCAAGCTTTTGCCACATTTCAGGCTTCAAACAAAAAGATATAACATTTTAAATTTTTGGTGAAGAATCAACAACAAGTGGGTCACAATTGTGAAGTGGAACGAAATTTATTGGATAATTTAAACTTTTTTTGCAATAATATAACTGAAAAGTTGGGCGTGCAAAATTATTCGGCCCATTTACTTTCAGTTCAGAAAACTGACTCCAGAAGTTCATTCAGGCTCTCTGAATGATCCAATGTTGTCCTAAATGACTGATGAAGATAAATAGAATCCGCCTGTGTGTAATCAAATCTCTGTATAAATGCACCTGCTCTGTGATAGTCTCAGGGTTCTGCATCATGAAGACCAAGGAATACACCAGGCAGGTCCGTGATACTGTTGTGGAGAAGTTTAAAGCCGGATTTGGATACCAAAAGATTTCCCAAGCTTTAAACATCCCAAGGAGCACTGTGCAAGCGATCATATTGAAATGGAAGGTGTATCAGACCACTGCAAATCTACCAAGACCCGTCCGTCCCTCTAAACTTTGATCTCAAACAAGGAGAAGACTGATCAGAGATGCAGCCAAGAGGCCCATGATCACTCTGGATGAACTGCAGAGATCTACAGCTGAGGTGGGAGAGTCTGTCCATAGGACAACAATCAGTCGATCACTTCACAAATCTGGCCTTTATGGAAGAGTGGCAAGAAGAAAGCCATTTCTCAAAGATATCCATAAAAAGTCTTGTTTACAGTTTGCCACAAGCCACCTGGGAGACACACCAAACATGTGGAAGAAGGTGCTCTGGTCAGATGGAACCAAAATCAAACTTTTTGGAAACAATGCAAAATGATATGTTTGGTGTAAAAGCAACACAGGTCATCACCCTGAACACACCGTCCCCACTATCAAACATGGTGGTGGCAGCATCATGGTTTGGGCCTGCTTTTCATCAGCAGGGACAGGGAAGATGGTTAAAATTGATGGGAAGATGGATGGAGCCAAATACAGGACCATTCTGGATGAAAACCTGTTGGAGTCTGCAAAAGACCTGAGACTAGGACGGAGATTTATCTTCCAACAAGACAATGATCCCAAACATAAAGCAAAATCTACAATGGAATGGTTCAAAAATAAACGTATCCAGGTCAAGTCAAAGTCCAGACCTGAATCCAACTGAGAATGTGTGGAAAGAGCTGAAAACTGCTGTTCACAAACGCTCTCCATCCAACCTCAAAGAGCTCGAGCTGTTTTGCAAGAAAGAATGGGCAAGAATTTCAGTCTCTAGATGTGCAAAACTGATAGAGACATACCCCAAGCGACTTGCAGCTGTAATCGCTGCAAAAGGTGGCGCAACAAAGTATTAATGCAAGGGGGCCGACTAATTTTGCACGCCCCACTTTTCAGTTTTATTGTTACAAAAAAAGTTTAAATGATCCAATAAATTTCGTTCCACTTCACAATTGTGACCCACTTGTTGTTGATTCTTCACCAAAAATTTAAAATGTTATATCTTTTTGTTTGAAGCCTGAAATGTGGCAGAAGGTTGAAAAGTTCCAGGGGGCCGAATACTTTCGCAAGGCACTGTATGTATTCCATATCTTTAGGACACACACAAAGTAAAATATGAGTCAGTTTCAGCAATGCCAACATGGTTTCCTCGATATAGGATTTTCCCACCAATTTTCTTAGGTTTATTGTACGATTGAGTGATTTACAGAATTGTCCTATTCGCATGGGCCAGTAATTGTCAGGGTAATCCTCTTACTTTAGTGCAGCACATCAGCGATATTTTATTTTTTCTCCGGCAGGCTGATAGGAGTGTGCCAGCCTTAAGTTCCCATACACTGAGGCAGGCTCTTCATCTCCGGGATACACTGCCTTGTTATGGTCTCTCTTTAGTTGGATTTTATTTGAATTGAATTATGTTGCCAACTAGATATTACTTTCTACGTGTGATTAAAATTCTAAAGCTGCCTTTCATCTGTGGCTCTTAACGTATGAGTGAGGTATGTCAGTCCCCATTGCAGGTGAATTCCTTTGAAATGTCATTTAATTCTTGTTATGGATCTTGTGTTTTGAGTATAATTTATTTTTTAATAGCTTATGTAATTGCATTTTGGGACCAGGGGTATTCATCATGAGAAAAAGCCTTTCCATTATCCTCTGCAGCACACATAAATAATAAAAACCATTACGGTAACCCGCAGTATTCTTACACTGTTGCTTCATTATTTAACTTTATTTAAGTATTAACAGAAATGAGATTTGGAATAATAGCATGCCTTTTTTCTTCCTTTTGTTTCACTTTTTTGTGACTTTTTTCTAATTCAGTTTGCTTTGCCATAGAGATGAAGAGACTTTCGGAATCTCTGAGGAAAAGAGTAAATTCAGGGCCGGAAGTTTGGAAAATAAACTGGTGGTCTGATCTAGAGGGTTCTCTAGTGGTCTTCAAGTTGAAAACATCTTGATTATTTATCTGATACGCCGTTAAAAACAGGATGTGCACATGCAGGAAATGCGCCGCTTATGCGTTTCAAACCACTTATCTGTTCATATTCATAATTTAGTCAAGCTGACAATACACATTCAATGGCTGTCTGCTGAGCGATCGTATGGCTGACAACTCTCGCTCCTAACTCCCTGATGCATATACATCTATATGTAGTGGGGAGAGAGAAGAAAGCTGTTGTCAGACACTTCAACTGACATCAGCTTTCAGGGGGAGAGTCAGGAGCTCTCCATCCAAATTAGGCCTCATGCACACAGTTGTTGCCCAGCCATGCCCTTATGGCGGCCCACAAACAGCAGGTCCGCCATGTATGGGCCCTGGCCGCTTGTGCACTTGAATGGGTCTGGTGTGGTGCAGAAATGAGGCACAGAACCCCATGGAGGTACTACAGAGTGTTTCTGTGGGGTTTCTCTCCATGCCTCAGAACCGCAAAAAAATAGATGTTCTATTTTTTTGAGGTGCGGATGGATCACGGACCCATTAAAGTTGAACGGAATGGCCGCGTGCATGAGGCCTTATACTGTTGTCCGGAACAGGCCTTCCCGTTGGGTTCAGCCTACAACACTCTAATGTGTATGGTAGCCTTAATTTATTTATGCTCTTTTATAACGCTGTTCACAATCTAAGTTCCCTATCAATATGTCTTTGGAGTGTGGGAGGAAACAAGAGTACCCAGAGGAAACCCATGTAAACACAGGGAGAACATACAAACTCCATGCAGATGTCCTTGGTCGGTCCCCAGCGATGCAAGGCACCAGTGCTAACCACTGAGCCACCGTGCTGCCCTTCAGAATCAATAAGTCTAATATGTCCAAAATCTTGAACATCATATATTTTAATCATGCTTGGAGAACGGGGAGAACATACAAACTCCATGCAGATGTCCTTGGTCGGTCCCCAGCGATGCAAGGCACCAGTGCTAACCACTGAGCCACCGTGCTGCCCTTCAGAATCAATAAGTCTAATATGTCCAAAATCTTGAACATCATATATTTTAATCATGCTTGAAAAATATGTTATTTGTACAAGCTTTTCTTCCTGATGTTCCCACCATGGATCCTTATTTCAACCTGATCAATTCCCCAAAAATAGATAAGCTGTGACGATAACCTATTGTGAAAATTGGGTCCTGTATTATCTGTATATAGAGATGCTATCTGTCATTATAATCCTGTCTGTAATGATAAGCAGATAACTACAGTAAGATGATTTGTACTGACTACGAAGTGGTGCCTATTATTAGGCTTAGTGGCCAGTGTGAAAACTGCAGGGTTTTAGGGTTTTTGTTTAAATATAGATATTGAAATGGAAAATTAAAAAATAACATCACCAAAAATTCTTTAACAATCTGATTAACATAAAAACGTGATTTAAACAATAGGTCATTTTCTGATGACACATTCCCTTTAAATCCTTTGGAATTACATGCATGAAAACTTTTAAAATTTATGGGAATAGGTTTGAACTTGTTCATGTCCTAGATATTTCGTGCCTTCTTTGTCACATATGTGTTCCTGGGCTTTTATCCAAAACTCCCTTGGTGTAAGCCCAATATAGATTTTAGCACAAGTCGTATAATGGATGACGCTGATTGTGGAACAAGTGATGTGAGGGTTGATTATATTTACATCGACCCTCTGAATCAGAAAAATTAAAGTTCTATGTTCTTGCAGCTAAAGTAATCTCTATGGGCATCCATGTAATGCCTGGACAAGAGTTTTCTCCAGAGCAAGAGCTTCTGTTTGTTCTTCCTCTCGGTTCTTGATCAGAGACCCCCTTCCCATTACTTCCATATGCTCTTATAGGACATCCTCTAAGTGAGGATGAAGGGAAAAGGAGTCTCGTGCCTCCGCAATGTTCTCTTTAGATTGGTAATTGACTTTGTATCTTGATTTTATTGCCCTTTCCCTTTCATGATGCTACAAGATGTAAAAGCTCTCTGTCTGACGTATTAATGTTGTGCTGTAGATTATTATCAGCCTGAAAAAAATCAAAGGAATAAAAGAATGCTAAGAAAAAGCTTTTATGAGTGGTCTAAATATCTCATAAAAAGGATGTTTTAAAAGGACGTAAATAAGTGGATTCCCCATGAAATGACAATTCTGGAGCACCTTTACCTAGAACTCTGCTTTGTGCCGTTCCTTAATACATTGACAAGTTGGGGGTGTCTCCCTACACAGACTGACTTTGTCCATTCAATGCTGATGTTTCAGACCGTGACACACCCCTTCGACTACGGAAATTGTAATTCTTCTTAGAAATGTATGAATAAATTGACAACTGAGGGACAATGCAATGTAGCGTTATGAGAAAAGAGGCTCCCCCAGGCACAGCTGTCCATGGTGAAATGCTTGCCAGTATTTTGGGTATATCATTGGCGTCTGCTGTTTTTATATGCATTGGGACCAGAGTGGTGGTGTATTTTGTACTTATATACGTATACCTGTGGATTACTAACGGTTTGCTATATACCCATTTGGTGTGACTTACCTGCTTATCCCGTTTCTCATTTTCATGTACTGTGGCCTCAAACAATAAAAAAGGACGTTAACCACTGTTCTTTCTCCTAATGCTGTGTGCTGTGCCCACGGCTCAGAAGGTTTCGCTAACCACAGACCAACGGTCAGAAATCCAGTTTCAGAAAGCCAAATCCGAAACCTTTTTTTAAAATCATACAACTTTTATTTCATCTGCTGAATAAAATTAGCGGTGCAGTGGTAGCTCAATAATAACTAGTGATGAGCGAATTGAAGTCCACGATAAATTCCTTGTGCTTTGCGGTAGCGAATAGATTTAACCTGAAATAATGTAAAAAACAAAAAAAATTAATACTTATCGGATCCACACCTAGAGGCTCTACTCTCCCTGTAGTTGCTGAGCCCTCTTCACTTTGACTTTAGGAGAAGTCAGGGAAGAGGTGATGACATTTACACAGCATGGACCTATCAATCAAAGTGGAGAGGGTACGACTGTTGCAGAGAGAGCAGAGCCTCCAGGAGTAATGGCAACCCCATCATTTACCTCTATTAAAACTTGATATGAACAAGGGACCAGCAGAGATGCCTTCAGCTGCCAAGTGCACATGTAACAGGTCAGCCAGCTTCATAGGTACAGATCTGCTGACAGATGCCCTTTAAAGGAAGCAAGTAGATATTCCCACTGGTAAGGGTTAAGATGGCCAAATCCTATCAAATTCCTGCCCGGTCTATCTTTACACTAATGAAGATGGAATCAGTATGCAGAATGTCGTGTTCTCTAATTATAGCACATACTGTGGGTTAACTGGTAGGTGAGCGCTGGGATTTGCAGGAAGGACCAGTGCGCTCCGCCACGTTCGCACATACTCGAATCCCTCTCTCTCAGGGAAGATAAACAAGTGACTGATTTAGAGTTGCTTAACATTTCAGAGTCAGAGGGTAAAATCATTGGATGGGTGTAAATGTCAGTTTTGTGCCTCATAAAGTGAGAAATCAATGTAAGGTTATTAATAAATGTAAATTGCCTGGCACTCAGCATGCTTACATCGTGTCAGGATGGTGTAGGTGTGTCAGTAAACTGTATTCATTACAGCTGGGTGTACACCGCCAGCTAGACGGCATCTTTTCAGAATTAACATCCAAGCAGGACTGGAGTTAATGGCTCTGCTTAATCTCTTAGGAATAACCTGTATGTATGCAAATTGATTTCAGCCCACTGTAAGCGCCTATCTGTTCAGAGGATTGATGGCACCTTCTGTTATAAAGCACATGCTATAAAACCCTTATTATGCATGTACTGTAATATTTCTAATTGCTTCCTTGGGCCCAGCCATTTTTCCAGACAACGTTAAAGTGTTGCTTCATAAATACAGTAGGAAATTATCATAAATGTATTGATGCTTCTCCCCCAATTAGGTCTGCTGTGAAGAACATCTGAAGAACCACAAGAACATGAGAACTTTCTTTCCTGTAGCAGCTGAGATCCATTAGTGATCATTTGATCTGACATCTTCAACCAATAGCCCTCTATCTGATTTTTACGAGCACAAATGGCTTATTGGCTTCTTGAGATAAGGTCTACTCTTCGGAGACCAAGAGCAGCAGCATTGACTTTTTGACACAAAGCAAGTTTCAATTTCTCCACAATACTGTAGAATTCATTTGCCCTCTGTTGACTTATGGAATAGGTTCTGTCCCCAGTGACCCATGGGGAGAGCTTTTAGTGGTTTACAACCATCTTGAATAGCATCATATCCCTGGCCAGTGGCGTACCCCCAATGTAGGCATACCACGCCACTGCTATGGGGCCCGCGGCACAGGGGGACCCGGAGTGCATAGAAGGACCCGCCCCCTACTCTGTCTGCACACAAAAGCTTACTACTGAGTTTTATTGACAGGCATTGCCGCCTGTCAATAAAACTCAGGCAGATGTGCCCCGCCTCCGCTGATATTCCCGACCCCAGCCAGTCCTACCCCTCCCCGACATCTCCGCTTCAAAAATTGTTCAAACGTCAGTATAATGTCTCCTTGTGGCCCCCATACAGTATAATGTCTCCTTGTGGCCCCCATACAGTATAACGTCTCCTTGTAGCCCCCATACAGTATAACATCTCCTTGTGGCTGCCCCATACAGTATAACGTCTTCTTGTGGCCCCCATACAGTATAATGTCTCCTTGTGGCTGCCCTCATACAGTATAACGTCTCCTTGTGGCTTCCCCATACAGTATAACGTCTCCTTGTGGCCTCCATACAGCATAACGTCTCCTTGTGGCTGCCCTCATACAGTATAACGTCTCCTTGTGGCTGCCCTCATACAGTATAACGTCTCCTTGTGGCTGCCCTCATACAGTGTAACGTCTCCTTGTGGCTGCCCCCATACAGTATAACATCTCCTTGTGGTCCCCATACAGCATAACGTCTCCTTGTGGCTGCCCTCATACAGTATAACGTCTCCTTGTGGCCCCCATACAGTATAATGTCTTCTTGTGGCCCTCATACAGTATAACATCTCCTTGTGGCCGCCCTCATACAGTATAACCTCTCCTTGTGGCTTCCCCCTTACAGTATAACGTCTCCTTGTGGCTGCCCCATACAGTATAATGTCTCCTTGTGGCCCCCATACAGTATAACGTCTCCTTGTAGCCACCATACAGTATAATGTCTCCTTGTAGCCACCATACAGTATAATGTCTCCTTGTAGCCACCATACAGTATAACGTCTCCTTGTGGCCCTCATACAGTATAATGTCTCCTTGTGGCCCCCATACAGTATAATGTCTCCTTGTGGCCCCCATACAGTATAACGTCTCCTTGTGGCTGCCCCCATACAGTATAATGTCTCCTTGTGGCTGCCCCCATACAGTATAATGTCTCCTTGTGGCTGCCCCCATACAGTATAATGTCTCCTTGTGGCTGCCCCCATACAGTATAATGTCTCCTTGTGGCTGCCCCCATACAGTATAATTTCTCCTTGTGGCTGCCCCCATACAGTATAACATCTCCTTGTGGCTGCCCCCATACAGTATAACATCTCCTTGTGGCCCCCATACAGTATAAAGTCTTCTTGTGGCCCTCATACAGTATAATGTCTCCTTGTGGCGGCCCTCATACAGTATAATGTCTCCTTGTGGCCGCCCTCATACAGTATAATGTCTCTTTGTGGCCCCCATACAGTATAATAAGATTTTCAGTAGGTCAAGTATACATTTCTTTTTTGGCAAATGGGGGTGTGGCAGGGGAGGAGCCAGGGAAGCATGTGGGATGGTTCGAGGTAGTGGGCGGAGTTAGGGGGCCCCATTTAGATTCTTGCTATGGGGCCCAATGATTTCACTGTACGCCCTGTCCCTGGCAGTCTATTATTCAAAGCTGCATCTACTGCCTTGTGGTCTACTGGCAGTGCATCGATGGATATGTGAAATTCCAGGAGAAAAAAAGCAAACTAAACTCAGGGTTTCTCTTACCCTTTCTGATTTAAAGGAGCAAAAAATTGTTCTATTTTTAGTTTATAATGCTAATTATGTTAAAGTTTGACAATGCATATGGAATAATGGGCTTTTCATTAGGTTTTGTAACATCTATGATCTTCAGCTTCTTAAGGCTGTATGAGACAGCCCAATTCTACTGGCAATTGTCAGGAAGGAAGCGTTCCATCGTGGCAATCACCTGCTCGCATGCATCAATCCCCTTCTCAGTATAGAGAGGAGCGATCATTATGCCAAAGTTTTTTCCCTATACTAAATCATGGTTTGCCAACAGCAGATTGCAATTAGACACCATGATCTGCCACCTGAAAACAATAATTTTTAAACAGGTCAGAAGATTTGGATTGCTTGATGAATGAGAATTTGCTCGTTCGATGGGTAATCGGCGGCACTGCCAGATGATAGCTAATGAGGGTTACCATGAATGCTTGTTAGCGATCACCTGGCAGAAAATCGGCCTGCCTAAGGACTGATGCTCACGAAACGTATTTTCTTTCCATGTCCATTCCGTTTTTTTTTTGCAGAACCATTCATTTCAATGGGTTCGCAAAAAAAAAAAAAAAATGGAAGTTACTCCGTGTGCATTAGGTTTCCGTATGTCCAAAAAATAGAACATATCCTATTATTGTACACATAATGGACAACAATAAGACTGTTCTATTAGGGGCCAGCTGTTCTGTTTTGCAAAATACGCAATGCACATGAACATCATCCGTGTTTTTTGTGGATATGTATTTTGCGGACTGCAAAATACATACGGTCATGTGCATGAGCCGTAATACAGACTTTAGATTCAATCATTCTTGGATTGGGTCAATATATTATCTCTTCAAACCCAGGCCAAACATGCATCTGCATTTACCATATGATAACACAAGATGCCTTTCTTTATTGGACAGGTTCTGGTCTGTGGACAATTATCATTCTCCAAGGAATAACTGTGTCATAAATCTTACTTAGGATCATCTGTTGTCTACATATTGAGCAGATCTCACTGCTAAACAAAGAAACTGCACGTTTTGACCATGGTGTTTTCCATTTTAATAAGGTTCCTTAATAAAATTCCTTCTTTTGCACCTTATTGGTGGGAATTAGAGATGAGCGAGCACAAAAATGCTCGGGTGCTCGTTATTCGAGACAAACTTTTCCCAATGCTCGGGTGCTCGTTTCGAGTAACGAACCCCATTGAAGTCAATGGGAGACTCGAGCATTTTTTGCAGGGGACCAAGGCTCTGCCTAGGGAAGGCTGGGTGAAAAGCTGGAAACCTCAGAAAATGATGGAAACACCATGGAAATGGACAGGAAACAGCAGGGGCAGCATGCATGGATGCCTCTGAGGCTGCCTAATCCCACCATTACCCCAAATTCTCCTGCAACAGCCTGGTGGTTACTCTCATGGCAATTGTGCTCACTCAGACCAAGAAAGGCGAGGCACATGCCCATCACATGTTAGGGAAGCACCCAACTAGGTGCAACGAAGGTCCATCACCCATGCCCATGCTGGCACTGCTCTCCTATCCCCAGCCACACGATGCAGGCATAAGCCTGACACAGCATGGCGGTGACACCAACAAGTGACCAAGTTAGATGAGGTAGCAGGTGAGCCACCCAAAAATTTAGCCTGACGCAGCATGGCGGTGACAACAGAGTGTCCGAGTTAGACTGAGGTAGCAGGAGGTGAAGCACGGATGGTAATTCGAAGGAGGAGGGGTTGGAGGAAGAGGCATAGTAAGTCTGAGAAACCGTGACCGAGGTAGGCCCCACAATCCTCCAAGTGGGCAGTACATGAGCGGCCCCAGGGTCAGACTCGGTCAGAGTGACCAAGCTACACAACGGTAGCAGGTAGAGCACATAAAAAATTTAGCGTGGCCCTGTATGTGGACGTTGAGGGCTTGTGCATGTAGGTGGGCTGAACTTTTTTTCTGCTTGCGCTCCAACGTCTGCTGTAATGACAGCTGAACGTTGCGCAGGGACACATTGGTGGACAGTGTGGAGGATCATGGAGGCGAAGGGGTGGTTTTCCGGCGGGAGGCGCTCGTGCCAGGGTCCTGGGCTGGGGGTTGACTCGCAGAGGCAGCGAGTGACACAGGGGAAGGAGCAGTGGTGGGACCCGCATGAGGGGAACGGACGGCCTTGGTTCCATAGTGTTTAGCACTCGTATACCTGCGCATGCTGGTGGTGGTTAGGCTGGTACTGGTGGAACCCCCACTTAAAAATTTGTCATCAACTGGTACAGCTGTCAACATTGAGCTTGAACTAGTGGGGCATGTGTGGTATTCTCAGTTTAAAATCGTATACATCCCCTATCTTGGGACCATATATTTCATGGATTTTTCGAACACGGAAAAGGAAAAAGAGCTTGTTCTGGCCAGGGGAGTGTCTTTTCTACTGCAGCTAAGGGGACGTGTCCATGCTCTGCCTATCACAGGTCAGGAGCCAATTAAAAGAAGAACCAAAAAAAATCTGTATAAAATCTAATACGTCCCCTATCCGGGTAAATTGTTTGGAGAGAGGGCCTGTAGGTGGGGGGCAGGCTGGGGGGAAGGAGGTTGAGCTGAAAGAGCCAGAGGAGTGCCCCCTTGGCTAGCGTGTGTGGTGACAACAGCCGGATGGAGTTCGAATGACGACGCAGGACCCCAACTTAAAAATTTAGCATCAACCAGTACGGTTGTCAACTCTGAAATTTGTCAAGTGGGGCATGTTTTGTATGCATTCTTCTCAGTTTAATACCGTATACGGCACCTATCCGGAAAAATAGTTTGGAGAGAGAGAAAGAGAGGAAAAAGACGTATTTTTAAAAGTTCAGTATAGATCAGTTAAAGAGAAAGAAAGGATTTTATGAAATGGATTTGTATCACTGAGAGCAAAAGAACCTATTTTTTACGTGACGTGCAGTATAGATCACTTGGTGATAAAAAGGGGAATGTGCAGACTTGGGCTGCTATAGTGCAAACCACTATGGTGGTGACAACAGAGTAAGCGAGTGACACTGCGGTAGCAGGCGAACGACATAAACATTTTTCGTAGCCCTGTAAGTGCGGCGGTGACAACAGAGTGACTGAGTTAGTATGCGGTAGCTGGTGAAGCACCCAAAAATTTAGACTGACACAGCATGGCGGTTACACCACCAATGACTTTGTCCGATGGAGAATGCAGTGAAATGGCTTTTGTTGACCCTCCAAAAATTTTTTTCTTTTCGGAGTACATAAAGTCTACCCTCAGCAAAATTTTTTTTTAAAATGTCGGTACTTGCGCCTCCTGAAAAATAGTTTTGGACTGTCTGTTTGACGCTCCTGAAACATTGTTTTACACTGTCTGTAGTTGACACTGCGGAAAAATTGTTTGGAGAGAGGGCCTGTAGGGGGGCCCTCTGGAAAAATTGTTTAGAGAGAGGAGCTGTAGGTGGACCTCCGGAAAAATTGTTTAGAGAGAGAGCCTGGAGGTGGACCTCCGGAAAAATGGTTTGGAGAGAAGGCCTGTAGGTGGACCTCCAGAAAAATTGTGGTAAAAGAGTGCCAGTTGGACCTCTTAAAAATTGCGTTTTTTGGGTCAGCGTTAGGCAAAGACGACAAGGAGGAGGAGGAGGAGTAGAGAAGAGGAATCGGATACATAAGTAATGTTAATCTTTAGCTGCTTTCCCCCGGAGGAGATTTGAATTCCGGTGAAATCCAGGCTTTGTTCATTTTAATAAGCGTCAGCCTGTCAGCGCTGTCAGTTGACAGGCATGTACGCTTATCGGTGATGACGCCACCAGCTGCACTGAATACCCGCTCTGACAGCACGCTAGCGGCAGGGCAGGCCAGCACCTCCAAGGCGTACAGCGCCAGTTCAGGCCACGTGTCCAGCTTTGAAACCCAGTAGTTGTATGGAGCAGAGTGATCGGTCCGGACGTTGGTATGGTCAGCTAGGTACTCCCTCACCATCTTTCTGTACAGCTCCCCCCTACTCTGCCTAGACTGGGGACAGGTGACAGTGTCTTGCTGGGGTGACATAAAACTGGCAAAGGCCTTCGAGAGCGTTCCCCTGCCAGTGCTGGACAAGCTGCCTGCTCGCCTCCTCTCCCCCGCTACTTGGCCCACAGAACCATGCCCTCTGCCGCTAGTGGCGTCAGATTGGAAGGATTGTTTCAGCTTGTGCACCAGGGCCTGTTGATATTGATTCACTCTCATACTCCTTTCCTCTACAGGGATGAGAGTGGAAAGGTTCTGCTTGTACCGTGGGTCCAGGAGAGTGAACACCCAGTAATCGGTGTTTGAAAAAAATGCTTCTAACGCGAGGGTCACGGGATAGGCAGCCTAACATGAAGTCTGCCATGTGCACCAGAGTCCCAACACGCAAGAATTCCCTCTCCTCACTGGCCTGACTCTCCATTTCCTCCTCCTCCTCCTCCAAGTCCTCCTCTTCAGCCCATACACGCTCAAGAGTTAAGAAGGACTGAGCACTGGTACCCTCTTCTTTCTCGCCGACATTCTCCTCCTCTTCCTCCTCATCCTCATCCCCCTCCTCCAATACGCGCTGAGAAACAGACCGGAGGGTGCTCTGGCTATCAAGTGACGTATCTTCCTCCACCGTCTTTTGTGACAAGCGCAAAGCATCCGACTTCATGCTGAGCAGTGAGTTTTTCAACAGGCAAAGCAGCGGGATGGTGAGGCTGATAATGGCGGCATCGCCGCTGACCATCTGTGTTGACTCCTCAAAGTTGCTCAACACCTGGCAGATATCAGACATCCACGTCCACTCCTCATTGTAGACTTGAGGAATCTGACTGACCTGACTACCAGTTCTGGTGGAAGTTGACATCTGGCAGTCTACAATCGCTCTGCGCTGCTGGTAAACTCTGGATAACATGTTTAATGTCGAATTCCATCTCGTGGGCACGTCGCACAACAGTCGGTGAGCGGGCAGTTGTAGGCGGCGCTGTGCTGCCCTGAGAGTGGCAGCATCTGTGGTCAACTTGCGGAAATGCGCACTGATGTGGCGCACCTTGGTGAGCAAATCAGACAGATTGGGGTATGTCTTGAGGAACCGCTGAACTATGAGATTGAACACGTGGGCCAGGCATGGCACATGTGTCAGTCTGCCGAGTTGCAGAGCCGCCACCAGGTTACGCCCATTGTCACACACAACCATGCCTGGCTTGAGGTTCAGCGGTGCCAGCCACAGATCGGTCTGCTCCGTGATGCCCTGTAACAGCTCTTGGGCGGTGTGCCTTTTGTCACCTAAGCTCAGCAGTTTGAGCACCGCCTGCTGGCGCTTACCCACGGCACTGCTACTGCACCTAGAGCTACCAACTGAAGGCGCCGTGCCCACGGATGGTAATTCGGAGGAGGAGGTGGAGGAGGAGGAGGGGTCGGAGGAGGAGGCATAGTACGTCTGAGAGACCGTGACCGAGGTAGGCCCCGCAATCCTCGGTGTGGGCAGTACATGAGCCGCCCCAGGGTCAGACTCGGTCCCAGCCTCCACCAAGTTAACCCAATGTGCCGTCAGTGATATTTAGTGTCCCTGCCCGGCAGCACTTGTCCACGTGTCCGTGGTTAGGTGGACCTTCTTAGAAACAGCATTGGTCAGGGCACGGATGATGTTCTGTGACACGTGCTGGTGTAGGGCTGGGACGGCACATCAGGAAAAATAGTGGCGGCTGGGGACCGAATACCGAGGGGCAGCCACCGCCATGAGATTGCAAAAGGCCTCGGTCTCTACCAGCCTATAGGGCAGCATCTCCAGGCTCAGCAATTTGGAGATGTGGACGTTGAGGGCTTGGGCATGTGGGTGGGTGGAACTGTATTTCCTCTTGCGCTCCAGCGTCTGCTGTAAAGACAGCTGAATGCTGTGCTGGGACACATTGGTGGACGCTGTGGAGGATCGTGGAGGCGAAGGTGTGGTTTTCCGGCGGGAGGCGCTCGTGCCGGGGTCCTGGGCAGGGGGTTGACTAGCAGAGGCAGCGAGTGACACAGGGGAAGGAGCAGTGGTGGGACCCGCAGGAGGTAAACGGCCTTGGTTCCATTGAGTGGGGTGTTTAGCACTCATATGCCTGCGCATGCTGGTGGTGGTTAGGCTAGTAGTGGTGGCACCCCTGCTGATCCTGGTGTGGCACAGGTTGCACAGCACAGTCCGTCGGTCATCCTCACTTTCTTTAAAGAACCTCCAGACTTGCGAACATCTAGGCCTCGCCACGGGAGCTTCACTACGTGAAACAGTTGCTGCTGATGCACCAGCTCTGGCCCTGCTTCTCCCTCTGGCCACACCACTGCCTCTTACAACCTGTTCTGGTGCAGCACTCGCCTCCGCCTCAGAAGCACTGTCTTCACTCGGCTTATCAACCCAGCTTGGGTCATCCTCTGATTCCTCAGTCTGCTCCCCCCTCGGACTTCCTGCCCTGACAACAACTTCACCACTGTCTGACAACCGTGTCTCCTCATCGTCCGACACCTCTTTACACACTTCTTCCACTAAGTCAACATTGTTATCATCATCATCATCACCCACAGACTGCGACAGTTGGAAAACTTGGGCATCGGGAAAGAGGTCAGCAGCAACCTGAGAAGTGGTTTGTGACTCTGGGAAGGGTCCAGAAAACAGTTCCTCAGAGTATGCTGGATCGCATTCCAAATTTTCCTGGGAGGGGGCAGACTGGGGGGAAGGAGGTTGAGGTGGAGGAGCCAGTGGAGTGCTCCCTTGGGTAACGTGGGTGGACTGCGTGGAAGACAGACTGGTGGACAAATTACTTGAAGCATTGTCCGCAATCCACGACATCAGCTGTTTGCACTGTTGTGGTTTCAACAGTCCTCTACCATGTGTCCCTGTAAGTTGAGACATGAAGCTAGGGAGTGTAGCTCTGCGGCGTTCCCCTGCTCCCTCATCAGCAGGTACTGTCTCACCCTGCCCAGGACCACGGCCTCTGCCCCCTGCAGTAATTGAATGCCCACGCCCTTGTCCTCGACCCTTAGCCCTGGGGTTCAACATTTTCTGTATATAAGTGTATTATATAAAAAAAATAAATAAATGGGCCTGCTGTACTGAAACCCACAAACTTGTTCAATCTGAACAAGAAAATATATAGGTGGATAAGTTAGAGCAAAATTACGTATGTTATTACGTACCGTGCAGTATGGAGCAATTACACTCAAACTATTAGATTAGGCAGACTTGGTCTGCTTAAGTGCAACCCAGACAAATGCCGCACACAGATTTTTTTAATGTAGCTGTATCAGTGAGAGCAAAAGACCTTTTTTAATTACGTGACGTACAGAATGTTTCACCTGGACAGAAAATACGGATTGTGCTTTGTATATAGGTGGATAAGTTAGAGCTAAATTACGTATGTTATTACGTAACGTGCAGTATGGAGCAATTACACTCAAACTATTAGATTAGGCAGACTTGGTCTGCTTAATTGCAACCCAGACCAATGTCACACAGAGATTTTTCTAATGTAGCTGTATCAGTGAGAGCAAAAGACCTTTTTTAATTATGCGACGTACAGAATGTGTCACCTGGACAGAAAACACGGAGTGTGGTTTGTGGTGAGTGGACAGCTGAACTGTGACACACATAATGGTTCCACACAGCTGTATGAAATGGATTTGTATCACTGAGATAAAACAACAAAAAAACTATTTTTTTTAATATATTTTTTTATATTTTTTTTTATATCTATATATTTTTTTTAACGTGACGTGCAGAAACTATCAGAGAGCAAACTCAGCCCCTGCTCACTGTGGATATTTTGATTACAACCCAGACAAATGTCGCACAGAGATTTTTCTAATGTAGCTATATCAGTGAAAGCAAAAGACCGTATTTGATTACGTGACGTACAGTATGGGTCATCTGGACAGAAAATACGGATTGTGGTTTGTGGTGAGTGGACAGCTGAACTGTGACACACTGAATGGTTCCACACTGCTGTATGAAATGGATTTGTATCACTGAGATAAAACAATAAAAAAAGGGGATATATATGGTGATAGCTGCACTACTAGTGCCAGCCAGCCCAGCAGGAGACAAAAAAAAATGTCTTGTAGCCCTTAGAAGGGCTGTTGGGTTCTTTTGAGATCACTCCTGCCTAACAGAGAACTAAATCCAGGCCCTAACGCTCTCCCTGAAACGCAGCAGCTCTGTCCCTAACGACATCCAGACAGCATCTGAGCCGAGCACCGCAGGCAGTCACTAGTATATTCCAGGGTCACCTGATCAGGCCAGCCAACCCCTGCTATCGACATGTAAGGGCCCTACGTGATGCTGGGTGTACCGCAGAGTCTCCTGGCTTGTGATTGGCTGAGTTTATAGGCAGCAAAAATTAAAAATGCGGGAGATGCCATTTCCTTGAGCATGGCGAGATACTCGTCCGAGCAGCGAGCACTTACGAGTACCGTAATACTCGAATGAGCACCAAGCTTGGACGAGCATGCTCGCTCATCTCTAGTGGGCATCCTTTCCCAGTGCTTTAAGTGTACCTGTTGTTTCAGTTTATTTTATTACAGTGTAGGGACAGAAATGTTAAACATTTTTGTAACGTATTTTATTAGGGAAAGATGTTTCTTTGCTCTAGAAAACAGGGTCTAAAGAGTCTGTTTAGTAAAGGATTGGTAAGGAGCATCTGTCTCCAGTTCTACTGAGTGCTGAAGACACCTGTGTGTAATTTACAGAGGCTTCCAGCCTGCTTCTTGTTAATACCTCAGTCCCTGATTATGTACATGTGCCCTAATTCTAACTACTAATCACCCGCCTATCTGACTGGCTACACACAGACGTCTTCAGCAGTTAGTAGAACTGAAGACTGAAGACAGACTCTCCTTAGTAATGACTCCTTTGGTAAGGAGATTCCTTACACTGTTTTCTAGTACAAAGAGACCTCTTTCCCTGATATAGGATATTACAAAAATGTTTAACATCCCCGTCCAGGCTCGGACTGACCGACGGGTACAGAGGAATCATCCTTTGGGTCCCTGAGCAAGGTGGGCCCCTAGTCTCTCATCCCCTGCAAAAGTGGCACATAACACATTAGATTTGCCGATGTTCATATAAAAAACTTGTTAGATTATTTATTATATTTTAATGTATCCGTACGGTGGGCCCTCAAAATAAATTTTACTGGTGGGCCTTAGGTACCCCAGTTCGACACTGTCCCCGTCCCTACACTATAGTAAGAATAAACTGAAATGATAGTTACATTTTAAAGGGGTTGTCCAGCCTTTATTAAGTAGCTGACTCCCGTAGTCTGACAACCACAACGTCACCAACCAGTTGTTCTGTATAACTATACTGCACAATTAACAAACGCTGTCCACTATAATATTAACGGTACTCTTTAACGCCTGTACCGACTTCCGGCAATGGAGTTAAACAGAACAGCGTATCACTCCAATGATAGCCTATCCTGAGCAAAGGCCATTACTTAAATAATTGCAGGACAACACCTTTAAAGGCTATTTGACATCTCACTATACTGCTCTATGTAAGGGTGACTTTAGATGTGTGGATAATTGATTCAGCTAAGCAACGAGCCAGAATCGTTAACATTTGAACGGTGAACCTTTATATGCGTGGTCTAATGTTTATGTTTCAAGCGTTTGACAGGTCATTCGCCTTAACAAGCGATTCCTACGTTTTGTAGACTATGCCTATTAACCCATGTGGAGTTCATGGCAACGAACAACGATAATGTCACTACGAACTAGTTCGCAACGAACTAGAACTACAATGGTTGTATGGTTTTACACTACTCAATAATTGGTCACTTTCTCAAGATTTTTTGAGCAAATATCTGCATGCCTAAAGAGACCTTTAGACACATGAGTTATGAAACTGGTGTATTCATGGGGACAGCCTTCCCTCACAGTGATTGATGGAGTGCAGATACACAAGAACCATCTGTCAATCACTGTGAGAAGGGCAAGAGAGGCGGGGGGGAGTACTCTCCTCATGGAGACATTGAATTCATAAATTATGTCTAGTATATTCTTTGATCACTCCTATTAGCCAAATGCCACTATATTTTTCATGCCATTTTGTGTAAAATATTCTGCTTTAAAGGGGTTCTGGTTCTTGTAAAACTATAACAGTATTTTGGTGCTGCTTCCATATAACAAAAACATTGCATAGGATCAAAGATATATGCTGTGCACCAGGGAATCATTACAGTAATTTTGGACTTCCCTTGATATGGGACAGCTGAGTAATTTTGGACTTTACTAGATATAGGAACAGATAAGTAAGTTTGGCTTTCCTTGATATGGGAGCAGATGAGTAATATTGGCTTTCCTTGACATGGGGAAAAACTGTTTTTTTTTTTTTTTCTTGATATGGGAATAGTTGAGTGATGTGAAAGGAAGCCACATAGTTCCTTTGCCAACCCTAACTCCTACAACTCCAACTCTGTAAGGTCTAGCCTGCCCATGTATAGTGGGCATAGACATGAACATTTTGGCCAGCCACAGCTACCCCCCAGTTTTATCAGTTGATCACCCAACATTGATGAACCCCCTGTTGATCAACTGATCGCTGGGCGTACTTCTAGCATAAGAACATCATAAAACATCCCTTTTAATACATTTAGCATATATATGACTTATGCCTTTATATAAGGAAGATTTAACAATAGACTTTTTTTCTTGTGAATATTTGATGTAACGCATAAAGCTGGAAAGGGTTGAAGATGTCTAGCATACATCACATGCATTGATGTCAGAGTGTAATAAACAGCATTACTGTATGTTCTTGGCCTTAATCTCTGACTCAAGCCTATTGAGAATACATCAGATAAAATAGCTACTGTACTTCAAATTGCAGGTTTCAGATCATCATCATCTTCATTAATGCTACACATGCAAGAGATGTATTATCTTGACCTTTATGGATGTCTGTTCTTTGTACTGAAACCACTGATGACATGCAGTGTTTCTCTTCTGCATTCATGACATTTGATTTGCTGGTAAATATTTCCAGTGCTGTGGGCGTGGATCAATCTGTCACCAGTTTTATGTTTTCCTACCTGTTAAAGTCCTGATATTCATGAGCTTCCTTCCCTCCTGCCTCTGACAGTTTCTTTCCTACTGCAGTTAGCAGCAGGAGCTCATGAATATCTAGTCATGTACATTACATTAATCTTTAATCATCTAGGAATTCAGAATATTTGATAATCCAGCAAATACCTTAAAATAAACAGATTAAATCAATTTTCTGTAACTGTACCAAAATTGAAAATCTAAAACATATTTTAGATCATATTAGAATGAAGTTGTAAAATGTAGTTGTCTGCTCCTGCTGGCACACTCCATTCTCTCTGTGGAAGGTTAGCAAGAACTAGTTGACAAATGGAAAGGAATAATACATGCTTGTGGAATCAGACTGCACAAGATTAGTCTGGAGCTATGGCGACACACAGGACTTCACAGGAGCTGTATACACAAAATAGTAGGTTTTGTATCAAGACTAAGAATTCCATAATGGATTCCACTACCATGGACCATAACTTATGGTCCGTGGTAGCGGAATCCATAACGAAATTCTTAGATAACCCAAACCTTGTATGCCAGACTAGAAAATAGAAGTTTGCTCATCACTAATCAAGACCATTTGCAAAGATGCTTGATTTTGTTTTAGATGAACTGGAGCAAAAAAAAAAAAAAAATAGTTGCAAAAGTGTACATACCCATCACTAATATATTTATTTGTGAGATATTTTTCTGTTTCCTGATCAGCAATGCACAATATCCAACTCCGCAGCTTGTCAGAAGCATTCGGCACATCCAATTAAATGTCCCATGTATAGTAATCATCACATGGCAAATGGCCATCTTTAATATAACCTTAATAGCATAATAAGTTGTTTTCTTTTAGTGACTTCCTAAAGATGGTTTCCAGGATTAGAAATAAATCTGCCTTTTTCCCACAGAAACAGTGCCTTTAAGGCAGTTTCCAGGATTACTATGGTTTTTAATGTTCATTATGGTAATGTAGTTGCTTACCTCATGTACGGTACTGTGCAAAGGTTTTAGGCAGGTTTGGGGAAAATGCTTTAAAAAATAGATGTTATTTGGAGATGAGCGAATCATCCAAAATTCGCTTTGCCGAATATTCGTTGAACTTTTCATAAGATTCGTATATTCTACGTATGTGGGTACAAATCATACGTTATGTGGTGTTTTGCGAACATTCGCGCACTAATAACTAACGTTCAGTTTGAAAAGGTACACAACTTCTGTGAACACGTACTCATGAGCGTACAAATTGCGTACGAAAATGACAGGCTTTGCTGGAGCGGAATGGTGGAGCTCCCTGACTACATATGGATACTGTGTCAGCAGATGACAGCAGATCATCCGGCTGTGACTGAGATGAGCGTGCCATCCACTCCACTACCTCATCCACTTTCTCCTCCACTACAATTTTGCGCCTTGGTGGGTTAGCCTGGTGGAACACTGGCCAAGTATTGCGAATTCTACAAGTAGAAGCTCCGGCTACAGGTCCTTTAGCACTGCTGCCCTGTGCCACCTTCTCCTTTTTTAGAGCTTGAGGTCTGGCTGGAACCCTTTTGCTTATCCATTCCAGACATTTTTCACTTGACTGTGACCTTGCAGCTGGTCTTTGTCTCTCTCCCTGTCTCTCTCCCTGTCTGATAAATTACTAGCCCTGAACTTGCCCTGCAGTATCCCTGATATGTGTAATATGGATTCCCAGAACAATTACACCCCAATTTTAACAACACAGGTCTCAGTGTCTCAGAACTTCACGCACAGTGCTTCTGCTCGTCTCAGCAGTCGCAGCACAACTGATGCGTCACTGGCTTACTGAGCCTGAGCCAATCAAAGCAAGCCCTGCCCACTAGGTCAGGGACCACTTTCTTCCCGGGCTTTTGCCAAACAAATAACGAAATTACAGTAAAAGTTCGCTAATTAATTGAATTCGTACGCAACAGCGTATAGAGTAATTTATACGTAGCATTAGCGTACAATTTATCGGACAAGTACGTAGCGAATGCGTAGAAAGCTTTAAGAACATTTTCTAATCTGACGGAGTGAATCTCAAAAAATTCGGATTCACTTTGCAGCGGAAAATTACCAGGATTCGTATCGAATCTACAAAGCAGTGAATAGATTTGTTCATCTCTAATGTTAATATTTTTGTTATCAATTATCTAAATCAAATCAATATTTGGTTTGACCACCCTTTGCCTTCAAAACATCATCACTTCTTCTAGGTACTAGGTTCTAGGTAGGGAGGTTGTTCCAAGCATCTTTGAGCAGTAACTACATATCTTCTGTGGATGTAGGCTTGCTCTAATCCTTCTTTCTATTTATTTAATGCCAGACAGACTGGATGATGTTGAGATCAGGACTCTGTGGGGGCCATATCCTCTCTTCCATGACTACTTCTTTATGATGAAGATTGTTCTTAATTAGTGTTGAGCGCAGCGAAGCATTCAAAGCGGTATTCAGTTTGAAGTTTAGGAAAACTTTGATTCACAATGAATCCAAATTTCCTCATGCTTTGTGGTGCAGCCAGTCAATCTGCAGATAACCATCCCCTGTGATGTCACAGCCAGGGGCGGATTGGCCATATACCTTACAGGGAAATTTCCCGGTGGGCCGATGCCCATGGGGGCGGCTGAGCCTTCCCCGCGGCCGGCCAGTGGATGTTTTTGGGGATGTATTTTGTGCTGCTGGCAATATTTTGTGATGGACTGTGGCATTTGGCTCAGTGTATAGTCAATTTGGACCTGACTACAAAATGGAGCTACTTTTAGTATTTTTTCCAGGGCCACTTTAAATTCCCAGTCTGCCCCTGGTCACAGCCCTATAAAACCCTTATCTCCGCCATTGTCCTGTGAGCTGAGCATAGGGAGAGACATGACAAGCGCTAGGGACACTGCTTTGCTGATAACAATTAATAGAAGAATTCAATACCAATAAGATGGAAGCCTTCATTATTGCAGTACCCAGCATGTCAACCAATACCTTCCAGTCTGCACACCTTAGGGGCCAGTTCACTCCAGTTCTAAAAAGTGGGACTGGTTAGCCTGTTAAGCTGATATAAAGGGGTTGCTCACCCCTGGGGACCTTTTCTACAGACTCCCCATTTCCCCAGTGTTGCTGGGCCTACGGTGGTAATTATACTTACCTGATCCCTGCCAGATGTGATTGCTGCAGCCAATAATTGGCCACAGCAGTGACGTGTCACCCATGCGTCATGTGATGCATGGGTGGCACTTGACTGCTGCAGCACTCATGTGACCTACATCAAACAGGATGTTGATGTGGGAAGACCCAGGACTTGCAGAGCCAACAATGTCGCGATGGAGCCAAAACCCAGGTAATCGGGTCCAGCCACACTGGGGAGGTCTATAGAAAAGCTCCTCAGGGTTGAACAACCCCTTTAAAACAGATTTATCACCTGCAACTTTTTAAAAAAGTCACAAACATTGTTGCAGTCTTTCTCCAGTAAAGGCGTGGCATACAAAGTGGAGAAATATTCACTAATTCTCAGTGATTGGCCTGTGTAAAAGGTGAATGCTCATTCATCGGGTGATCGTTCCTATGCAGCACATTGTGCTGTCTAACCAATGATTTGTTGCGCAGGGACAATCATTTTCTATGGAGACATCTGCTTCAATCCCTTTAACTTGTCAGATCCTCAGTCCATGTAAAAGGACCATCATACTTAAAGCTGCACCAAGTTTATAAAACATTTTGCAACATTTGATAAATGTGTTGCAAATTAAAAACAACACCGGCTCCTGCAAAACCAAGATCAAAAATTCTCGTGGTGATAAATCTCTCCCATTGTGTTGAAAAATCTCAGGACAGTTAGCAGTACCGCCACTTAAAATGAATATGTGTCATGATCTCTTATTTTTTTCACGATCCTGCACTTTGCCAGCCAAATAATTCCATTTACTGGTAGCCCTGCACCCATGAGTCTGCTCCGATGTTCTGCAGGGGGAGTCACCATGTGAGTCATTGATCATTTCACTTGCCTTCACTAAAAAGCTCAGCTCTTTTCCTACTCATTGGCTTTCCAAACTAGGTAACATCATAGAGCACGATGAAAGCCGCTGCACTGACTCAGTCTCCCTCTACCCGACACATATTTAATACTTTGCATACAGCTCTTGTCAAATTATGCTGACAGTGTGTCACTCTGGAATGGACAAACTGAATGCTGATAAAATCCCCAATGTTTCAGGGAAAGCGCTGCCTTCATTGTAGGAGCTGTCATGTTTCTGATGGATTCCCACTTAATATCTACATGGGAAATGTGTATATGCGATTGTATGCGGCTCTCTTTAGCTGGAGAGATGACATGGATTACTAAAGCCCCTGTGTGCCTGCTTAGGTTTGCCCTGTGCTGTCTATATCACAAAGCACAGGGCAAGGTCATCCAGTATTGTACAAAGCGATGGCTGGAAATATACGTATACACGGGGAAAGGAAATCAATATTCTAGGTTAATACTGTTGTTTAAAACCTTACAGCTAAAAACATTTTATTGTATTAACCCTGGTTTAGGAAAAAGGACCTAACAGTTCAGCCCGAGCAGAGTTCAGGCCGCAGGGGAGTTATGCTTTAAGCGTTCATATCTCGGACTCTGTAGACTATAGCGATATAGGCTTCATCTTGTTTTAAAGCTGACAATCTAAGCAGTATTTTCGCCTTTACAGTAGGAAATATAGCCTTAAAAAATTGAGTTGGGAGTGAAAGCAGTTGAAACCTGTTTTCACTTTCAGCTGCTTTCACTCCCGACTAGAGATGAGCGAACGTGCTCGTAAGGAGCACTGTAGCGCTCGGCTACCCTGCGCTCGCATGGGCGCAGGCATCCGGATCCGTCCTCCTCACCCGACGGATCCGGATGCCTGCGCCCATGCGAGCGCAGGGGAGCCGAGCGCTACAGTGCTCGTTACGAGCACGTTTGCTCATCTCTACTCCCGACCTGATTTATAAAGGATATATCTCCTGATGTAGAGATGAAAATGCTGTGATTCTAGTCATGTTTCAAAGCTTAGATTGCCAAACAAGACCAGGCCCGAATCTCTTTTTTTCTGCAGAGCCCAGGGTTATTAAACATCCCCACTCCCCCATCAAATGGCTGTGATCTCAACCAGGCTGGACAAGAAGAGGAGGGGCAGTACGGGAGCTGACAGCCTGCAGTATTGGAGAGAAAAAACAACCTCTCTTATGAGAACTATTATCACTAGAGCACAATATAATATATTAGCCCTTTTATTATGCAAGTAGTATAACATAAAAACTACATAGATTTGGCATCATCATAATTGTACTGGTCCACAGAATAAAGTTGTCATGCTATTGATACCACACAGAGAACGGCTAAAATAATTTCCACAAAATAATGTTAAAATTGCAGTTTTTTTTTGTCTTCCTCCTAAAAGTAAAATAATAAAAGTTATTTATTGTCTATACCCCAAAATGTTTTAAAAAAACTACAACTCAAACTTCAAGACTCGATATAGCTAAATTGAGGAAAAAATAAAACAACTTATGAATGCAGGAACGCAGAGGGAGGAAAATGCTACTTGCCCTTAAGGATAAAATTAGTTGTCACTAAAGGGTTAAAATACACTTCAGTCGCCTTAGTTGTGCTCCAAATATATTTATTTCAGACATAACTTAAAAGTCTACAATAAAAAAGGGACAGGGTTTTTCCAATTTTAATGTGACTGTTGGGGGTTAAGATTAGATGAAGCGGTTCAAAGAACATCAGACTCCATAGACTCCCATTAGACTCAACGTATTGACCAACAAGAAGCTTTAGCTGCAAGAGAGCAAGTTTCTTTTCCATCTAGTGACAATCATACAATTAATTTAAAGGGATTTTACTTATCTGCTATCCACAGGAGATAAGTGTCTGCTTGGGTTCTGAGCCCAAGCTATCAAAAAAATGAGATCCCAGAGCTCCCGTAAGAATGGAGCAATGGTGTGCATGTGTGATCAGTACACACCATTCACTTTTACAGGACTGCCAAATGGAGTATTTCTTAGCCAAGCCTGAAGTGTGTTGGAAGGGTAGGAGATGTATACAGGCAGGAATTAAATGGGTTTCCTAAGACTTTTATACTGATGACTAGGGATGAGCGAACCCGAACTTTACAGGTCAACTAGAGATGAGTGAATCTATTCGCTACTTCATAGATTCTTATTGAATCTTACAAATTTTCTACTCCAAAGCGAATCCGGATTTTTTCAGATTCACTCTGTTCGAATCTTAAATGTTCTTAAACCTTTGTACGTATACGCTACGTACTTGTCCAATGAATTGTACGGTAATGCTACGTATAAGTTAATTTACGAATTCAGTTAATCAGGGAAATTTTACTGTAAGTTCGTTATTCGTGCGTAAAATAGGCACGGGAAGAAAGCAGTCATCTGACCTAGTGGGAAGGGCTTGCTCTGATTGGCCCATAGGCTCAGTAAGCCAGCAACATCAGATTGTGAAAGACAGAGAACTGTTTTCTGGAAATTGTGGTGTTGTTCTGGGCATCCATAATAATACATATATCAGCGCCAGTGCAGGGCACTTGCAGGGCTAGTAATATTAATCAGGCAGGGAGAGAGACAAAGAACTGCAGGGCCACAGTCATGTGAAAATGTCTGGCACGGAAAAGCAAAAGGGTTCCAGTTCCAGCCAGAACTCGAGCTCCAAAAAAAAGGAGAAGGTGGCACAGGCTATCAGTGCCAAAGGACCTATAGCTGGAGCTTCTACTTGTAGAATTTGTAATAGTTGGCCGCAAGCCTCGGATCACCTGCTGCTCTCCTTCTTCTGCTGGTTCGGGTGTCGGTGTGTGCCATCGTAATCCTGCCGGTCCATCAGCCAGATCATGTATTTAAGCTCTCCAGAGCTAAATGTTGAGGAACGCCTGGATGCCATTTGTAAAACTTTGCTCTGCCTCTAAGGAGTGCACGCCCGGCCTAGCTTCGTGCATGCCTGCATATTACGCACTCGCTAGACAATATTGCGCTGAGGAGTCGTACGCAATTTGTACATGTTCACATAAGTAGTGTACCTTTAACCACTTCCCCTTCCTGACCAGGCCTAATTTTGCAAATCTGACATGTGTGACTTCATGTGGTAATAACTTTGGAGCGCTTTTACTTATCCAAGCGATTCTGAGATTGTTTTCTCGTGACACATTGTACTTCAAGTTAATGGTAAATTTGAGTCGATAAGTTTTAATTTTATTTATTAAAAAATCCAAAAGTTAAGGAAAATTTGAAAAAAATTCACTGTTTTCTAAATTTGAATCTCTCTGCTTTTAAGACAGATAGTGATACCCCATAAAATCCTTTTTAATTTACATTTCCCATATGTCTACTTTATGTTGGCATCATTTTGGTAGTGTCATTTTATTTTTTTTAGAACAGTAGAAGGTTTAGAATTTTAGACGCAATTTTTGCAAATTTGCAAAATCAACTTTTTTAAGGACCAGTTCAGTTCTGAAGTCAGTTTGTGAGGCTTACATAATAAAAACCACCCATAAATTACCCCATTTTAGAACTGGGGTAATTTATGGGTGGTTTTTATTCAAAACTGGTTTTAGAAATGTTGTTAACCCTTTAAGTATTCCACAGGAATTAAAGCAAAATAGATGTGAAATTTCAAAACTTCACTTTTTTTGCAGATTTTCCATTTTAATCATTTTTTTCCTGTAACACATCAAGGGTTAACAACAAAACAAAACTCAATATTTATTACCCCGATTCTGCAATTTGCAGAAACACCCCATATGTGGTCGTAAACTGTTATTTGGGGATACGCCAGGGCTCAGAAGGGGAGGAGCAGCATCTGCATTTTCTAACATGGAATTTTTTGTCATGGTTTTAGGAGCAATAACTTTTTAATTTTTTGTGGACTGAGCTGCGTGAGGTCTTATTTTTTGTGGGACAAGCTGTGCTTTTTATTGGCACCATTATGGGGTACATCCGGCTTTCTGATCACTTTTTAATCTAATTTTTGGGAGGATATCTAAAAAAAAAAAAAGCAGTTTAGGGGCATTTTTCTATATTTTTTTTACACCGTTCACTTGATGGGGTAGATCATGTGATATTTTTGTAGAGCCAGTTGTTACAGACGCAACAATACCAAATATGTCTATTTTTTTTTTTTTTTTGCGTTTTACACAATAAGAGCATTTTTAGAAAAAAATCATGTTTTTGTGTTGCAATTTTTTAAGAGCCATTTTTTTTTTCATTTTTCTGGCTATGATCTTGTTTGGAGGCTCATTTTTTGCGGGATGAGGTAACGTTTTTATTGATATCATTTTGGGATGCATACGACTGTTTGATTGTTTGAGATTATGTTTTTTGGTAGGTGAGGCGACAAAAAAAGCTGTTTTGGCATAATTTTTATTAGATTTTTTTTACTCAGTTCACTTGATGGGGTAGACCATGTGATATTTTTATAGAGCCGGTCGTTTCGGACGCGGTGATAACAAATATGTCTATTTTATTTATTTATTTTTATTTGTAACATTTTTTTATGACATATTTGGGGGAAAATTATTTTTTTTTATATGTGATTTTTTTTTTTATATAATACTCTATTTTTTTTTAATTATTTTTTTATTTTTTATTTTACACTTTGTGTCCCCCATAAGGTCGTACAAGACCTCAGGGGGACATTTAACTTCACTTATTTATTTATTTGTTTTTACACTTGATTTCTCCTGTAACTGGGGCTGACATAGTAGCCCCAGTTACAGGGGAAATACATCCCCAGAGAGGCTGTACAGCATAATACTATGCTGTACAGCCTCAGTGTAGGGCTGATCGGGTCTATGAGAGACCCGGCAGCTCCTGCATGCTCCCGGCCCCAGCGATCGCGTAACCGCCAGGCCGGAACAGGAAGCGCAATAGTGCTTCCTGCTCTGTAGACACATGTGTATACAGAGATCTACAAGGCAGGGACCCCTGGGAACGGTCCCTGCCTTCTCTTTGGGGTACCCTGCTGTCACTGACAGCAGGTACTCCACTGTGCAGCTGCACGATTAGCGTGCAGCTGCTATTTCTGAATGGACGTTCAGAAACGTCCATTCAGAAATAGGCAACCACTTCACGGACGTTTATATCCTATGGGCGGACGTGAAGTGGTTAACAACTGTATGTTCATTATTAGTGCGAATGTTCGCAGAGCACGACTGAAAAACAATTGATTTATACGCAGCTTCGACCGAATAGCTTCGCATTAGGTACAAATCTTTTAAAAAATTTGACGAACATAACGAAATATATAACAGAATTCGTAGACGGAATGCAAAAGGGAAGCCGTTAAGAGGCATTCCATTTTGATCCATCATAAAAGAAGTCTATGGGCAAGCATAACGGATCCATCTGGTTTCCATTATACAGGATGGAAAACAAAGTTAAACGGAAACCAGACAGATCCATTTTGCATGGTCATAGACTTCTATTATGACAGATCAAAACGGAATGCCTCTTAAAGGCTTCTGTTTTGCATTTCATCTAGGAATTCCGTTATATTTCATTATGACGGAATCCATAATGGAATTCCTAAACCACCCGAACTCTGAATCTGAACCTGTAAAGTTTGGGTTTGTTCATCCCCATGACCTATCCTCTAGATCATAGTATCTGATAGGTGGGGGTCCATCACCCGGGACCCCAGCTAGTCAGCTGTTTGCGAATGCACCGATTCATGCAGTAGCTCTGTGGCCTTCTCTCAGCTCACCAAGCTGCGTACACTGTATAGCGTCTTGGTATTGTGCTTAGCCCCATTTACTTCAATGAGTTTGTGCTGCGCCTGACCGATGAACATGACATCACGTGGCCAAGGCAAAGCTAAAAGAAGGCTGCAGTGCTACTACATGTGCTGGTGCCTTCTCAGCTGATCGTCGGGGGTCCCTGGGGTCGGACGCCAACCAATCTGATACAGGTGACCTATGCAGAGGATAGGTCATCAGTATAAAAGTCTCGAAAAATTTTAAAATGATCCTTCATCCTGGATCCGGTTCTGGCTTTGGCTCCCAAACTGCATCAAAAACTACCATGAAAACCTGTTAGACAACATCCTTTTTTTGGTGGAGTTTTTTTAACCAGCATGTTTTGCAGTAAAATAAACAGCTTCAGATGTTAGCTGAAGGTCTATAGGAAATATAAAATGCAGAAAACACAAGTGTTTTGTTTTGTTTTTTGCGACTGGTGTTTTTGTTCATTAGATGACATTTTTCATTTCATTTTCTTCTCTTCAAAAATACCCTTGGCGTTTCAGGTATTTTGACAACACCTTCTCTACAGGAGAAAAATACCATGAAGAAAACGCTAGCATTAAGACCCACTGTGTTCAAAAAACATCAGAAAATAGCTCCACAGAAAACACAGTTGGCAAAAAAAATGTCGGCAGTTATTCTGATGTTTTTTTATTTTACTGGTGAAAACTGCAGTGAGACTATGGAACTCTCTGCCTGAGGAGGTGGTGATGGTAAGTTCACTAAAAGAGTTCAAGAAGGGCCTGGATGTATTTCTGGAGGGTATTACAGGTTATAGTTACTAGAGATGGGTCGTTGATCCAGGGAGTTATTCTGATTGCCTGATTGGAGTCGGGAAGGAATTTTTCCCCCTAAAGTGAGGAAAATTGGCTTCTACCTCACAGGGGTTTTTTTTGCCTTCCTCTGGATCAACTTGTAGGAAAACAGGCTGAACTGGATGGACAGATGTCTTTTTTCGGCCTTACAAACTATGTTACTATGTTACTATGTAAAACACGTTGGTGCCAAATTCATGTATGTAAAGACCCTTCTGGTATTTTTAGCGCAATTATAACACTACAGACTGTGTTATTCTTGCCAGTAAAAATACTGAAAGATCTGACGGAAAATACCAACAGATCCCATTCATGCCAGTGTGAACAAAGTGTCATCCCACTAGATGGAAAGGTTCCCTAGTTTATTAATTACAAACTTGTGTAGGCAATCTCATCAGAATGCTGGAATTGTTGCTCCTTGGACAATGAGAACAGTCGGTATGGCTTCCCTGGGGCTCCTTTGTATTCCAGTTGGTTCCATTCTTGCACAATAGCATACCAAAAGATGTCTGACATCTGTATTCAGCTGTCACACAGCTTCCCATCTTGGTGTCTGATCTCAGAGAGACTGACAGGATAATGTGTTCTGTTCTTAAACACAAAAGTGTCTTAGATGATGCTTTCCTTCTTATTGCTGTTCCTAATCTTCAGCCAGCAGACATTACTGGTCTAATTTTGAGACTCTTGGAAAGCTGTAAAAAGCAAATACGGAAAGTTTTCAGGATACTGTAGCATAATGTGTAGGAGAAAGGGGATGACTTTTGCAAAAAGCCAACTACACTATACAATACCATACTACAACAAAATCCTACAAATAAATGAACCACATAATACTAAATATGAAAAAGTATGAAAATCTTTATTGCTAAACACTAGTGTTGAGCGAGCATGCTCGGCCGAACTCGCTGTACTCGAGCGCAATGCTCTTGTCTCTTCCCACGCACTGTAATGTTGATTTTTAAGCTAATGCGTACGAATTTGTATGCTAATGCATATGCATTTGTACGCTAATGCGTACGCATTTTGTGCGCTAATGCGTATGCATTTGCTAATGCATACGCTTTGTGCACTAATGCGTACAAACTCAGTTAATTTGCATACTTTTACGAGTGAAAGGAGTAAAAGAGGAGAAGTCGCGATTCTGACCTTTTTCTATTAACCAGACACCCTTCACTCTTCCGAGCGGGGGGGTGCCTGGTTTAGTCCCATTGACTAACATTATGCTCGGGTGCTCGGCCAAGCACTCGAGCAACCCCTAGTGCTCTGCCAGAGCACCCGAGCATACGAGCACAGAAGTGCTCGCTCAATACTACTAAACACTATGTTAAAAATCTAGCACATAAAATAAGGATGAGAAGCAGAAAGAAGACGCTATCAATGGCAACCACATACCAGGTTGGAATAGATAGTAATAATCATAAATGCTACTATTATGGCTGGATAACTAAAGAAATTCAGGGTGTATTAGTCATAATAAAGTGGAACATAAACCACCAGACACAAATCTGGGCAAAATTTAAAAAGGTCCAAGAAGACAAAACGTTACAACATACTCTGAACATGAATATAGGATATTATACAGGTAACCTTACCTATGGTGTGTCCAGCCAGGGTGACTACAACTCCAATGCGCCTTGTGTCTTGAGATGATATGCACATGGAGCATGCTTGCACCCAGGTAAACAGGTAACTTTTGATTGGTGTGGACCTAGTTAAAGGGGTTGCCTCATCTCAGACAATGGGGGTATATCGCTAGGATATGCCCCCATTGTCTTATTGTTGCTGGGACCCGCACCTGTATCGGAATAGAGCCAGTCAAAATGGTGGCTGGAGGACTTTAGTCCTACCACCACCAAGCACTCTCCCCATAGAAGTGAATGGAAGCGCACCTCACATGACCAGCCACCGGTCCCTTTCACTTCTATGGGCCTGACGGAAATAGCCTAGCCAGTGCTCGGCTATTTTTGGCGGCTCCATAGAAAACTAATGGAGGGCAGCTGCACATGCGCAGTATGCCCTCTACCACTTTTGGGGCTCCCATCTTGATATAGGGGCGGGTTCCAGTGGTGGGACCCGCACCTATAAGAAAATAGGGGCATATCCTAGCAATATGCCCCCATTGTCTCTGATGAGACAACCCCTTTAAAGAGAATGATCAGCTGTGCCCCCAAACAAAGGTACGCCAGAATGGCTGTTGAGGTTGGCATCACCCTGGCTGCGCACACCATTTATTTTGAAGGTTTTATTGTTCTCTTTGAGTCCTACCAGTTACTATATAGTTGACTGAGGTACTTGATAATACACATCTATTGGATTTATTAGACAGAGTATGTGTACTGCTACTGTTTGGTTCTTTTTTTAATAACATACTACAAAACCACTATTTTAAGATAACTTTAGGGAATTCTAAGTTAAATCCTTCATGACTGCTGCCGTACTTGTATGACGGAAGTCAGGTCTTTAAAGAAGGCGCCCACTATGCTTGCAAGACTGCCGGGTTTCTGCTATTTTAGAGTACACCACCCAGGGCTAATGCCTGCAATCGGTGAAACACTGGGAGCAGACATTTAAACCATCATCTGCCATAGTTGTGATCCTGGCATCTGAGAGCGGAAAACCTGGGAGCGCGGAAAACCCAAGGCTTGAATGGCTCCCGCGCACGGCGATCAGGGGAGCTATTGGTTTACACTGAAAGCCATAGTCTCTCTAAAGAAACCAGGGCTTTCAGAGCTGTAGTTCCTATGGAGACGTGCAGGTGGCAGGGCTTAACAAGTACGTAGTAAAATCTGCAATGTATTGTAAAAGGAATCTAATGATTGGTTTTTATAGTTATCTAGGGAGACTAGACAAAAAAAGTACATAAAAAGTTTTTAAAAATATAAAAAATTAAAATATATTAAATATCAACCCCATTTACCCATAATTAAAATAAAAAATAAATGATAATAAAAAAAAACATCATAGGCATCTCTGCATCCCAAAATGCCCAAACTAAAATATAAAGGTATTTATCTCATAAGGTGAACTCTGTAATGGAAAAAAAAATCAGAATGGCCAAAAAATTGTATAAAAAGTGATCAAAAAGTTGCGCACATTCAAAAATGATATCAATACAAACTACAGATCACCCCAAAAAATGAGCCCCCACACAGCTCCGTAAACGTAACTATAAAAAAAGTTATGGGACGTCAGAATGACAATGAAGAGAAAAATAACTTTTTCCAAGAAAATGATACAAATGGTATATTTGTAATTTTATTGACCCAGAGAATAAAACAAAACCCAAAAAACTGTGGCAGAATCACATTTCACCCCATTTAGAATTTTTTTTTGTGCTTCCCACTACCTTGTATGCAATATTAAACGGTGCCATTAGAATGTACAACTTGTCTTGCAAGTTCAGGATGTCAGAAGAACAGCCTACAGCCAGTCAGGCGGTGATGTGACCCTGGTCAGACTCGTGGAATTGCTTGGACCCCACCAATCCATAAAGCAGGGGTCCTGTAACTCTGTTCTAATGGACTGGCAGGTCTAGCGCGTGTTCTGCTACTTCATTCATTCTTTGTGGGACTCCGGAGATAGAGAAGTGCCCTATTTTCTAGTGGTTTGACCACACCAAAAATTTAGTTATCCCCTTTCCTGTGGGTAGGGGGCAACTTTTAGTAATTGGAATACCCTTTTAAAGGCTATGAAATTCAACTTTGATTAGGTCATAAAAGAGCTCAGTAGAGGTCAGAGGGAGCCAGAGAACGAGTGCTGGAGATGGGCGTTCTGATTGACTTACCACACAACAGCTTTCTTCAGCTGCTTTATACAGACTCAAACATAAGTCACCTGTTTATTAGTCCAAAATACATTGAAATATGTTTTTAAAAATTGCTCCAAAGATTTCAGTAGCTTTTAAGACCTCTGCAAATCTAGTACTGAGATGGTAACACCTTTATAAAAGTAAAGATTCCATTATACATACAGATACAGAAGTGTATCATAGTTTCTGTTACAGTTCTGTAACTGGCATGAGTTTTAGCTCAAGTCTACACCAGACCCTGGCTAGTGTAGACTTGAGTTTCTGTTGCACATAGGTTCGGAAACCAGCAAATTTATTTAGAGGTATTAGCCTTTTAATAAACTAGGTGCATCTCACTTCAGCACAGGGTTATAAAGACTGAGGTATGGGAATGCCAGTCTTTAGAAGTCTCCCCCGATGCATTGTAGGGCTAGCTCAGCTGAATATAATGATACCTTTCACTTAGCGATCCGTTACTTCATTCAGAAGAAAAATAACTTTTGATCCATATGCAAATGAGTAGATAAGTACACCAAGGATGGATCCAAGCCCCTCTGTGCTCCCTTGTTTTTCCCGCTTCCTCTGCTAGCCCCTTCCTATCCTTTTTGATTGACAGTACCAGGTTCCTGTAAAGCAGTGGTTCTCAACTCCAGTCCTCGGGACCCACCTGCCAGTCAGGATTTAGGAATATCCCATAGAATGAATACCTGTGGTAAGTCCTGATGGATGGACGCTAATTATATCAGCTTGTCTAAACTAAGGAAATCCTGAAAACCTGACTGGCAGGTGGGTCCCGAGGACTGGAGTTGAGAACCACTGCTGTAAAGGTATTTAGCCTGGCCCTGCCAATCGAGAAGGAGAAGAGGGGGATGGGCTCCTCTCAGAGCCAGCCCAGGAAGAGCAAGGGTGCACAGACTGGCTTGGGCCCACTCTCTATGCACTTAACTGCTCATTTGCATGTGGATTAAAAACTTTTTTTCCAGAATGAAGCAACGGATCGCTAAGTGAAAAGTATCACTAGGTTCAGCTGAGCTAGCTCTACAAGGCGTTTTGTCTGTTTTAACAGTGAATTTCCTGGTGAAAGGCTTCCTTACATGATGATTAGCCCAAACAGCATCCACTCTTTTTTAAGAATTATAATAATGGCATTGATTATCATGGTTCACTCATTTTTCTTTCAGGAAGGGGAAATCTAATTCTCTGTAACAAAGCAAGTCATCCGAATAAATGTTTCACACGGCAGAGAGTCAAGTGGTGTGTTGAGAGCTATTTTCTCTATAAGAGCTTAGTACAAAGGCATAGCTCACAACTAACATCACAAAAGTGTAAAAAACAATGTCAAGCTGCTTAAATGTGTAACTGAAGAGATTATTGTTTCGTCTGACTTGAACTGGTATTATGTGTCTCAATTCACCTCAGTCCGAACAGTGCTTTTTGACTATGAGGATGTTTGTCACCAAGTACAAGATATCTGAAATGGTCGGATTAAATTTTGCAACATAAAAATTCTATATCTAGATGTACCTCCAGATGTTATCCAGCACAATAGCCATACAGCATTCCTTCAGGAAGGAGGTCATCTGGCAGAGGTGCTGTTACAAAGTGGATCTGGATATACTGTGCATACTGAACACATTTAGCTTGGGGCTACACCTAAGGGTATTATCCTGGCAGCCCACTGGCCTACAACCTTTAACCCCTATACAGTTGTCTGGACTCCACGGCAGGAAAATCACCAGATTGCTACCTCATGAAATAGTTTCTGTTCAGTAGATTAGTGACCTATGGGGGTCAACAACAGTGTGAAACACTGAAGAATCGGGCAAAACCGTAGTCATTAACAGGCTGGGATCAGGGCAGGCAGAGTTCGTGCAAAGTCAGTAGAAGCATCAGGAAGAGGTAGCTCAAGGGGAGTCCAGAGATCAAGCAGAGGGCAGGTCAGACAGCAAAGGGTCAAATACAGAGTGAGGCAGAAGTCAGCACATGGGTGAGTGAAACAACAATTAGCTCACCTCTGCAGGAAATTAGACAGCTAGAATCTATTGCTCGGGCACCCTTCTACAGGAAAACATGCCTTAAGTACCATAGGAAGGTCTGCCATAGACTGGAACTGATTAAGTTGTGGAAATGCTAGCCCTTAAAGGGATTCTGTCAGCAGCATTTCACATATTGAGTTATTTATACCATTGGATTCGGCCAGTTATAAGCAGTTCTAAATTGTAATTGTTATAGGTCACAGAGGCAGTTTTTGTGGTAAAAAAACGATTTTTAGTAGCTGTCACTCACTGTAAATAAGGAGCCCAAGGGGAGTTCCCAACCGTTGAAGGAGCCCGGGCTCGGCGATTCCTTGGAGCCCAGGCACGCCCACCTACTTAATATTCACTTCACTGACTCGCTCAGTGAAGCTCCGGCTCGGACGAAATCCCGAGCATGCGCAGTACATCCAGAGGCCTGCGCCCGCAGACTGCACGGGCGCAGGCCTCTGGATGTACTGCGCATGCGCGGGATTTCGTCCGAGCCGGAGCTTCACTGAGCGAGTCAGTGAAGTGAATATTAAGTAGGTGGGCGTGCCTGGGCTCCAAGGAATCGCCGAGCCCGGGCTCCTTCAACGGTTGGGAACTCCCCTTGGGCTCCTTATTTACAGTGAGTGACAGCTACTAAAAATCGTTTTTTTACCACAAAAACTGCCTCTGTGACCTATAACAATTACAATTTAGAACTGCTTATAACTGGCCGAATCCAATGGTATAAATAACTCAATATGTGAAATGCTGCTGACAGAATCCCTTTAACCCCCTTCACCCCCAGCGCCGTACATGTACGGCGCTGGGGCGATGCGGGCACATGGCGCCCGCTCGCGGGTGCGGCGGGCGTCATGGCCGGCAAGTCTCTGCTGTTTCTAACAGCAGAGACTTGCCGCTACCTACTATATCGGCGGCGTCTTCCGGGTTGACTAGATGCCGTGATCACACGTGATCACGGCATCTAGTTGCGGCTAAACCCGGAAGCGTTCGCTTCCGGGTGGTGTACAGACACCCCGTGTGGCCAATCGGGGTGTCTGTACACCATATGAAAACTGTAATCCTCGCTGGTGAGGATTACAGTTTTCAAAGTGCAATTCTTATTCTGGCCACTAGATGGCAGGCCAGGATAAGAAATGAGCAATTCATGTCTTTCTGAGTCTATAAAACCCAGAATTGCTCATAAAGAAAAAAAAAAAAAGCCACAATATATAAGCCCATATTTGAGCTTTCTAATAGTAAAAAAAAATTTAAAAAAAAGTAAAAAAATATATAAAAAATAAAAAAGATGTAAAAGTTCAAATCACCCCCCTTTCCGTATAAGTAAAAAATAAATACCTAAATAACAATAAATATAGACATCATGGGTATCATCGTGACCGAAAACGCCCGTACTTTTAAAATATAAAAAAAAAAATTCCAATACAGCGAATTGTGTGGCGGAAAAAAGCGTCCAAATGGCGATTTGCCGTTTTTTGTCGCTTTTTTTTTCTAAAAAAAATTAAATAAAAAGTGATCAAAAAGTCATACACACCCCAGAATGGTATCAATAAAAACTTCAGATCGTCCCGCAAAAAATGAGCCCCCATACAGCTCTGTACACATAAATACCAAAAAGTTATAGGGGTCAAGATTTGACAAGGAAAAAAAAAAAAAGGGCAACTTTCTAATTATTTTATCACTATGAAAACGCAGGAAAAACTATACATATTAGGTATTGCCGGATTCGTACTGACCAGTAGAATGAAAGTAACGAATCAGTTTTAATGCACATCGAACGCTGTAAATAAGAAACCCGTAGAACTGTAGCGGAATAGCGTTTTCTTTGCAATTTCACCCGGTTTGGAATTTTTTTCCCGCTTCCCACTACACCGTATGCAATAATAAATGGTGGCGTTGGAAAGTACAACTTGTCCCGCAAAAAACAAGCCCTCATACAGCTATGTGAACAGAAAAATAAAAGAGTTATGGCTGTTTGAAGGCAGGGAGCGCAAAACGAAAATGCAGAACCGAAAAAAGCTCCGGGGGTGAAGGGGTTAAAGAACCCAAGAGAGGATGAGTGAGCACCCTTTGGGCAGAGGAAACACAGCAGCAGAAAGTAGGCTCCAGCCTATGTGATGAGGACAGAGCAGCACTAATCCAGCTGCAGGGCCAGCCGGGCAGGAGAAGAGGAACGCTGGTGGATCTGAACCACCAGAAACCTGGAGCAGGGAAATGAGTGAGCAATGTGGTGGCCGGATCCACCAGGAGGAGCAGAGTGGCAGTCAGCATGGACCAACACCATAACAGATCCTCAGCATGTGCCCAAACATATTTGGGCCACTGCTTTGCAGAGTTTTATTTAGATTAAGTTGTTGTATAATTGATCTCTACAGAAGAATCCTAAAAAAATAACCCATAGAAGAACAGTTTTCTAGTTTAGAGATGGAGGCTCCTGTAGACCATGTGTCTTTGCAGAGTCTGATATGTGTCTACACTAATTACCCGAACTGTACATTATCAGTATATGAGTTCTTGACTAATTACTGGAACCATAGATTTTTACTGTCTTCCAGTTCTGATACATTCCTGCAGTGATACGTTGTCTCATTATATAGTGTTACTGTGTATCTTTGTAGTTCAGTACATAGATGCATTAGTCCTAGCTGCAGAATGGTTGGCCATGCTTTGCAGCATTTAGAACTGTGCCTGCGTAAGCTAATTAAGATTGCTAATCATGTTTAATTAACAATGTCAGTGGAGCTAAATTTTGCAAAGTTGGAAAAGTAATTTGTTATATTCTAAAAATAAGAAAGGAAAGGAATTGGCAGAGCACTAGGAAAGTTGCCAACACCTTCCAGTAATTAAAGGGATTGTCCGACGACATAAAACGTTCTTTGGCTGTTATCCAAATGCAGATTAATAAAGATCACTAATGTACAGTGTGTTTATTCTGAATGCTACACTGTCATTCCAATTTCATGTACCCTCTGGTTGGTCTTGGATGTGTAGGGAGGGGGCTTGCTGTCTGGTTAGCTATGATGGAGAAGGGGACCGCTTACTTAAAGGGAACCTGTGACAGGTATCCTTTTAATAACCTATGCCAAACAGCTGGTTCCAATCTCTCTGTCAGTGTTGGAATGACAGCGGAATCTATGCTTTCCGTATCTGAAATTAGGCCAGCAGTCAAGTATTCAGAAAACTAAAGGGGTTTGTCATGACAGCAACCCATTTCTAAATGCTCTTTTAGAGCATATGGATATCATAGCATATCGGAGTAGCTCCTGCCGACCCAACCCAGCCTGCACAACATGGGCTGTCATGTAATACTACAGTTTCCCTGCAGATAAGTAGATATTAGTGGTTTCCATTATAGAACACATGACATACAGTGCATTGCGAAAGTATTCGGCCCCCTGAAACTTTTCAACCTTTTGCCACATTTCAGGCTTCAAACAAAAAGATATCACTTTTTAAATTTTTGGTGAAGAATCAACAACAAGTGGGTCACAATTGTGAAGTGGAACGAAATTTATTGGATCATTTAAACTTTTTTTGTAATAATAAAACTGAAAAGTTGGGCGTGCAAAATTATTCGGCCCATTTACTTTGAGTTCAGAAAACTCACTCCAGAAGTTCATTGAGGATCTCTGAATGATCCAATGTTATCCTAAATGATTGATGAAGATAAATAGAATCCACCTGTGTGTAATCAAGTCTCCGTATAAATGCACCTGCTCTGCGATAGTCTCGGGGTTCTGTTTAAAGCACAGAGAGCATCATGAAGACCAAGGAACACACCAGGCAGGTCCGTGATACTGTTGTGGAGAAGTTTAAAGCCGGATTTGGATACCAAAAGATTTCCCAAGCTTTAAACATCCCAAGGAGCACTGTGCAAGCGATCATATTGAAATGGAAGGAGTATCAGACCACTGCAAATCTACCAAGACCCGGCCGTCCCTCTAAACTTTCATCTCAAACAAGGAGAAGACTGATCAGAGAAGCAGCCAAGAGGCCCATGATCACTCTGGATGAACTGCAGAGATCTACAGCTGAGGTGGGAGAGTCTGTCCATAGGACAACAATCAGTCGAACACTTCACAAATCTGGCCTTTATGGAAGAGTGGCAAGAAGTACATTCGCCAAAATATTGGCAAATGTACATGCCACGGGGGTACCCATAGCGCTATGGGTACCCCCGTAGCATGTACACTTGCCAATATTTTTTTAGCTATTTTTGAGGACAAATACATTTTCTCTGTTGAAAATCCCTTCCTTAATCGCATCCACACTTTCCTTCGTTATGTGGATGATATCTTTATTGTTTGGTTAGTAACTAAGGAGGAAGCAGAAGGTTTCACAAAATACCTCAATGAACATAATTCGATGAACATGAGCTTTACTTTTAATTTTGGGGGAAGACAACTGGAATTTCTGGATGTTGCTGTACGGGTGGGGGAGGGTGGTCTGTTGACTGAGGGCTTTAGAAAGCCCACGGCGACTAACTCCCTGCTCCACTATGACAGCTTCCATCCAGAAAGCGTAAAAAAAGCAGTCCCCTATGGGCAATTTGTCAGACTGAGAAGGATAAACAACACACAAGATAGCTTTGCAAAACAAGCTTTAGAACTTAAAGAAAGGCTGCGCAAAAGAGGATACCCTGAAAGTGTGTTAAATGAGGCCCTAAATAGAGCATCCTCACTCTCCCAAAGGGAACTATTGAATAACCACAAAAAGGGGAGGCGAAAAGTGGAGGAGGATGGGAGACAGTTCACGTTCTCTTTTAGATTTAGCCCAATGTCCCAGGCCATCTGGAAGGTGGTCTTGGGACATTGGGCTATCTTAGAGAGGGATGCGAGTCTGGCCACATTAACCAAAAAACCCCGTATTACTTTCAGACACAGTCACACAATCAGAGACACCATAGTCAGAAGTAGATTTCATGAGAAAAAAACAAGCACTTGGATTAGGGACTTAGTTTCCCCGAGCAACTATAGATGCGGGAGTTGTTCTTTTTGTGCTTTTAATTGTCAGAAGAGATTCCTATGTTTTGGAGGTCTAAGGCATAAAGTCCATGATTTTATTACCTGCAGGAGCAAGTACATTGTATACCTAGTTCTCTGTCAATGTGGTCGATTTTATATAGGTAAGACGTTGACGTAAGATGTTTGTATGAGAGATTCAGGGAACACCTGAACTCTATCGTTACAGGCAAAGGATGTCCCAGATTAATCGATCACATAAGAAGAGAACATCAAGGTAATACAAATGTGCTGAGTTTTGCTGGTTTAGAAATGATACATATTCTGCCACAGGGAGGGGACAGGCACAGAGTCCTCTTACAAAAAGAAGCAAGATGGATTATCATCATGGAGCCCTTGGACCTCTTGGTATGAATGATAGGAATGATCTAAGTTCCTTTATTGGCACTTAATTCCACTATTTGGTAGACAGACTTTGCTTCACATACATGTGTATATTGCAAATGGTGAATAATATTAAAACTTTGTGCTGAGATGTTGTTGTGCTGCTGCTCCGTCACAGTGTGCCAGGACAGCGGCCCTTTAAGAGGCGGTGACGCAGCTGCGTCATCAGGAAGCAGCCAGAGGAAGCACGTGTGTGCGAAACGGCCGTCGCTGCTGGTCTCCTGGTGCACTGAATGGCGTCTGCCCTGCAACCTGTTTTTATGTAAGTGTTTAATAAAACTTTAAGAAGCAAGAAGACTCTGGTGAGTGCCGCATCAATTCTCTTTCTACACATGCTTTTTGCAAGTTCTTTGCTATTTACTTTTTGCTGAGCACCACAGAGGAAGCTGACTCCAGTTTTGTGAGGGAATCCATGTTCACATGGACATTAGCCTTTTTGTGTAGTGCCATCCCCCCACAACCTTTCTGCTGACTATTTGTGCTTTACACTGATAGAGACATATCCCAAGCGACTTGCAGCTGTAATCGCAGCAAAAGGTGGCGCAACAAAGTATTAATGCAAGGGGGCCGAATAATTTTGCACGCCCCACTTTTCAGTTTTATTATTACAAAAAAAGTTTAAATGATCCAATAAATTTTGTTCCACTTCACAATTGTGACCCGCATGTTTTTTTTTATGATTCTTCCCCAAAAATTAAAAATGTTATATCTTTTTGTTTGAAGCCTGAAATGTGGCAAAAGGTTGAAAAGTTCTAGGGGGCAAATACTTTCGCAAGGCACTGTATTACTAAGGTACCTGTTTGAGCATCTACTTCAGGAGTCGGGGTTCAGGAGGCAGTGATCTGGCCACGTTTAGAGTCCTCACCATGGCTCCATGGCTACAATACCCTAATATCCTGGAGATCTATAACATAACAGTAAGTTATTATTGAATCCTATAGTGACGTAATTGCAGTTCAGTAGACCCACAGGGCATCAATGTGGGCTGACAGGGTTACCTCCTTATGGTGCACAGTTAAATGTGTGAAAGGTGTACCTCCCCCTCTTTACTCCTGTTCTTTCAGGATCCTGAAATGCAGGATATTCCCATTCCTGCATTCAGTTACAACATCCCTGCATCTTGCTGTCGTAACTTCTTACAGCTTTTGTGTACAACATGTCAGTATTATTTGTGTACAACATAATAGAAGTATTTCTGTGGGGTATTTCCATAATATTTATCTATTACTGTCAATCAAAGAAGTAACTGCAGTCTGGAAATAGCCTATTTGAACACTGTGGTGTAATTTTACATTACCATTTCTAAAGTGTATTAAAAAATGTTACATTTTATGTGGCCGGGGTGCAGGACATATTGGAGGTCATTTAAAAAACATACCAGTTTTCTGGCATTCAGAAGTTGAAAATTTAAAATTTTACAACTTGTATGTTTCTTGTGACTATTTAAAAAAAAAAATACAACACGGTCCAACACATTTCCAATGATTTTGCCAGAAAACTGGTAAAAAATATAAGTGAAATCTACACAATCTACACCAGCTCCTAGTTGGATTCGATTGCCGTTTCTGGCACATGGGCAGCAGAGCAAATGTTCTCTCCCCATTTGAATGGAGAAATAGTGACGCATGCGCACTGCTGCTCTATTGTTCTACAGGGGCTGCCGGAGATAGCTGAGCACTCAGCTGTCTCTGGTAATCCCATAGACTTGAATGAAATGGTGGACACAAATGCCTGTCTGCTGCTCCATTCAAACAGGAAACACTAGCTCCCATTCTTTTGATTGGCAAGGACACCAATGGTCAGACTCCCACTAATCAGACACCTATCCTGTAGATGGTGGATAAGGTGTAATGAGACAACCCCTTTAATAAATTTACAACATCTTAATCACCAGATTGGTGATTAATCACCAAAAACTGGTGGAGTTTTTACTAAGACTGATGTATGGAACACCAGTCTTTGGTAAATGTGCTCCATTGAATTAAGTTCTATGTGTGCATGATGATGAGGAGGTGGATGCCACACTTAATCTTTGAAGAAAAGTCTAGGTATAGTCTGGGTGTTGTAGACATAATATGGATGCTTTTAGCTGGTCACATTCTTCCAATTGCTGGGTAGTATTTAATTAATATACATGTTTTAAAGAAAGTCTGTCAGGTCCAAAACACTGTCCAAACTAGAGTAAGCAATGTATAGTGTACGTGACGCAGAGTCCGGTCATTTTTATCTTCACACACTCTTGCATCATGAAGACTGTTCTCCAACAAACCAGCAGTAAAAAATGTATTGAGAGGACTCCTGTGCTCAAGCACACAGTGGAGAGGACTCACGGAGGAATCCTCTCAATTAGTATTGAGCGAACATGTGTTCTCTAAGAATTCTGTTATGTTTTCTGCTACCACGGACCATAACTTATCCATAATCTGAACCTTGTATGGCGAAGTTGAAAAGACAAGTTTGCTCATCCCTACTCTCAATCCATTTTACTGCTGGTTTGTGGGAGCATATTGTTGTAATGGAAGTGAATATGAAGACATGAATTACATAATCGGAATCCACATCACTTACAATATACATCGCTTACTCTAGTTTGGGGGGGTTTGGAGGTTTTAGGCTCATTAGAATAGTTCCTTTCCACACCACATGATCTAATAAGGCAAATGGATGTTATAGACAGGACCCCCTCTACCAGCCAGAGCAAAGAGCACCTGAAAGCTCAGAATGATCTTGTATATTACATGGCAGTGGTCCCAGCTGGAGAATTGTTTGAGCACCCACAACTCCCCCCCACCCCCCCACCCCAATGCCAGTTTTCACCTACCTTTATTTATTGTTTTGTTTTTTGTTTTGTTTTTACAAAAGGAGTTGTCCAGTTGCCCATCGGACACTGTTCTAATTCTGGAGACCTTTTTTTTTTTTTTAAATCCTAGCGTCCATACTCACTAAATATTCCTGTTTCCACATGGGACATTGGATTAATTTGCCAACAGTAAAGAGACCCGATAATTAAGCCTTGTGATAACAATAGTCAGTATCTACAGTAGGAAGCCAGGGAATATTTAAAGAGGGCATTGTAATTTGTGTTTTTTATTTAAATGGGAATATAACAGACTGTGAAAGATTGACTTTGTCAGATTGTGAAGAATGGACTAAATTAAACTAACCACGATCAGAAAACAGTAGCAGATGTTCATTCTTCAGCTGTATCTTCTTAATGTTTCTGCTTGAGGTGTCTAAGCTCTGATAACATTCCCTCTTTAATTAAAGTGGAGAGATTGGTATTGTTGCCTGTTTCATTTGGAAAGGCTTGGGCAGGCTGGTTGCTAATTTGCCGCAGCTTTTAAACACAAATGAAAGTCAGAATGCGTCCCAGTGCAGCTGAGGCACCGCTTCAGCACTTATTCTACAAGATCGTCAAACTCCTTCAGCACCAGACAAGAATTTCCACTACATAGAAGCTTTAGCCTCTCCCCGTAGAACTGTAAGCTCGATTTTAACCAGTCAATTTTAATTACACATGCCTCCATATTGTCACTAGCTACTAGTGAATTTATAGGCTACTTCCCCAGGAAACAAATACCGGTACATTTATCATGAGATATTTTTGTAGATATTACTGCCTTGCAGTAATTAGTGCCGAATTGATGAAATTTTGCGCAATATTTGGTAAAATGGGGGATCTTTAAAGGTGAAAACATTTGGGGGCAATTGTTTTATGAATTGTTTTATGAATGTTTCTCATTTTGGGCTAAAATCATTTTTTTATCTGGTCATTATTAAAAATGTTGAGCAGTTTATGTCCTACATGATTAAGTTTTAGCCTAACTACAGAGTATCTTAGTTTCACTTTTACACTGAGCCCCATCATGTTAATGCTCTGACGGCTGGATGTATAGCCCTTATCTCTGAACTCCTGACAGACAATTCTCTCCCCCAATTAATACAGAGAATGTATTATATAAGATGAACAGCATCAGCTCAGGTTATCCATATCAAAGAACAGCATAATTCATTAATGTTGGAGACTCCATTATACTAGTCAAAGGACCAGGTTTACTAACGTGTCTGCACCTAGAATCTGTTTAAAAAGTAGTGCAAATTGGTACAGTTTGGTACAACTAGGGTTTCTACACTTTCTGCCTTGTTTGAAAAGGGAATGTGGCTCATTGGGAAGGAGTGGAGCTTAAATGGAAAGGAACGTGGCCTAAAATGTGACAATTTGTTCCAAACTTGTGCCAAAATTCTGACGTCAAATTGTCTCAAAGTAAGCCAACCAATAGTTAGTATGGAGTCAGAGAAAAGTGTCTGTTCCTGCACCACATTGAAAGCCTGTCTGAGTTTACGCCATCTATTGGATTAGTAAATCTGAGTGACTGTATTCTTAGTAGGCTGGTTTCATTCATAGATTCCTTGATCTACTAAGCCTTATCAGATAATTGTCTAATGATTATTGTATTCATTTTCTGCTCCTTTTCTGTACTGCAATAAATAAACTGTATTCATATAATATTTATGCTTCTTTTATGGAACATTTCCTAAGAAGTGCCAAAGGTCAAGGTTAGATCACGGTATTATTTCTAGCTGTTTCCCTTTCCAGCGTATGCCAGAGTGCACTGGAGTGTTCTTCTGTTCTTCGTGGCAGCTTTCTTTGGCAGCCAGCTTTGAAGGACAGCTATATATAGGGATTTAATTAGCACTATTTCATTGCCTTGTTGTTTATGCCTAATTAGTAGTTTCCATATAGCAGGGTTAATCGTTTTTTAAGTAGCAGCATTCATCTCTCATACTTTATAGTGATTGAATGCAAATGTTTATGACAGTTTGTAAGGGGGGTGTTCAGTGTTCTCTCTAAAGCTGAGCGATCTGGATTTGACAGTCTCTTTTTTGTGTTACTGGACACTGCTGTAATTTTATTTGAAAAATGTGACATTTATACAATACATGATAATATATACTCTACTGTAAATGTTCCAAGAAGTTTCTTTGTATCCTTGTGCTTTAAATGGGTTGTTCACCAAAGGAGGCCTTTTTAGCCAGACGCCCCACATGGCCGAACCTGCTCCCTGCCACTGATTTCTGGCTTCTTTGGTTGCCCTCCGTCGCTGCCTTGCTCCAATCCCTGCGTGTCAACATCCTGTCTTACACGGGTCACCTGGCTTCTGCAGCCAATGACTGGCTTCAGTGGTGACATGTCTTCCATGATTTACACGACCCAGTGACATGACACATACAGTAGGCGACACATCCTCACTGTAGGGGTCTAGCAGAAAGGACCCCTGAAGGTTAACAATTCTTTTAAGTTTGGTGTTACATGGCGATCTTGCCAGCGATACCCATCACACAACCAAAGATTGTTATGTAGCAGTTCAGCCATTGAACTTAATGGGGTCTCAGCGCAACTAGCAATTTAATGCAACCACAGAATCCCCCAAAATCCAGCATTTTTTTTATTCTGATGTTGCAACAACTGGTAACTCTCTCTACAACTCTATTAAGTTCAGTGGCTGCACTGCTTCACAGCAATCTTTGGTCATGTGATGCATATTGCGGCTAAGATGACCGTGAAGCCCCAGCCTTAGGCCCCATTCACACGACCGCATGAATGGGGCCGTATCTATCCGCAAAAATGCGGGAATAGATGTGGCCCCATTCACCTCTATGGGGCCGGGAGCCGCGGCACGGAGCTAGCTCCGTGCCGCAGCTCTTTTGAAGCATGTCCTATACTTGTTCGTGCGCATGGACAAGTATAGGCATTTTCAATGGGGCCGGACGGCATGTGTTCCGAGCGCTGCGGAACACACGCCGGGCGGCCCCCGTATATTTGCGGGCCCGCATATATACGGTCGTGTGAATGGGGCCTTATGCAGGCCATTAAATTCCAAGGAGACTTCTAATTTTTAATAATCTATAAATGCATTATTCCACATCTAATATACAACAACTGCTAAAGAACCTCTTTTTTTTGAAGAAGTGGTGGGAGCTTCACATCAATCGATGCTTGAATAAACAATTACCTGTAAATGTATGATAATTCACTTTCTCCTTACGATTTATTATCAGCAGATTAACAGGTTCCCCAGATTAACACATCTAAGAAATCCCTAGTAGACCTTGTGAATACACACGATCAAAGTGTGCCCCTTGTGGTAAACGGCTGCCTGGAGCCTTCTCACTTGACTGTGCTTGTTTGCTCCACATTGTATTATGGCAGCTTTCCAGTGCGCTGCGCCAATTATTCTTAGCACTTTTACATTAGCTTAATTGGTTCCTGTTCTCAGGGGTTGAATTTATTAGTCTGCTCTCTGTAAATACAGAACAGAATGGAGGAACGGGGATTAGTGTAAGCATTTCTGGGCAATTGGATGCTTTCGAAATCTTGTCCTCTTGACCTGTGTTTATTTTCACAATGTTTTTTTTTTAGGAATATTCCTTAAGTAGCACCATAGAAATGTATTATGCTCTGAATATATAATAAATCCCCATGTTATTTCATCAAAAACACATGCAACTAAGCATTTGTAAATCCAACCATATTTTAATTTTTAAACTTCATTAGAACATCAGATTCACCTACCAGGTGCCTCATAAACCCAAATTCTTAACCAGATGTCCAGTATCACCTTATTAGTTGCAGAAGTGATCCCAAATTAGCAGAACACATGGGAATATTTCAAATTATTAGTACTCTACATAATTATTTGTATAGTCTGCTGACAGCTTGTATGTCATAGACTTCTCTAAAACAATGTAGAGTCTGTTGGTGGAGATCAGGGAAAAATACCATTTGTTTCATTCACAATTTCAGTTAATACTACAATGTTGCTTGAAAGTTTGTGAACCCTTCAAAAGGCTATATTTCTGAATAAATTTGACCTAAAACTACACCAGATTTCCACACAAGTCATAAAAGTAGATAAAGATAACCAAACCAAACAAATGTGTAAACAAAATTACACTTGGTCATTTATTTATTGTGGAAAAAGTTCCAATATTGTTTGCATGTCTGTGAGAGGCAAAGGTATGTGAACCTGTAATTTCAGTATCTGGTGTGACCCTCATGTGCAGCCAATAACTAAATGTTTGCGGTAATTCTTGATTAGTTCTGCACATCGGCTTGGAGGAATTTCAGCCAAATCCTCCTTACAGAACAATTTCAACTCTGTTCTCATGGTGGGTTTCCTCCCATAAACTGTTCGATTAGGTACTTTTACAACATTTCTATTGGATTAATGTCAGGACTTTTACTTGGCCATTCTAAAAGTGTAACTTATTTATTAACTTAATTATTCTTTAACTATTCTTTGGTAAAACGACTTGCGTGGTTAGGGCTGTTATTTTGCTGAATCTTGAGATTCAGCTTGCTTACAAATGACTTGACATTTTCCTTTAGGATTTGCTGGTAAAATTCAGAATTTATTGTTCCATCAATTATGACAAGGTGTCATGGCCCAGATGAAGCAAAACAGTCCTAAACCATGATTCTATCACCACGTTTTACAGATGGGAATAGGTTTTTATGCTGGAATGCAATGTTTCCGTTTCTCCAAATATATCACCTCATTTAAACAAAAAGTTCTTCTATTTTGGTCTCGTCCGTCCGTAAAACATTGTACTAGTAGCTTTCTGGCTTGTCCAGGTGCAAACTGCAGATGGGCAGTTCTTTTTTAATGAGTGTCGGCTTTTTCTTTGCAATCCTGCCATGCACACCATTGTGGTTCAGTGCCCTCCCAAGGGTGGACTCATGAACATTTGCTAATGTAAGAAAGGCCATTAGTTGCTTATGCTGTAGTTTAACGTGGGTTCTTTGGTGACCCCACAGACTATTATATGCCTTGCTCTTGGCATGATCTTTGCTGGTCGACCACTCCTGGGGAGAGTAATAATGGTCTTGAATTTCCTCCATTTGTACACAATCTGCCTGTGGATTGGTGGAGCAGCAACAATTCTTCTGAGATCCTCAGAAAACCCCTTTGTTCATGCCATTATACATTTTCAAAATGTGTTGGGATCTCATACTTTTAAAGATCCATGTTTTTTTAATAAAATAGGTTGTCCTCTCACACCTGATTGTCATCCCATTGACTGAAAACACCTGATTTCAATTTCACCTTCAAATTATATGCTAATCCTAAAGGTTCAAATACTTTTACCAAGTCTAATATTTTTGACTCATTAGTATGATTTGGTTATCTTTATATATTTTTAGGATCTGTGTGGCTATCTAATGTAGATTTAGGTCAAATTTATGAAGAAATATAGAAAATTCCGAAGTATTCAAAAACTGATGCACAATTCAAACCAGTCATTGTACCTGCTTTATGCTTTGACGCCTAGAAAATTGAACTAAAATTGAGTGAAAAACAAATATAGAGCTACACTAAACTCAAAATCTTAAATTAAGAATTCTCTGTTTAAGATACGTAATGCCTCAGATATAAAACTTTTTCCAAACAAATTGGTTGTTTTTCTTACTTTTCCTTAGAGCACAGAGCTAAATCTTTTAGTTGTTGAACTGATTTCTCATTACATTCTGCACGAACATATAGCCATCTCGTTGGTGATTGACTCATGTCTAGACAACTAAAGCTGAGTCATAGCAGACAAAACTAGGAATGTGATCTAGCTTTCTGTAATTGCACTATTTTTTCTTGTTGATATTCTTGTAGAGAACATTTTTTTCTCCTATTTTTATTCAAAAATTTCAACCATAGTAAGGCCTCTTTCACACTAGCGGCAGCACGGATCTGGCACCTAAAGGGTGCCGACGGATCCGTACTGCCGCTGATACATGTGTGGAGCCGGAGCAGCGGTCTGGCCCCACACATGTTGACAGACATTGGGACAAGACGCAGAGTACATACATACAGTCATGGCCAAAAGTTTTGAGAATGATACAAATATTAATTTTTACAAAGTCTACTGCTTCAGTTTTTATAATGGCAATTTGCATATACTCCAGAATGTTATAAAGAGTGATCAGCTTAACAGCAATTACTTGCAAAGTCAATATTTGCCTAGAAAATGAACTTTATCCCCCAAAACACATTTCAACATCATTAAAAGGACCAGCTAACATCGTTTCAGTGATTGCTCCATTAACCCTTTCGCGCCCGGAGGTTTTTTCAGTTATGCATTTTTGTTTTGCGCTCCCTGCCTTCAAACAGCCATAACTCTTTTATTTTTCTGTTCACATAGCTGTATGAGGGCTTATTTTTTGCGGGACAAGTTGTACTTTCCAACGCCACCATTTAATATTGCATATGGTGTAGTGGGAAGCGGGAACAAAATTCCAAACCGGGTGAAATTGCAAAGAAAATGCTATTCCGCTACAGTTCTACGGGTTTCTTATTTACAGCGTTCGATGTGCATTAAAACTGATCCACTACTTTCATTCTACTGGTCAGTACGAATCCGGCAATACCTAATATGTATAGTTTTTCCTGCGTTTTCATAGTGAGAAAATAATTAGAAAGTTGCCCTTTTTTTTTTTTTTCCTTGTCAAATCTTGACCCCTATAACTTTTTGGTATTTATGTGTACAGAGCTGTATGGGGGCTCATTTTTTGTGGGACGATCTGAAGTTTTTATTGATACCATTCTGGGGTGTGTATGACCTTTTGATCACTTTTTATTTAATTTTTTTTAGAAAAAAAAAGTGACAAAAAACGGCAAATCGCCATTTGGACGCTTTTTCCCGCCGCACAATTCGCTGTATTGGAATTTTTTTTTATATATTTTAAAAGTACAGGCGTTTTCAGTCACGGTGATACCCATGATGTCTATATTTATTGTTATTTAGGTATTTATTTTTTAATTATACGGAAAGGGGGGTGATTTGAACTTTTATATCTTTTTTATTTTTTATATATTTTTTAACATTTTTTTAAAAAATTTTTTCTACTATTTGAAAGGTCAAATATGGGCTGATATATTGTGGCTTTTTTTTTTTTCTTTATGAGCAATTATGGATTTTATAGACTCAGAAATCCAAGAATTGCTCATTTCTTATCCTGGCCTGCCATCTAGTGGCCAGAATAAGAATTGCACTTTGAAAACTGTAATCCTCACCAGCGAGGATTACAGTTTTCATATGGTGTACAGACACCCCGATTGGCCACACGTTGAGACGCAACTAGATGCCGTGATCACGTGTGATCACGGCATCTAGGCTCCCAGGTAGACGCCGCCGATGGCGGTAAGTAGCGGCAAGTCTCTGCTGTTAGAAACAGCAGAGACTTGCCGGCCATGACGCCCGCCGCACCCGTGAGCGGGCGTCATGTGCCCGCATCGCCCCAGCGCCGTACATGTACGGCGCTGGGCGCGAAGGGGTTAACACAGGTGTGGGTGTTGATGAGGACAGGGCTGGAGATCAATCTGTCGTGATTAAGTACGAATGACACCACTGGACACTTTAAAAGGAGGCTGGTGCTTGGCATCATTGTTTCTCTTCTGTTAACCTTGGTTATCTCTAAAGAAACACGTGCAGTCATCATTGCACTGCACAAAAATGGCCTAACAGGGAAGAGTATCGCAGCTAGAAAGATTGCACCTCAGTCAACAATCTATTGCATCATTAAGAACTTCAAGGAGAGAGGTTCCATTGTTGCCAAAAAGGCTCCAGGGCGCCCAAGAAAGACCAGCAAGTGCCAGGATCGTCTCTTAAAAGTGTTTCAGCTGCGGGATCGGGCTACCAGCAGTGCAGAGCTTGCTCAGGAATGGCAGCAGGCAGGTGTGAGTGCATCTGCACGCACTGTGAGGCGGAGACTCTTGGAGCAAGGCCTGGTCTCAAGGAGGGCAGCAAAGAAGCCACTTCTCTCCAGAAAAAACATCAGGGACAGACTGATATTCTGCAAAAGGTACAGGGAGTGGACTGCTGAGGACTGGGGTAAAGTCATTTTCTCTGATGAATCCCCTTTTCGATTGTTTGGGACATCTGGAAAACAGCTTATTCGGAGAAGACGAGGTGAGCGCTATCACCAGTCTTGTCTCATGCCAACTGTAAAGCATCCTGAAACCATTCATGTGTGGGGTTGCTTCTCAGCCAAGGGAATCGGCTCTCTCACAGTCTTGCCTAAAAACACAGCCATGAATAAAGAATGGTACCAGAATGTCCTCCGAGAGCAACTTCTCCCAACCGTCCAAGAGCAGTTTGGAGATCAACAATGCCTTTTCCAGCATGATGGAGCACCTTGCCATAAAGCAAAGGTGATAACTAAATGGCTCAGGGAACAAAACATAGAGATTTTGGGTTCATGGCCTAGAAACTCCCCAGATCTTAATCCCATTGAGAACTTGTGGCCAATCATCAAGAGACGGGTGGACAAACAAAAACCTACACATTCTGACAAAATGCAAGCATTGATTGTGCAAGAATGGACTGCTATCAGTCAGGATTTGGTCCAGAAGTTGATTGAGAGCATGCCAGGGAGAATTGCAGAGGTCCTGAAGAAGAAGGGTCAACACTGCAAATATTGACTTGCTGCATTAACTCATTCTAACTGTCAATATAAGCTTTTGTTACTCATAATATAATTGCAATTATATTTCTGTATGTGTTAAAAACATCTGACAAACACACATAAAAACCAGAGGGCAGCAGATCATGTGAAAATATAATATTTGTCATTCTCAAAACTTTTGGCCATGACTGTACACACACACATACACACAAATACATACTTACATACTCCAGCCAGGGACGCCGGCAGCACGTCTTCACGCGCCTCCTGCGCGCAGCGATGACGATTCCCAACAGCGCCCTCTGCTGGGCGCAGTGGGGAAACGTCAAAGCTGCGCGCTGGAGGCGCGTGAAGACATGCTGCCGGCGTCCCTGGCTGGAGTATGTGAGTATGTATGATTGTCTGTATGTATGTATCTCTGTAGCCGGATCCGGAATGACCCCCCATTGCAAGTCAGTGGAGGACAGATCCGGATTACTGGTGTGTCACACCAAACGGATCCATCCCCATTGACTTGCATTGGGGGTCATTCCGGATCCGTCTTGGTGCGGATGCCTGGACCGGAGAGCAATGGAACGGAATGCTTTCAGTAGCATTCCGTTGTCTTCAGTTCAGTTTTGTCCCCATTGACAATGAATGGGGACAAAACTGAAGCGTTTTTTTCCGGTATTGAGCCCCTATGACAGAACTCAGTACCGGAATTTAAAAACGCTAGTGTGAAAGTAGCCTAACCAAGTAACAGACATGTAGCAAGGAACCAACCGATTAGTAAATCATTAATGCTACCATTGTCCTAGCAGAACAGTAATGTGATAGAAGTCTGGAGAAACCTTGAGTGATACTATAGTAAAGACCCCAATAGTGTAATGTGTGTGAGAAGCTGCTCACTCTCCCCCAACATCAAGGGTCGGGTGAATTAAATTTTTCTCCCTATTCTTTTGCTTTCCTGTGAGATATGTAAACCACCAGAGGTGTCTGACAGTAGCTTTCTCCTCTCTCCCCACTGAAAACACATACAGACTTGTATGGGGGAGTTGGAAGAGATAGCGGTTAGTTGATCAAGCATTCAGCCAACAGCTATTTTAAGGTGTAGAGGCACTTTAAGGCATCAAGGCATGTAATAATGTAATTGTCCTATCATGATTTCTGCCCAAACTAATGCTATGTCTGTATCTGGCCTTAGATGATCAAATATTTGGTCAGATCATTACAAGGACATTTATATAAAAAAGTATTTTATACAAAGTGGCAGCATGGTTTTCTGGATATAAGTTTTTGAGGTCACATATATTCTATTTCCTGCACTGGTTCCTTTGCGTCTTCTTTCTTTGGACTTTGTCACAACAAACAGTCTTGCATAAAAGGGGTTGTTCCATTACATTTTATCCCCTATCTATAGGATGGGGATGAGTATCTAACAGTAAGGTTCGAACGTGGGGGCCCCAAAAAAATCACTAGATTGGAGGCCCCTGTTCCGAGTACAAGCACTTTACTGCCTCCGGCTGCCCCCTAGAGTTGAATGGAGTATCAATGCATATGCATTTCTGCTGCTCCTTTCAAATGGGGGGACTCAGGACCCCTGTTATAGTGATTGGCAGGGGGGCAGTCAAAAAAACGGCTGTGTAAGTAACACCATAGACTACCATTGTTCTTAAAACGGATGTGTGACTCTAGCCTTAATCTTCTCTGGCTTGACTAATGGGCTAGACTGCCCTCCTATATATGCTGGACTGTGGTTTCTTCCCCCTTGTCTGAGCTTTAGGTTTCTGGTTTGCTATTTGCCCTTGTACCAAACTTCTTCCTGTAAACTGACCCTGTTGCTCTGCTGCCTGCCAGGACCTTAGTACTGACCTTTTGCTGCCTGCCCTGAACTCATATTAGGTTCATGGAATTGCACAAACTCTGCCTGCCGTGACCTCTGCCTGTCTACTGACTACAAGTATTGCCTGACCCCTTGGTGCTTCGCAACAGTGTGGGTCAGCTGCCAACTACACCGGGACCATTTCAACAGGTAGCGGCCTGGTGAGTACTCTGCATCAAAGGACAGATCCCTGTATAGGATTAAGAGGTGAAAACCAGGAAATTGCCAGGATAACACCCTTAGCACTAATCCAAAGTCAAAGTGTTTAGTTGGTACAGTGGGTCCACACCCACTGCCCTTAACACCTAGGTGCACAAATTGCAACACTTTTTGTTGCACGTTACCCAAAAATATAGGTGCAGTCACATTAGTAAGTGTGGGATAGTGTGTCCTGAAGGCCAAAATAGTCCACATCCTAAAGGGATTAAACACTTTTACTAACTTTAGTAAATTTGTTCCAAACTAGGGGCATGCCTAAAGACGTAACGACGTTTCGTTATTTTAAGATGGGTTGATCAACAGTCGTCACATTTACAGAAAAGAAACACTTGAAATATGAATATGCTTTTTTATTCGGACACAGGTTAAGAACATTTTACTTTCAAAAAGAGCACAAATGAGTCATACTGAGGTAAATCATGGTCAGCTTCAGTATATACATGCTGATACAATAATTGAGTGGGTTGATAATAGACTATGACTCTTCTTAGTAAAAGGGACATATGATTAAACTATTTTCAGAACTATTATGTTGGTAAATAATGTCATATGAGCTGACCGACAAGGCAGATATTTACCTTTTAAGGATAAGAAATAATAGGGTGCTGGAAAAAAAAGCCATTAACAAACTATGACTACTACGACTACTGCTCTAGGTTATAATTTAACAGCAATATAACTGATTTCATATCTGCAGTGGAAATTTCTGATTAAAAATAAGTTCCATTCATTTAATTGGGGTTATTTTGTCAGGAAGCACATAGGTTTCTGCAGTGCCTGCTCAGATGAATTTAAGAGCCACAAAAATTTCTGCAATAACAGTGCCACATGGGAATTAATCCTTAGAGGGGTTGTCCGATGATGAGAACGTATCTTATCTCTATCCACAGAACAGGGTATAAGTGTTTGATAGGTGGGGTTACAACTGCTGGGGCCAACACTGGTCATGACAATGGAGGCCTGTTCACCCCCATTCTAATAGATTGGTGGTCAACATGTGTGCTGCTGTATTCAGCCCTTTGGTCTGCTGGAGATATTCAAGAGCTTATTCGGGGCTATCTCCAGCAGTTCCATTGAGCTGAAATGAAAAGAGGACACACATGCATATTTGCCACTCCGAATGGGGAGCACAGGCTCCCGCTCTTGTGATCGTGGGGGCCACATCAGTCGGACCCCCACCAATCAGACACTTATCCTGTGGATAATGGATAAGTTGTTTGAAAGGGAAAATCCCTCTAAAGTACCATTGTCATGAGACTAGGATACATGAAATACAGGCTTTTATAAGGTGTTTATGAAATGCTAGGTAAGCAGTCACAGATCGGTGCTGTCACTGTCACTTTCCTAAGAAAGGAAGTGTAGTTACTGCTTAAGAAGCTGAGACAGAAACAGGTGAGAACTCTACATTTCCATCAGCCCCATAGACATTGAATGAAGTGGCAGAGCACATTGATGACCACCGCTCTGTTCAAACTACTCCCTGTGGTCGTGCAGTGAGGAAGAAGAGGTCTCAGGACGACCATTCTAGTGAATAGATGGGTTTTCAGGAGTGCTGACTCCAGCACTTATTGCTAATCCATATCTAGGCCTCCAGCCGTACAGCCGTAGAGTTGCAAAGATCTGTCCCAAGCTATACAGCAAAGCTGACAAGTGAGCTACAGAATTATGTGATAATTGTTGTAAAAACTGGATTTTTTCTACATGTTTACTGTATTTTCAACTTTATATGATACTTTTTTTCCTCCAAAAGTAAGTGGGGGGGGGGGGGGGTAATGGAAGTGTCTTATAAAGCAAATACTAGTCAGTGCTTCCATTATGGAAACGCTCACTAGTATGCAAGAGGCATGGGGAACATGAGTATAGCACTGATGGCATTTGCCATACTCACCACTCCATGGTCTTCCTCCAGGTGTCACGCTGCTCTGTCCTGACTGCGTTCAGCGTCAGGACATAGTGCATGCATTATGACCTGACACTGCACGCAGTAAGGTCACAACACGGGCCCAGAGAGGACCAGTGAGAGGTGACTGCAGGAGAAGAGTGGCGCTGGAGCAGTTAATTTATTTAAGTTAATTTATTTTACCTCTGATGGGGTTCTGATCTGAGCTCTGACGGAGGTCTGATATTGGTGGTTTGGTCTGATCTGATATGGGGGTCTGATCCTGAGGCCTGATATGGGAGTATATCATATGGGGATCTCATCTCACTTCTAATATGGAGCCAGGTCTCATATGGGGGTCTGATATGGAGGTTTGATCTGAGGTCTGACATGGGGGTCTGTTGTGAAGTCTCATGAAGATTGGGGGTCTGTTTTGAGGTCTGATGAAAAATATATATTTTTTTTATTTTCCTCCTCTAAAAAGTATATCTTATCAGGTTCCTATTTTTTTTATTATTATTTATAATAAGGAACAGACTAAAATATGTAATTTTCTGATGACACATCCCCTTTAATACTAGATACCCAATACTTTGTCATGTTTTTAGTAGGCTGTTCTCTCCTAATAGTCAGTGAAACTCAATATCGCCTATCATATTTTAATGTGATCCAGGACCTACAAAAGGTTGAGGACCTCTGTTGTGGAGGAACCTGCTTACTGTTCATTAGTTCTGTTTTCTGAATATCCAGTTTATCTCTAATGAGCTGTTCAGTCGTGGCTAGATTTATTTCTTAGAACATCTCTACTGAGAAAGAATGGGGATAGCAATCAATAAGGAGCATATATATGCAGTTCAGGTTGTGGCTAATAAAAAAACGGTAAACATCCTGCAATAAAAGAGCGGCTGCTTGGTCAGTAGAAGCTGCATAGTAAAAGTCTTTGGCCACAGTGATATCTCTGCCTGACGGTAGACACTTACTCCCCCTGGCACTTTGACAGCCTAATATTAATGAGCTGCAAGTGTGGGGAATCATACCGTCGCAATGACACATCTCACAATGCAGACACTTGCTATGACAAACCTGAACGCTGACAGTAATAGGAGTGTTTAGTGAAGAGAAAGAATGACTCTAATAGAGATGCCACTGGTGACATCGAGCTGCTGCTGTACAAGTCACAAGCCAATTTTTTTTTGTCATACTGGAACAGAATCTCGTGACTCTGGCTCCATATCTGGTATATGCAAAAAGGACATTAGTCACAGGCTCTCTCCCAGAAATCCTGCTGTTATGCTGGCCGTATTTACATTGTGTTTTATTCTACTTGATTGATTCCACTGAAAAAAAAATGTCCATTTTTGCTACAATACAGATCTTTAATGCACAAAAAATGATTTATACGGTAGGTGTCAGCTATGCAAATCACTGCAGCCCTTAGGTGCTTTTCTGTTTAGTTGTATATGTGCTCAATGAATGCGTGTTACCACTGTGCTGTGGTGTTTTACATCCTAAATTTGGTATGAAGTGCTCGTCTACAGGATATATAGATGCAGCAGAGTTAACAGTCACAGTCATAACGCGATAAATACATACGAAAACTCACCAAGTGTGTGTGTGATAACTGCTACATCTGTATCTTACAGTAGTGATGTCACAGGTGTTTATCTTTGGTAGGTGGGTGTGTTCTATTGTGATGATGTCACAGTAGTGCTTTTTTATGCTTTGGTTGTGTTCCATTTGAAGGGAATGTGTCATCAGAAAATGACCTATCCTTTAAGTCATTTTTATGTTAACAAGTAATTTATTTATTTATTTTAATTTTCCATGTCCCTATCTGTATTAATAAAAATAAACAAATAAAATCATGCACTTTTCTCACTGGTCACTAGGACTAAAATATGATATGTCAAGACTTCCACGGAGGTCATAGATGCATTAAACTGGAAGGGACCTCATTGACTTGTAGAGGAGAGTTTTCTCGGCATACTCTGTGCAGAGATAAGCTGTGATATCGCCTGTTGTGAATGGTGGATCCTGTGTTATCTCTACAGAGGTGACATATGTCATTGTATTTTGCATGTGATGATAATGTGATAGCTACTGAAAAGTTACCTGTACAGAATAGGAAGTCTCTGCATATTTTAGGATTAGTAGTCAGTGCAGAAACTGCACAATTTTTGCCCATCTCATTTATCATTTTCCACGCCAGGGAGGTGGCATAGACTTTAGTATGTTGCATGGCCTGCGTTTCCACATAACTTTGGCGCATCCACCGACATCTAAATCGCCGGTCTTAATAAATGTCACCCTTTGTTCTTTACTTTTGTTACATTACTATGCTGTTGCAGTAATGTCTGTGTTGAATCTGTTGCAGTTTTCATCATGACAATTTCTCAGTAGCATTCACTTGTATTAGTTAGTGGTGATGGTGTCGCAGTAGTCTTGGTCTTTATTCCTTGGTTAAAATTTCATGGTGATGATTAGAGATGAGCGAAGTTATCAAAACTTTGATCAAAAATTTTCTCCATGATGAATTACTTCTTCACGAAGAGCATTTCTTTGTAAATAGAGGGCGCAATGACTGAGAACGACAATTGCGCCACCCACTGTCATTGAACGCCTCAGATGCCGTGTTCATCACTGATCATGTCAACTGAAATGAACATTGAGGGCTTTTAGGTGTTAATCTGGTGCAAGGGAATACTCACCTTATTTACTTAATTGTGTAGAGGCCGCCACGGCCATCTTGATTGAGTTCTGTAATGAGGTCGTTATAGAGTGTGTCTTTGCAACTTGGCTGCCCTCCATTGTCATGACTCATGATGTCACAGTTTTTCTTTATTCATGTGTTATTTAATAATAATCAAAATCATAATCTTTATTTATATAGTGCCAACATATTCAGTAGCACTTTATAATCAGGGGGTTCATGTACAAATAGAGTCATAAATAATAGCAACAAAAAAAAGGTAACAAGTAAGTCACAATTAAAACAAGAGGCGTGATGGCCCTGATTGCAAGAGCTTACAATCCTTTGAGGAGATATGGGTGACACAACCATTGTAACAAAATAAGGTGGTATATATAAAGTTTGATGAGCTAGTCACCAGCCGATATCTGTAGTGCTTCTGTGAGCATGGGGTGTGGTGGATACTGATGGATCAGGCTCTGAAGAATGAAGCTGAAGGGAGGTGGGTGGAGAAGAGTTAGATCATGGGATGTGATAGGCCATACTAAAAAGATGTATTTTTAAGGAGCACCTAAAACTGAGGATGTTGTGAAGTAACCTAATTTCTTGGGGTAGGGTGTTCCAGAGAGCTGATGCAGCTCAGGAGAAGTCTTGAAGATGAAAGTGAGACGTTCTGATTATGGTGGATGTTAGTCAGAAATCATTGGCAGAACAGAAATCATGGGTAGGGTGGTAGACAGAAATGAAGGAGGCAGGGGCGTACATAGAAATCATTGGGCACCATAGCAAGAATCTGAATTGGGCCCCCTAACTCCACCCAGTATCCACCCCTGGCCCATCCCACCTCCTGTCCTGGCTCCTCCCCTGCCACACCCCCACGTGCTGCAAAGGGAACGCCGTAGGAACAAAAGCCATAATACGGTGAAGGAATTGCATTTTTTTTCCAATTTGGAGTGTTGACTGCAGTCCTATGTAAAACCACAGATAACACTAGTGCTGATACTGTAGTAGTGTTACCTGTAGTCCTATCTAAAACCACAGATAACACTAGTGTAGATCATGTGGTAGTGTTACCTGCAGTCCTATGTAAAACCACAGATAACACTAGTGTAGATCATGTGGTAGTGTTACCTGCATCCTTAGTGTGCCTCCCTGTGCCTTTCCCATGGGACTCCATGCTGGCGGTGCTGTCTCCTCTTCCATCTTCTTCTTGCCCACACAGAACATCCAGATGCAGCTGCGTCAAGACGTCATAGGAACACTGTGGGCATGGTGACGATGACACACACAGGGACAGGGACAGACACACAGGGACAGGGACACAAACACACACACAGAGACAGACACACACGGACACACACACAGGGATAGACAGACACACACAGGGACAGACACAAAAACACACAGGGACAGGGACACACACACAGGGACATCGACACACAAGGACAGGGACACACACAGGAAGAGCGACACACAGGGATAGGGACAGCGACACACACACAAACGGACAGGGACAGCGACAAACACACAGGGACAGCGACAAACACACAGGGACACACACAGAGGGACAGCGAACAACACACAGGGACAGGGACACGCACAGGGACAGCAACACAATGGGGGATGCAGGCCCAGGGACACACAGGGACAGCTACACGCAAGGACAGCGAAAAACACAGGGACAGGGACTCACACAGGGACACAGGAACAGCGACAAACACAGAGACACACAGGGACAGGGACATCGACACACACAGGGATACGGGCAAACACAGGGACAGGGACACACGCAGGGACATGGGCAAACACAGGGACACAGAGGGACAGACACATATTGACAGACAGAGACACAGGGACAGGGACACACACAGGGAAAGACACACACAGCTAAGCCTCACCAAACTCCAGCATGGCTCCTCTCTGTACGCACAGCAACAGCAATCTGCTCCTCTAGCTCCTCCCCCGCTGGTCACATGGGCAGATGACGTCAGAAAGGTCCTTTAGGAGAGGTAGGAGTGTGCAGCACTGTGGAGAGCTTTGTGAGTGAGTGAGAATGTGAAATTAAAATTGAACCCTATATTGTATGTGTAACTGGTGCAATTACTGGCATAGGATGGAGGCTCCTTCTTCAGTACCTAGGTTGTGTTGCATTCTAATGATGTTACACTAGTGTTGGTCTCGATGTGAAGTTACAGTTTACAAAAAAGGCCATGGAACTTGGGACATGGATCAAATAAATTTGAAGAAGTTTTTAATAATTTTTTTTTCTAGATTCTTAAAAAATTTCCTCAGTGAATTGGATTTCCAGCTCTCAATTTTAATGATCTTGCTGTGGTGGCATCTCATCCAAAAGAATGTTTTGTTCCTTTGTTGTGTAGACAGCAATGTTTTGTCTGTAGTGACCTAGCGTCCACGGCTGGCATAGTTATGTGAAATGTTGTCATTATGGCCGGAATATGATAGCTAGCATGATAATACTAAACATGTAGTGCTTTGTAACTTCAATAACCCTCTAGCAGAATGCAGTCTGTCTGCTGACAGGTTATTGCATTGATCACCTTCCTCCCTGTGCTATCAAAACACTCCCCCTGCAAAAGTAAGATATTTCAATAAGGCCATATGGTCTTTAATTTTTTTTTCTGATTAAAATTCCACAGCATTTTTTCAGAATCATCCATGCAACAAATAATCAATATAATTGTTAGAAAGGCCAAAGGTTAGTATTGAATGTTTAGGTCTATCGGACCTTCTTTAGCAAAGTGCCTGTAACTGTAGTAGCATGCCCGATGAGCATGGAGTATCCTATGCATATATGCAGCATTTACAGTACAAGCAAAGCAGATGAGATTTCAGAAATCTCACTCACATGCTGCAAAAAAAAACAAAACCCTCCAATGTAACTTGACTTGCACTGTGAGTTTTCAATCTGCAGCATGTCAGTTTATGAAGGTTGAAAGCAGCGGAAGACCCACTATGATTACGGCTGCAATGCAAGGGCAGTTTTTAACCAGTGGACTTCGACAAGATCCCCTGCAGAAAATCTGCAGCATGCCCACTACATGTGGCCGTACCCTTACTGTGATTCCTATCTGTGGCATAGCAAAATTGTTCCCCAAAAGTCATATACTCAAAAATATAGTCCTGTGATCTCACTTTGGACCCAAAGCATGTGAGACTTCTAGGGGTAGAGGTACTGTTAAATTTTGTAAATTCCTTAATTCCACTGAAAACCTTTTTGAAAAATTGGACATCATAATTGAAAACTAGAACTTTGGTATTGCCACTACTTCATCATTTTAACCTCTAACATCCACAGTAAATGTAGAAATTAACTAATTCAATGCCGGACATTATTGCAGAACCTAACACACAGATAAGGACAAAAACATTATTTTGTTCCCTGACTCTGTAAGCAATGTGAAAGTAGAGTTATCTGAAGCAATTACAAGATGGAACAGTCTTTACTGATAATGCTCAAATTCAACAGTTTCAAATCTTCTTTCATCGGCTAGAATAAGCCTTTATCTCCATGTGCCATTAATGTAACACAAAAGAACCAATTGACTTTGACTCACACTAGATGTAATCCAAATGTATAATGTTATGTAAAGTCTCCCAAAAAGCACTGATTTCTGGATTCTGAATAATCAGACTCTAAAAAGCCAAATTAGTATTGGGGAAATTTATGGCGCATGTTCTTTAAGTCTTCCATATATTTTACATGTATAGCATATCATTTAGTCAATATGTTTCCTATTACAGAAAGTCGAAACTGTACTTTGATGTAAGAGCAGTGTTTCTATCAAGATATTACATAGGTAATAATGGAAGAGGAACCTACGGTATCAGAGATGGATTGTGGGAAGGACTAGATCAGTAATAGCCTGAGGAATTCCCCCACTGTCAGTCATCATCTGAATTCTCTGTTATTCCCCCTACATTTCAGGTCTCAGTTCCCATAATTTACAAATGGTGTTGGCGTGTCTGCATTAGAAAAGCAGCTGTTAATCTCAAGGGTGCTCCATCCATGGTGTCACCTTGCTGCACCCAATCTAGCCACAACACTTTATGGCAGGGCTGCTTTCAGGACAATACTGACGGTGCTGCATTCAAAGGCATGGGCTTATCTATTCTCATTAATATTCACTTTAGTGAGTATTAATGATGATGTCTGACCCTTCCATGTGGGTTAGGGGCCCTCTCCCAGGACATAGACTTTTACTAAAAAAATCATTTCACAGGCCTGTGGTGGGATTCAAACCCCAAACGTTCTGTATGGTAGTCAGGAGACTTACCATTTCACTATAGACCTGCCATGTTAGAGAGATACCTTCTGTATGATAGTCAGAAGACTTACCATTTCACTGTACAGGGTGGGCCATTTATATGGATACACCTAAATAAAATGGGAATGGTTGGTGATATTAACTTCCTGTTTGTGGCACATTAGTTTTTGGGGCGGGGGAAAACTTTTCAAGATGGGTGGTGACCATAGCGGCCATTTTGAAGTTGGCCATTTTGGATCCAAGTTTAGTTTTTTCAATGGGAAGAGGGTCACATCATGTGACACATCAAACTTATTGAGAATTTCACAAGAAAAACAATGGTATGCTTGGTTTTAACGTAAATTTATTCTTTCATGAGTTATTTACAAGTTTCTGACCACTTATAAAATGTGTTCAAAGTGCTGCCCATTGTGTTGCATTGTCAATACAACCCTCTTCTCCCACTCTTCAGACACTGATAACAACACCGCAGAAGAAATGCTAGCACAGGCTTCCAGTATCCGTAGTTTCAGGTGCTGCACATCTCGTATCTTAGGTTTGGGGTGCCGTGGAAAAGACCTGTGCAATGTTTTAAACAAATAATGATTTTTTTTTTATATATATATATAAAAGTTATGACAGAAAAAAATGAATTTCCAGCTTTTTTATGTAAAAAAAATGCGCAAAAACAATTGCAAAAAATGTTTTTTGTAACATACTGTTAAATAACAGAAAGCAGTATTTGGTATCCCTGTAACTAAGCCAGTTCTACTCTACATGAGTTTGATAACTAACCCCAATTATTTATAGTGATTGGTTAAGGAAAATTACCCTTTTTTTTTTTTTCATTTAATACATAATAAAATTTAATAGAAATTAAAACCTTACTTATGTGTATGGCAAAATGGCCTAATATAAAAAAGTTATGGCTATGATTGTGAGAAACGCAGAGAAGAGAGCTCATATGCATTGTCTGTATGGGGCCCTGCAATACCTGCTGGCAGCCCTGGGTGTAATAATCGCCATAAGTCTCCCTATCCAGTGTTTTACCCAGGGGTCTCCACCATCCGTGATGTGGTTCTGTTGCTCATAGCGACACACAGAGAGCGGCTTACATTAAAAGGAATGTGCCATTAGAAAATGACCTATTGTTTAAATCAAAGTTTAAAAGAATTTTTGGTGGTGCTATTTTTAATTTTCCATATCAGATATATAATTTATATAAAATCCTGCAGTTTTCGCACTGGCAGAAAAATATTTGGGTGACACATTTGCTTGAAGCTCCAAGCTCACTGCTATTATTACCATTATCTCCTCCTCACCCGCAATGTTCTGAGCCACTCAGGATGGAAACATTTTTTTGCTGTTAGACGTTTTGATGTTAGAAAATATAAGCATCTTTACTTTGGTGACCCAATAATTTGACATTTCTAGAAGCTTCTGTGAATTCTATTTACCCGTTTCCTGGCTTTTTCTGATTTTTCATGTGTCATCTTCAGTTACACCTTGCATCACATTACAAGGCAGTGACCGGTGACTGAGGCAGCAAAGTACAGCTCCCATCATTCATTACATGCCTATTTTATAGCTGCACTTTAAAGAGTATCTTTCCTTTGGAGTATTATCACAGACTGTCGGCATAATGCATCTCATGAATATAGAATGTATATATTGTCTCCACAAGACTAAAAAATACACGGAAAAACAAAACTATATTGAATTACTCAACGTGCACTGAGGGCAACATTGTCATATTGAACCACTCCCAAGGGCTGCAATAAGGCTGGGGCTACAGGTCAAGGTATATCATGCAACCACAAACCTCAAGTTGCCAAAACATTTTCAGTTTGCCTACAACTTGCTGTCTGTATGGTTGTATCCAACAGTGTTTTAGGTCATATCACTTCAAGACTCCATGCAATGCAACATCAAAATCTTCATACCACCTGACATATGTTGACGTGTAGCTCTAGCCTAATAAGGCTGTGTTCACCTTCTGGGGCATTTTTTTATGTTTGCGTTTTGGGCTATTTTTTTTTCAGTGGGTCTTCTGGTGTTTTAGGCTCCTTTATTTACGTTGTTTTCAATGTCAGATCCATTTTTTATGACTGGACACAAAACCGCAGCTTGCATCAGTTTTGTGTCCGGTCACAAAATGGAATGCTGATGTAACGGAAGATCTTTTTCCATTCAGAATCCATGAGGACTAAACAAAAATATTTTTTTTTCCGGTATTGAGATCCTCTGCCAGATCTCAATACCGGAAAACAACAAGGCAAGTGTGAAATAGCCTTACAACTACTATAAACTACAATGGAGAAAGCTGCATACATAGACGTCCACTTCGACTCCTTTCTGGAGTGGTCAATGGACCCCATTCTCCTGATCTATAGGGATCCCAGAGATGGATGCACAGTTCACCATTAGTACTTGCATGCCCCTGCCCCTTAGCTGTCTACTACTACTGCTATTCTCTTTGACATGGAAACTACATGTGAGTAGCCGTACGAACATGCTTTTCTTTGCGTACTGTAGATGGTTGGGGGCCGCACAGAATGACATTTTGATAATGATGCCAGAATGATTTCAGACACTCAGTAAGGCAGACACTTCAGGTAGAGCTGCACCCAGACGATCTCAGTAACATTTCAGGTTATGAACTGTTTCCCATAAAGGAAAATGAACTTACGCTGATCACCAGGATTTCAACCAAGTCAGAATTCTAGCAATGTTGCCCCATAAGAAAACACTGAAGTTGCGCTGGTTTAAGCCACAGATCATACACTAACCTAATGGAGCAGAACTAAAAATCAGTCAAGCAGCCAATGCTGAAGAAAATAGCAGATAAGCAGCAGCCATGGAGTCGTTTTTTTAAATCTCGACTGGAATTCTAGCTTAAGTCACTCTGAATACAGTGCACTTACCTTTAGCAGGCTTAAGCATGGGGTATGATGGGCAAAGATTTCATGCATATGTCCTGAACTGTTTGTGCATGAAACTGTCATGGTGTTCTCTTGCACAGTCAGATTTGTGTTTCCTGCTGTTTGGAAAGCAAATATTAGGATGTTATGGATGCTTTTGAGGAAAAAGTCATATGTGTAAAAAGGAAGCCACATTATATTAACGGGTTTCGTAACTGAAAAGTCTTTTTTTTATCAAAAACTCTGAAAGGAGTTATCCCATGAAAACTATTACTAAGCAACGAAGAGGGCATTTCAAATGAAGTATTATTGCAATATGCATGCAGGAAAAATATTGTTGTTTTTTCAGTTCATACAAGTACAGGGGTCCCTCAAGTTACAATATTAATTGGTTCCAGGACAACCATTGCATGTTGAAACCATTCTAAGTTGAGTAATTGGTTCCAAAACCCAAAAATGTCATCCAATATAAGAGAAAATGAAGATCAAAGAAACATAAGCAGTAAACTAAGACAGATAAAACAAGTCCTTACATATAACAGTCAGGAATAACTGCTAACTAGCAACTAATACAGATATTTTACCAGAGAAGTGGCCTTGATTGGTTGGATCTGAGTCTGGTTTCAACTTACGATGGGTCAGAAAAGACCATTGTATGTTGAAAATATTGTATCCTGAGGGATCACTGTATATAGAGGTGAACTAATCGATTTGCATATTTGGAGAATTGTTCCGAATCTACAATTTTTTTAGGCACCGAATCAACCCCGAGTCTTTTCTGGTTCGATTCGGACGTATCTTGTAAAACAGAGTCCGGTGCATAAGCAGTGTTCTGTCACCACCAGGAAGAAGGTAATTGCACTCAACAGCGGCCAAGCAATGGCCATTAAAAGTAGATTCAGTTACACCTGATGCTATATCAGACTGAGGGGGCGGGCGAGGGAAAATGAAAAAATTCCTAAAAATTAGCAAAACGAGATAGGAGCTTTTCAGAAAATAATCTGTGGTTAAGAGAACTAGAGGGGGTTATATTACCAGTTTCCAAGGCAATTGGAGCAACTTTGGTTTGGAACATATAGATTTGGACCCTAACCAAACTTCTTGAAAAAGTTGGTGAATTCGAAATGAACCAAATCTTGGAAGATTCGCTCATCTCTTAGCTCAGAGATCAGCAACCTTCGCCACTACAGCTGTGGTGAAACTACAAGTCCCAGTATGCACACTTACTTGGATGTTCTCAGAATTTACATACAAAATAAATGGAGCATGCTGGGAGTTGTAGTTTCACAACAGCTGGAGTGCCAGAGATTGCTGACCCCTATCTTAGCTATATTTTTCTCAAGACAATGGAGGGAAATTGCGTTGCAAATCATAGTGCTATTTATTAATGGAATCTCTGGGGCTCTTAGCAAGGGACTGTTTTCTATTCAAGGGCAGAAGAGGGTTAACAAAAACTGACTGCAAGGCACTCATGGGAGGTGCAGGCGCTTAATGGTCACATGTGATGAGCTGCAGCCCACCCACAGAAAGAGACCAGAGCTGCCTAAGAGTGAGTAAAGACACTAAAAAGAGGATGAATATAAACAACACTGGTCCAAACATTTTTGCATTGCTTAAGATATATTTTTATTTTAATTTGTGGAATAATCCCTTTAATAAAAATGTAAAAAATAAAAGCAGTACGTAATGTGTTTTCTCAAGCTGGCTGGCTAGAAAAGTTAAAATTGCTGTAAGGGGGATTTCTATCCAAAAACAGAAAATTTGCCAAAAAAATTATAAATCATAAGTCAGAGCATTGCATTTGAGTCACAATGATATGCTTACTTGTAAATGTACATATATACTAGGGATGAGCGAACCGAACCGTAACAAACCAGATTCGTTACGAACTTTGCAAAAAGTTCGTAACGAATCTGGAAAAAAAAAAAACGTTAACCCAAAACTTTACTTTTTTCACAGAATAGACCAGGATACAAGGGATTATTACTCCTATAATCCCTTGTATCCTGGTTTTCTGTGAAAATAAAATGTGTGACGTCACCCCACAGCCCCTGAAGTGCCTGAGCGCGCCGACATCTTGTCAGTGCGTCTCAAGACTTCAGAGGGATAGGAGCAGCAGATTAGATAGAGAAAAGATATAGATAGATAGAAAATCAAACAAGTAGATAGATACAGGGAGAGATAGAGAAGAAATAGAAAGGGTTAGTGAGAGAAGCAGGAGAGAGGAAGAGAAAGCTAGATATAGAAGTTAAGGTGATAGATAGGGAAAGAGGCTGAGAAAGCAAGAGATAGGTAGAGATAGGGAGAGGAAGTCATATAAATAAAAAAAATTGTGACATCTAGGGAGAGATAGGGTGAGGAAAAAAAATAGTGAGAGAAAAGAGTCAGGACAGGTAGCATTCCTGTTCCGTGACCGTACACGCTACACGTTGCTGCTCAGCTGGGTGCCGTCAACCCCGTTTAGCCTCAACAAAAAAAGTTAAAAAAAAAAAAAAAAAAGTTATAAACAAAGTTAAAAAAAAAAAGTTTAAAAAAGTTATAAAAAAATACATAATTTAATTTTCCCCCACACAATAAAAATATGTCCAAGCGTCCTACTTCCAGCACTTCCCAGGCAAGAAGTGCAACAGCAGGCGGTGAGGGTAGGAGAAGTGGCAGCACCAGGCCTGGTGGCAGCCGGGGTAACAGGCATGGCAGCAGGGTGCAGCTACCCCTGACGGCCACTGGTCAAGTAAGAACCACACAGCCAGCGGTTCTAGATTGGCTTACCCAATCCTCCAGTTCCACCGCCCAAAGCTCCCAAACGAGGAGTCAAGCATCCGCTGGATCATCCGACACCACCCTTACATGGGACGGTCAGCGAGAGTCCTCTGCCCCGTCCCCTGTTATTCGAATGCCACTCACCTTTGGGGCACCTTCTGCCAGGGAACTGTTGTCAAACCTTGATCTGCCCTTGGAGTCTCTACCACTTTTTAGTGATGAGGAGGAGGAGGAAGTAGTCCACCAAAGTCAGCAGGTGGAACGTAGTCAGACTCCAGAGGAGGTGTTGGCTGTAAGCAGTCAACAGAGCCAGGGAGGGGCATCCAGTGCCACACCTGATATTCTGTCCCAGCCACCGGAGGAAAGTAGCAGTGGTGCCGAGTTTGACGACGATGTCGCTGATCGGACATGGCGCCCTCAAGCAGCTTCATCCTCATCATCAGGGGAGGAAATAGAGGTGCCACCGACGCAGCAACATCCCACTGCTGCAAGGAACCGAGGCACAAGAGGGAGGGGTAGAAGCCAAGCTACCAGGCAGAGATCACCCTCTCAAAGCCTTGGTCCTGAGAGGGCACCCTCAGGCAGCAGTGGCAGTCAACAGGCAGCAAGACCCCCCATGGCTGTCAGAAAACCATGGTCCTCAGTCGTCTGGCAGTTCTTCCACCTGGGGAAAGATAAGCACATCGCTTTGTGCCTGCTGTGCAATGAGAGGGTCAGTCGTGGCAGGGGTGATAATCTCGGGACAACATCCATGCGAAAGCACATGGAAAGGCAACACCAACAGGCCTGGAAGAACCGTGACCGCAATACCACCTCCTGTCAGGATGCACCATACACTGCAGATCCCATCATGCAGCATCCTCTCAGTGGAACTCAGGGCTCGTCAGCCTCAGTTGCCAGCACAAGCACAGTGTCACTGCCATCTACACCGCTAATGAGGCAGCAATCTGTGACTGAGTCCATGGGCAGACGTCAGGTGTATTCCAGCAGCCATCCCATGGCCCAGAAACTGACTGGACACCTGGTTAAGCTGCTGGTGCTTCAGTCCCTGCCCTTCAACCTCGTGGACTCCCAGCCTTTCAGGGATTTCATGGCGTGTGCGCACCCCAGATGGCGAGTCCCCAGCCGCCACTACATCTCTGGAAAAGCTGTCCCATCACTGCAGTTATATGCAGAAAAAGGTGGGCGACTCATTGGGATCTCGGTGTCCAAGACCGTCGGTGTCTGGTCCTCAAATTATGGCCAAGGGCAGTACATGTCTGTTACTGCCCATTGGGTCAACATCCTCCCAGAAGACCATCAGGAAGTTGGCCCATTCTTGCCACTGTCACCTCCACGGTGCTTTAGGGGGCCAGCATCGGGAAGCAGAAGTTCTGCCTCCACCACCTTGCAAACATCCGCCGCTTCTACTGCAGTCCAACCTGCCCCGGTGTCTTACCACCGATGTCAGGCCCGGCGCTCTCAGGCTATCCTCCATTTGGTGAGCCTGGGTGAAAGGAGACACAGTGGGCAGGAGCTCCTCCGGACCATCAGGGAGGAGGTAGATCAATGGCTGACCCCACGTCAACTAACGGTGGGAAGTGTGGTAGCAGACAATGGGAGGAACATTGTCTCTGCAGTGCAGCAGGGAGGGCTGAGTCATACACCTTGTATAGCACATGTGATAAACCTCATAGTGCACAGGTTTCTTAGATCATTTCCTGCACTACAAGACCTTCTGAGGATGTCACGCAGAGTGTGCAAACACTTCAGCCACTCCTACACTGCAAGGAACACCCTGCTCAGGATCCAGAGACAGCACAGTCTGCCCCAACATCGGCTAATCTGCGACGTGCCAACACGCTGTAATTCCGCCCTCCATATGCTGGACCGCCTGTACGAGCAAAGGTCAGCCATTACAGACTACCTCATGGGCCAATCAGGCAGCTTCCAAGTCACACACTGGCAGATGATGCGTGAAGTCTGCCAATTGTTGATCCCTTTTGAGGACACGACTTTGTTTGTGAGCAGGCAGGACTATGGGATCAACGACATCATTCCACTCGTCCATGTTCTGGAAAGTGCGCTGAAAAGCATCATCAGCGAGGATTCCCAGGCCACGACTCCAAGGCTGAACATCGCCTTGAGCCCAGAGATGGATGAAGTGCAGATGGAGGAGGAGGAGGAAGATGTCTACGCCCAGCCATTCCACACACCGCCACCTGGCTTCTCTGCCTCTCAATCACAGGAGGAGATGGAGGATGAGGTGGTAGAGGAAGCGGAGGAAGACCCCAGCAGACCCTGGAACTATACCGAGGACAGTGGAGAGGAGAGGCGCTCATTGTCCTTGGTGCAGATGGCAAGGTGCCTGCGGGAGTGTCTGAGGAGTGACAGCCGGATTGTGGACATCCGCTAGAGGGACCAATACTGGCTGGCCACCCTGGTGGACCCTTGCTTCCGCCGCAAAATGGCTGAATTTTTTCCGCCATCAGAGAGGGAGGCAAAACTGGGGTACTACTTGGACCTACTCACCAGACAGCTGGTCTCTACTTACCAGCGAGACCAGCCAGGTTCCCAGACAACATCCGCTCGGGGGGAACCAGCGCGCTCCACTACCACCACCACTAGTGGAGGCGTGAGAAGTCGCTACAGCCTCCAATCGCTGATGAGCGATTTCATGCAGCCAGCTGCTGAAGAGGGGACACAACACCGGACTCATGGCGTGGACCAGCATGAGCTCACCCACCAGGTCACTGCCTACCTGGATTGTACCCTGCCCCAAAGTGTCACCGACCCCGTGCAGTACTGGGTAGAGAAACTGGACATTTGGCCTCAACTGGCAGAGTTTTCTTTGGCTCTGCTGTCCTGCCCAGCCAGTTGTGTCGCGTCAGAGAGGGTGTTCAGTGTGGCGGGTAACATCGTAACACCGCAAAGAACGAGGCTCTCTTGCCACAGTGTTGAGATGCTGACTTTTATAAAGATGAATCGTGCCTGGATTACATCGGATTATACCACCCCCCTGCCTGATGTGAATGACTAAGTCATCAGTCACCTGTCTTGCATGGCAATCCGTGTGTCCAAGAAACTGACCTTAATATCCCAAATATGTGCCCAACGTAAAAATCCATAATTTAACTTAAGTAATGTTCCCCCCTTCGACCCCAAATTAAAAAAAAATCACCTTAAAAATTCCCTACTTAATTCGGATACATTTAAATAAACAGAACCCCATCTCCAAATTTAATGCCCATGGTGTGTTGGCCATTTAACATCTCCACACCAGCTTAATGCCTCACACCGGTGCACCGTCCAACCCATACCCCAAGAACAGTACCATCCCTAAAATAATCCCCACGACTATGCTTCACAAAGTGGGGATTTCACCTTTTGTGAACTATAGCCGTGGGGTTCTATCCCTGGCACCCGTGCCAAGGAACACTACTCACCGTTTTGTGAGCGGGTACTAACTGTTCTTGAGGTATTTTGTTGATATCATGAGAGTAGTAAAATCTCGCACCGCAAATCCTGATGGGGTTCTTCTCTGTGCGAATGATTTCACGCCTCTCATGCAGTCACGCGTGGAATAAGGCTGTCTATGGGGTATATATCACGGAGGCTGCTGTCCTTCAACTGTGATATAAAAAACCTCCACAGTTAGTTACAGCAACAAACAGTTGCTGAAAGGCAGGTTAACTTGCCTTATTTACGGGTGCCTTTACAATGGGATGCTTTTTTGGGGTTCTCTGCTGCCTAAAATCCACAGCGCATCGTTGGCTGTTTTTATGCCACCTTCAGTACTATGGGGCTGGACGCAAATACCCAGTTCAGCGCAGAACTGCGTATGTCCGGACGGCACCATAGTACTGAACGCCGTTTGGTGAACGGTATAAAAATGCCCTGTGGATTTTACTCAGCAGACCCGCAGCCCCATGTGAAGGTACCCATAGGGTGAGGTTTTTTGGGAGTGACCAAAGAGAGGGCGGGAAGGTCATTCCCATACCCCATCAGGGGTTTTTACCCTACCCACTTTAAAAGATAAGTCCAGGCAATTAATAACTTTCTGTGCCCTTACTTGAACCAGAAACTTATTAACTGTCCTGACTTATCCTTTAAGCCAGCTGGTGACAGCACTAAAAAAACACAAAAGCATACATCCATTGGGTTGGGCGCTGCACTCGGTTAGGACATCAAACTGGTGTAACAAAGATATATATATATGTCTCGGCAACAGCCATAGGCCCAGATTCAACAGGTTTGACACCAGAGTAATTGCGTCAATTTGTAAAGCGAGTGCCAGTGAGGTGTCCATTTCATGAAAATTGGACACGTATTTTTGGATAATGGAACTGGCGTAAAGCCTTCTTGAATCTGTGCCTTTTTAAATGTCCTTTATTCACCTCATGGATTCTGTGGGTGAGGTTAGCTGTCTGTTTAACCGTATCCGTATCCTACTAGACTAGCTGTAATGTTACAGGGGTTTTTTTTAACGTTGACTGTCCTGTGCTGAACTCTACATCAACATTTTGTCATGTATAAAAACTGATTTTTACAAGCGTGGATATTCTTAGCTTCCAACTTTAGTTCTCTGTACTAGGCCCTTCTGGGTCCAAAAGAATACTGCTCCTACTAATGCCCCCACCGTCAATTGTCTATTTGGAAACATACTGGGTGCAATCAAGAGCTGCTGACGCTGCCTCCTCAACTTGTCTCTTCTCAACTATACTGGCCTGGGTGCTATAAAGTGCTGCCCCCTACTCCTCCGTCAATTGTCTCTTCTCAACTATACTGGCCTGGGTGCTATAAAGTGCTGCCCCCTACTCCTCCGTCAATTGTCTCTTCTCAACTATACTGGACTGGGTGCTATACAAGTGCTGCCGCCTCCTCCTCCTCCGTCAATTGTCTATTCTCAACTATACTGGACTTGGTGCTATACAAGTGCTGCCGCCTCCTGCTTCTCCGTAAATTGTCTCTTCTCAACTATACTGGACTTGGTGCTATACAAGTGCTGCCGCCTCCTGCTTCTCCGTCAATTGTCTCTTCTCAACTATACTGTACTTGGTGCTATACAAGTGCTGCCGCCTCCTCCTCCTCCATCAATTGCCTCTTCTCAACTATACTGGACTTGGTGCTATACAAGTGCTGCCGCCTCCTGCTTCTCCGTCAATTGTCTCTTCTCAACTATACTGGACTGGGTGCTATACAAGTGCTGGAGTACGCCTGTCTGTCTTCTGACCTGTGATGTCACTGAGACCGCATCGACTTCAACGCAGCCTATTCTTGGGCTGGTACCACGATCTACCGTGTGTTTTTGGTGCTCTGGCATGACATGGACTGCTCCAGCGGACATCTTCAATGCTGTCAAATGTTGTCGACCTGGCTGTCGACGACTATTTTTGCACTTTGATTTTTTCCACTTTTTTCATTGTAATAGCAACCGCAACTAAAAGAAACTATACCCTATCAGACTCCCACTATTGTAGCTGCAATTATTCAGCTGTTATAGCAAGGTTCATTTTAGGTTCGGTTCGTACGAATCCGTACGTCACGAAAGTTCGCCGAACCGAACCAAACCGAACTTTTCAAAAGTTCGCTCATCCCTAATATATACTTTTGTTCTCATTGCAGTGGACTTTTTTTTGCAAAAGAGAATAGGAAGTGCAGATGTATTTGGTGTCAACTTTGAATTGCCTTTTTAGAAACTGATAGTAGAATTGTCACTCTGCTGTTGATCAGTGGTGACAGATTATTATCCATGTCTAAGAAGCTAATTCAAAGGTGACAGTCACTGTGGCTGCACTTCCTTTTCTTACTTTTTTTCAAAAATGGCTGCCACAACACAATAGAGAGAATATGTCATGACCTGTTGTATTGTTTAAATCAAGTTTTTGTGTTAAACACATTTTTAAAGAATTTTTACTGATGGTATTTTGCTTGTCAATATCTATGTTTAAGCCTAATATGTGATATTTCTTGGGTACTGATAATTTTCCACTTTTCATTAGTCCTCTTATTATCATCACATACATTATAATGTAACACAACAACCATTCACAACCAGTGGTGGTCATCATTTATCTACTCCCTCCTGACCTCTGCACAGGTCGCAGAGCATGTCTAGAAAACTCTCCCATAGAAGTCAGTGAGGTCCCTTCCTGTCCATTGTGTCTATCACCCATGATGGTGGAACCCATGAGATCCATTTATTTATTCAACAGCCATCTCTTCTGATCCCTGCATACAAAGCATGCATGCTCTGTGAATAGGACAGGTGAGAAATCCACAGCCAGGCACCTATGGCAGGTGGCTTATCTCCTCAAGAACAAAAGGATCGGGCCCCATATACAGTAGATGGCTGGCCAATCACTGCAAAATCGGTGGGTTCAGTTGACATACAGTACAGCCAATGTGTATGGCCAGCTTTAGACCTCCTGAACGACAATCAGAACAGGTTGTACAGACATCTACAGTCTAAAATATCTCTTGTCCTTAAAGATTGTTTCTTTATTTGCTTCTCTTTCTACAACCTAAAGTAGTTATCCCATGATTAGTGTAAAAATTAAAGTTGGATATCATGTACTACATGACAATCTTTTTCTAATAAACCAGCCCTGTAGCTCACATGGAACCAGCGATCTCTACATTCAGTGCTCCAATTCCTCTGTGAGATTTATTTCAAGCTGTCAGATGAGGGGCCTTAACCTTTCTCAGGGGGCATGTGCTTTCTCAGGGGGCATGTCCTTTCTCCTCTTTCTGCTGTGGCTCTCTCTCTCTCTGTAAGTGCCACGATTTCTAACAGCAGATATAGCTGGTGGCAGTTGAAGGATGGAATTGAGCATGTGCATCCACTTCAAAAATGTTACTGAGGTGGACAGAGAAATAAGGAAAACGACAAACAGCAGGTGGCGCTATATGGATACATTTTACTAAGTAACTTGGTGGCTTTTCTAAATTATTTATTACATTCTAGTATGAAAGTATTCAGATTCAGGTACTGGTTTGAAAAAATGTAGAATATTTTTTTGTGGGACAATTCCTTTAAGAAATCACAGCTCAGTGGCTCCAGCTCTCGACACAATGCAAATGACTTTAGCAAAGTTCCAAGGCTTAATTTATAGTTCTACAGACACAAATTGCAGCGACTTGGGTAATCCCTGACTTGAGCAGCAATTACTATGTTTGTTCCGTAATTGAAAGTCACACATTGATCTAGAGGTTGATTCCTGCTGTTATCTCATGCCGTTGTTACTTGTCTTCGTAATTTTTTTTTTTATATTCTTTGCTAGAAGACAGAATTAAATTCCAGAAAGTTTTAAGTATACGCATCAGATGGATGCAAAAAACTAAATAATTTATAAGACATTTACATCTTGCTGGCAGCCTCATTAACATTCTTGGATTGCAATTAGCTTACATTGAATCAGTATCTGCCCAGGGACATCCGGCTCATACTCATTCTGTTATTAGGAGACTTCTCTGGCCCAACCTGTTGAAAGCTCTTCACGATAACCGTAATATGGATGGATGTGATTTTTTTGTTCTACTGTTTCCAGACAGCGAGCGGAACAGGGTTGCCATGACTCCCGGGTTTCTGCTTACTGTGACCATGAAAGAAAACATGTCTTTCAAAAAAGCTCACCCAGTTCTTTGGAGCAAAGGGTTAAAAGTACAAGGTCGGAACAATCCGGCTTTGGTTCAGAGAAGAGCTTTATGCTCAGAAATGTTCTGTCTGCTGCGCAGAAGTACAGCGATGCCAACGTGCATTCTTAAGCGAGGTACCGCTTGTAATCAGGAGACACAATTACTGAATTGGTGAGAGCTGTATTTGGAACATCTATATCTGTTCCTTTGTCAGTAGAAAAAGCTACAAATCAGGGTCTGTTATCTTTCTGCGGACACTTGAAGTCCAATACAAGGCATTACATGGCTGCAGTGGTTGGCCAAGAGGTAGTTAAAGTGGTTCTCTAGGATTTTCATATTGATGGCTTATCTTAATGATAGATTATCAGTAAGAGAGCATTGGAGGTCTGAATGCTGTTCAGCTGTTTAAGAAGGCCGTGGTACCCATCAGAGCTCTGGTGTGCGTCGTGGCCTCCTTGCAGCTTACCAAGCACAGAACCGTCCATTGGAGGGTGGCCTTGCTTGTTAATGCAGCTCAACCCTATTCACTTGAATGGGATTGAGCTGCACGTAGGCCACGTAACCAATGAATGTGATGTCATATGGCCTAAGAAAAGGCCTAAGTACTCATTGAATGCTGCATACTCTTCATACAGCTGATCAGTGGGGGTGCCATGAGTCAGACCCCGAACTATCTCATATTGTTGACCTAAGGATAGGCCATCAGTATAAAAATCCCCAAGAACCCATTTAAAGGGGTTCTTCAGGCTTTTAATATTGCTGACCTATCCTCAGGTCACCCTGCATCCTCACTGATCATCTGTATGAAGGGAAGGTGCGCGCAGTGTGCCATCTCCGGTCTCTTTTCCTGCTCGCTGCTGCTTTGCCCATAGATATAGCAGCGCTAGCAGGAAGAGACTATGGGAGATGGCACCTGCACACGCTTTCCCTTCAATACAGCTATTGGCAGGGGTCTACAGATGTTGAGGTCTACAGATAAATCCATTGAACTTTCTTAGATATCTGCCAGTTCCCAAGGAGCTGCAGAATGGCTGCGACTAGTAAAAAGTAAAGTCTAAAGAGGTTGTCCTTTGGGATAACACTTTTAAGAAGACGGCAGAATGGTTTTAAGAAATAAAAGAAGTAACAGTTACCCCATTAGTCCCCCACCAAGGCCATTCCTCACTGGTATCCTCTTCTTAAGGCCCTTTTAGACGGGCCGATTCTTCTCCCTGCCCGAGCGCCGATCAGCGATATCGGCGCTCGGGCAGGGAGCCTTTACACGGCCCGACGAATCGAGCGCCCGGCCGCACGAGTGATCGCTGTATCGCTCGTGCGGCCGGGAAGCTCCATACTGTCAGGCGCACATCGCCTGTTTACACAGTGGGGTTTTTTTGCCATTTCCTATGTGTGGAAAAAGAATCAGGAAGAGGAGACCACAGGGGATTGTTCAGGTGACTGTTGCTTCTTTTATTTTTTTAACCCATTCTTACCCTTTCCTAAAATGCTTCTTTTAAATTTTTTTTTAAATACATAATCCAAAAACTACAAATTCATGTATGGCTCTTTTAGGAGCATCCATCACAGATCCAATCAAATTGGTGAAAAAAATAGTGCAACATGTAGTGCAATCTTTGCAGGTTAAGTGATGAACACCATGGTGGCAGTGGGGTCCACTGAGCCCCATTGGTGTCTTTCATGTGACGGATCTGGCAGAGCTGTCATTTTCATTTTCTGTTCCTATGAGAATGCAAAGTGTTCCTCCCCCCCTCTCATGTCTTACAGCAGAGGAGAAAATTGCTTTTGATTAGTTGACCTTTCAGAAACACTATTATTAGGAAAGCATTACCTCCCTCAGCTTTTCATTGTGAGCATCATGCCAAACATCTCTCCATACCTCAGTTTTCTGGATCCATCTTTCTGTGAGAGGTGGGTTTTTGAAGTTGGAGTCAAACTTGAATTTTGCAAAACATAGATTTTCATTTAACAATATTTGCATTGCTGAAATATTTCCTACTTTACACATTGCAGTAAAAAGCAACCTAAAGGGGTTGTTTGTGATTAGAAAAAAAAAGGTCTGCGTTTCTATTTTTTCCTGAAACCGCACCATTCTTGTCTATGGGATGTGCATCTCACAGTGAACCGTTAAATTGGTTCTCAGGGAATTCTTGAAAATCTTGCATCTTTGTGTGCTGACCTGTGGAGGTAGGATAGTCTGCTCAGTTCTCCCCCCCCCCCCCACATCGTGCTGCCGTCTCCACTGCACTCAGACCGACTGCGGGCCCTTCTGCTCAGGTCCCCACTGGATGTCAGGTCCCCACAGGAACACATCTGGTCTGGATCAAAGGTCAGGACAAAGCAAGATTTTCAAGAAAGCCCAAAGAACCCCAGTGTTGGAATTTCCTATTTCAGTCTACCTGTTGTAACGGTATTATGCTGTGCTAACTGATACACTTAGGAATTGTAGAAGCCAAGTAGATGTCAGATTTCTTGTTATACACCTTGTGTGCCCTCTATAAATGGTGTAACCTTCTCCTTTGTATTGATATTCAAATAAGGTGTTGTATACTTGAGACGAATCCTTTGTCGAACTCTTTAGTGCTTGGTTCTATCTTATAAGCTTCATACGTTTACCAGTCAGTCTTGAGCACTAGCTACCATAGAAGTATTCTATCTATAAGCTCTTGAGTTAAAAGCAAGATCAATTTGTCCATCATCCTTATTGAATTTACTTGTTAAGATTGTAGAGTATAGCTTGTGTTATAAGCACCGGATGATCACACGTGCAAAATATATAGCAGCCCCCCATACTTTGTTGATATTTTTTCTGCACTTAATTACCTCTTTCATGGGTGGGCACACAATTTCTATCCCTGACTCACTGAACGTGGTCATCAGGAGGGTAAACAATTAGAGCCTTCATGTTCTGTCTCCGAGCAGCCAAGTGTTTGATGCATGGAATATGATTTCTTCCCAGTGTTTTCTCTTGTCTTGTTACACCATTCTGTCTGTGATGATACCTCATCCTTATCCAAACCAATGCCCTTCTGCAAGCGCAAGAGAGATCAATAGGATGATCAATATCTCCATATTACCAGTAGTAAATGCTGAGCAGAACTTCTGTCAATCTATATTGATTTGGAGAATTGCTTTAAATTGGTTCTGATGTGTATAAAAAAACATTTCCTCACCGATCCTCAGGCTTCTTTCTTTTATTGTCCAGTGGCTTTGTCCGCAAATGTGTGATAGAACAAATTTCTGCCTGCGAAATTGGGTCAACGTTAAATTGCAGAAATATACAATGCTATTATGAATGGACCAAAACTTTGTGTTTTTTTTTTTGTTTTTTTTTGTTTCTGCTCTCTGCCACACCTGCACCATGCCTGTTTAATTCACTATCAGTTCTGGAATCAACTTCATTAGGAGGAGGCCTGGTTTGTTGTCTCGAATGAAGCCCATCAAGCATAGTTTTATTTTTCACCCTCGGTGGTTTTGTATAATATTTGTTATTTAAAACCTCAGAGAACCAGTGTACAGCGTTCACATGGCAACTAGTTGCTTTATCATAGGAAGCTTCAGCTCACCAAGCAGAAGATTCAGGCTTCAAAGAGTCCCTATTAGAACAGCTGACGGTAAAGCAGGTGCAATGGTAATGCCTCTGAACTCCGGGGATGTATCAAAGCTCTGTTTGGGGCAACGGCTTACTATGTGCAAATAAAATAAAAACACTTTACATTCGGTGAACATAAAAAAGAAACTATAGAATGCCGCTGGTCAGACTTGCTACATGCAGAAAGCAGTGGAATGATGTAGGTCCAGCCATTTCCAGTTTCTCTGTTCTGTGGCATAAAAGTGTGCGACCTATAGTATTGTTCATGCTGAGCTTCTTGGTTTGTTTTATGATTCACCGGCTCACCTGTCCAAGTCACTGTATTGCCATGTACGCACATGTTGGACCCTGACTTCTTAACCCTTTGGCGACATTGGACGTACCGGTACGTCCTGAGCACGAGGTAGTTCGTGCTACAGGGCGTACCGGTACGTCTTGCATTGAAACCCCCCCTGCTCAGTGCAGGGGGGGTTAAATGCTGTAATGGGTGCTGTTTTAGGGCACCCAGCCACCCATAGCGAAGGCCTCGGGGGGTGCCGTGCACCCCCATAAAGGCGATCGCTGTGAATGGCTGGTCTATTCAGACCAGCCATTCACAGCAGGCAAGGGGTACTCGGCGGGGATAGCGCTATTCTAGCGAATCCCCGCCGAGTGTCAGTAATTAGGGGGGAGGTCAGGGTGTCCCCCCGCCCCCCTGATTAGCTGTGGGCAGATGGGTGGGGCAGATGGGCAGGCGGGGGGGGAGACCTGCAACGTGCGGGCGGCTGCCGCGAGTGCCGCCCGCAACGATCTTTCAGGATGGCTGATCGTTATTCAGCAGAGTATCAGCATACAGCTGATACTCTGCTTGAAACTGCTGACATCGGTGCTGGCACCGATGTCAGCAGTTTAACCCCTTCCATGCCGCGGTCCGTAGGGACCGCTATATGGAAGGGGTTAACAGGGAGGGAGCGCTCCCTCCCTCTCCCATCGGCGCTGCGGTGCGCTGGCAGCGCCGATGGTGTGGGCAGATGAGAGGGAGGAAGCTCCCTCTCCCTTCCATCGGGACGCTGCTCTGCTGTGGCAGCGTCCCGATGGTTACCATGGCAACCAGACGCTTTCGTCTGGCTTGCCATGGAAGCCTGTTCAAGCTCCTGCTAAAGGCAGGAGCTTGAACAGGCTATAAGAAAATACACTGCAGTACACTATACAGTGTACTGCAGTGTATTGTAAAATACCAGACCCACTGGTTCTTGAAGAACCAAGTGGATCTGAGTCAAGAAAGTGGAAAAAAAAAAAAAAAAGTTAAAAAAATTGATTAAAAATAAAAAAACACACAATACATAAACATGTTAGGTATCGCCACATCCGTAACAATCTGCTCTATAAAAATATTACATGAGGTGGCCCCCCGGCGAATGCTGTAAAAAAAAATTTAAAAAACTATGGCAAAATAGCCATTTTTTTCCCTCTTCCCTCACAAAAACTGTAATAGCAGGCGATCAAAAAGGCGTATTTACCCCAAAATGGTATCAATTCAACCGTCATCTTGTCCCGCAAAAACTGTACCCTACTGAGACAATCACCTGAAAACTGAAAAAATATGGCTCTCTGAAAATGGCAACACAAAAAAAATATTTTATTCTGTTCAAAAATGCATCTAATGTGTAAAACTTTCCAACAATAAAAAGTTGGACATATTGGGTATCGCTGCGTCCGTAACAACCTGCTCTATAAAAATATTACATGAGATGGCCCCCCAGGGCGAATGCTGTAAATTTTTTTTTTTAAAACTATGCCAAAATAGCCATTTTTTCCCCTCTTCCCTCACAAAAAGTGTAATAGCAGGCGATCAAAAAGGCGTAATTACCCCAAAATGGTATCAATTCAACCGTCATCTTGTCCCGCAAAAACTGTACCCCTACCTGAGACAATTGCCTGAAAACTGAAAAAAATATGGCTCTCTGAAAATGGCAACACAAAAAAATATTTTATTCTGTTCAAAAATGCATCTAATGTGTAAAACTTTCCAACAATAAAAAAGTTGGACATATTGGGTATCGCTGCGTCCGTAACAACCTGCTCTATAAAAATATTACATGAGATGGCCCCCAGGCGAATGCTGTAAAATTAAAAAAAAAAACCGATGCCAAAATAGCCCTTTTTTTCCCTCTTCCCTCACAAAAAGTGTAATAGCAGCCGATCAAAAAGGCGTATTTACCCCAAAATGGTACCAATGAAAACCCCACCTCATCCTGCCAAAAAATGAGCCCCCACATAAGACAATAGCTCAAAAAAATAAAAATCAATGGCTCCGCAAACCACTCCATCAAAATCTGTGTTGTAAAATCCATATGGCGCTCCTTCTGTTTGAGTCCTGCCATGTGCCCCCACAGCAGTTTACACCACATAATGGGGTGTTGCCGTATTCAGGAGAAAATGGGTAACAATTATGGGGGGGGCTTTTCTCCTGTTACCCCTTATGCAAATAAAAAATTGGGGCTAAAGCAACATTTTATTGGAAGAAAAAAAATGTTCATTTTCACAGCCAAGTGTTTCCAAATTCCGTAAAATGCTTAGGGGGTCAAAGTGGTCAGTACCCCTTAATATATTCTTTGAAGGGTGTAGTTTCAAAAATGGGGTCACTTTTTGAGGGTTTCCACTGTAGGGGTACGTCAGGGTCTCTCAATTACAAAATGGTGCCTAAAAACTATTCTAAGCAAATTTTGCCTCCAAAATCCGTATGGCGCTCCTTTCCTTCTGACCACTGCCACAAACCCAATAGAGACGTTTACCACCACATATGGGGTATTTCTGTAAACTGCAGAATCAGAGCAATGTAAATTGAGGTTTAGTTTGCTGTTAACCCTTGCTGTGTTGCAAGAAAAAAAATATTAACATGAATAATCTACGAAAAAAGTGAAATTTTGAAATTTCACCTCCATTTTCCATTAATTCTTGTGGAACACCTCAAGGGTTAACAAAGTTTGTAACAGCAGTTTTTTATAATTTGAGGGGTGTAGTTTCTAAAATGGGGTCATTTATGGTGGGTTTCATTATGTAAGACCCTCAAAATCACTTTATATCTGCATTGGTGTTAAAAAAAAATGGTTTGGAAAATTTGGTGAAAATTTGAAAAATGGCTTCTAAACTTCTAAGCCTCCTAACTTCCTAAAAAGTAAAATGACGTTTACAAAATGATGCCAACATGAAGTAGACATATGGGGAATGTAAAATAATAACTATTTTGGAGGTATTACGGTGTATTTTGAAAGTAGAGAAATTGAAATTTGGAAATTTGCTAATTTTTCAGAATTTTTGGTAAATTTGGGATTTTTTCATAAATAAGGGTGAAATATATTGACTCAAATTTATGACTGTCATGAAGTACAATGTGTCACGAGAAAACAATCTCAGAATGGCCTGGATAAGTAAAAGCGTTCCAAAGTTATAACCACATAAAGTGACACATGTCAGAATTCAGAAATTTGGCCCAGACATTAAGGCCAAAATGGGCTCTGTCCTCAAGGGGTTAAAGAACCTCAGGCATCCCAGGCTTCTTAAAGAGGACCTTTCACCACTCCTGACATGCCTGTTTTAATAGCTTCATGCATTCCCCATGTAATAACAATTCTGGAACATCGATTCTTATGGCTCTATGTTGTGCCATTTCTTTATTATTTGCACTATAAGTTATGAATTAATTGCTATTTGCCTTCAGTAAAGGAACAGAGGGAAGGTGTGTACCTGCACAGACTGACTTTATCCAATCAGTGCTGTCATGGTCAGACTGTACAGATACACCCCAAACTTGTTACCTCCCCTCTGTTCCCTTACTGAAGACAAATAGCAATTCATTCATAACTTCTGGTGCAAATAATAAAGGAATGGCACAACATAGAGCCATACGAATAGATGTTCCAGAATTGTTATTACATGGGGAATGCATGAAGCTTTTAAAACAGGCATGTCAGGAGTGGTGAAAGGTCCTCTTTAAGAACCTTTATCTATCACTCAGTGCTCGAGCAATAGATCCATTAGGTTCTGGTATGCTGCAAAGGTGTATTGTTCTTCTCTTGCTTGGCATTTACCCGGCTTCTGTATTTGACCTCATCCACTTGTCTTCAGCTCATTCACACCTCTGCCTGTTTACTGATTACAACTAGCACTGCCTGCCTCAATTCGTGCTTCTCACTTCCATCACCTTGGTACCATTAATTGGTGTCTACTGTCCATCCACATTCCAGTCACAGCTCACAGAACTACTCTTGGGGTAGTGACCAGGGGATTGTCCCCTTGTGGGGATTAAGGATGAAGGACTCATAATCTCCGAAGGCCCGCTACATACAAAGGAATGTGCTTTCTTTGTGAAATTTGGCAAAACAGCCAAATCAAATTTTTTATACTTCGCTCATCACTAGTAGAGACCAATAAGTTGCACTTACTGTACTTTTTTTTTTCTTAAATACAGATATTGACATGGAAAATTTCAAATAACATCACATAAAATTCACAGAAAGAAATTTGATTTATATAATACATTATTTTGTTATGATCGTAGAAGGGCTGGGCCTGCCTAGAGAGAGATGCTCTGAGAGCTGAATGCTGTTCTGGCATGTGGAGGGGATTCCCTAATTGGGGTTCAATCCCTTATGATATCTATATGTCCTAACACAAGTTGAGACAACGGGGGAGAATTGTCAAAACTGGTGTAAAGTAAAACTGGTTTAGTTACCCACAGCAACCAATCAGATTCCCACCTTTCTTTGCAAAGGAGCTCTGAAAAATTAAAGTGGAATCTGATTGGCTGCTATCGGCAGCTAAGCCTGTTTTCCTTTATACCAGTTCTAGTAAATGTCCCCCATAAGAATATACCCTAGTCGATGGTGCATGGTATTGAAGGAGGAGAAGGGAATAAGCCCCTGGCAGACAGTACTGGTGTTGCTTATCTCCCCTGAGAACAATAAGATTGTGCATATTAAAACTCAATAACGTAAACCTTCTTTCTCTCAACATGCTGTCTGGGGACACTGTTTGGACCCTATCATACACATTAAAGGGATTTTCTGAGACATTCCTCTCAATAGGTCATCAGTATCTCATCGGTGGTAGTCCAACACTCCTGATCAGCTGTTTGAGAAGGCACTGGTACTCGCAGTGGCCTTCTCACATCTTATCGTAGTCCATGTGGCATCACGTTAATCGGTCACATGGCCTAGTCACAGCTGAGCCCCTTTGAGGTGAATGGAGCTGATCTGCAATACCAAGCACAGCCACTATACAATGTACGGCGCTGTGATTGGTGAACTGAGAGAGGGATGCAGTGCTCCTTTTGGTTCTTCCCTCCAAATTGTCCAGTTTGGTTGATATTAATCTAATGTGTATGGCCAGCTTGGCATGTGAACTCTGTCTTGCTCGTGTATTGCAGACCTCTATTCTTGAATTATTTTCCTACACAATACTTGTCAACGCTAGTAAATAGATATATGGCTAGTGTAGAGAAGACCTTGTTGGCTGGGAGAATTCATGACCATAAAATCTATCTGTGTGCTAGCCTGCCGCTAGTTCGCTACTTGGAATAAAGAGTCGGTGTACGCCGTCAGTCACAGCATATTTAGCAGATGGCTCATTTTGTTGATTTGTTGATGGTGTCAGTCAGGAAAATATTTGTACGGTTCCAGTATGAGGCTGTTAACAAATCTGAGTGCTCCAGGTGCTGAGAACTCCCAGATGCTCTTCCTTCCTGCTGTGTACAGGTGGCTCACCACGCACGCCGCTATAAATAGTGGCGGCATGTCCTTTTCCTAAGCAATGCTTGCCACATTTAATAATTATGCAGTATCCAATTTATCACAAAATATTCTTCAATCAGTATCAGTAGTGGTTAAAGGGGTTCTCCAGAAAAGTTGACAAACAGAAAATGTTGAGTATTGTATAAAGAATAATTCTGGCTTCAATAACGACAGCACAGTATTTGGGTTTCTCACACATTCATGATCTGTCCCAATCATGTGCTGCTCACACGGGTGTATCACTTGTTCAGGGTGCATTCACACAACCATATGTATTTTTCGGTCTGCAAAATACAGATGTTTGTATTGCATCCTTTTTTTTGCTGTCCCATTGACTCCAATAGGTCAGTGAACAGCATTTTGCGGCCAAGTATAGGACCGTTCTGCGAATGATAGAATATGTCTACTCTTGGCCACAAATGTGGACCACGGACCCATTGAAAATGATGTAACACGGACGTCACACAGACATCCATATTTTGCAGATTTGAGTTTGGTGGACCGCAAAAATACATGCAGTCGTGCGAATGCACCCCTAAAGCGAATTATCAGAAAATTACATATTATTTAATATGAGGTCGTTATCCGAAATATATTGGGGGAATTAACCAGCTTTGCAATAGTTTTTGGCATTAAAAAGTCACAATTTTTTTTTTTTTTTAAAGTGGGCATGGTTTACCAGGACAAGGTGTGCTCTTAAACTTTTAGGCCAATTTCACGCAAGTGTATTCAGTGCGAAAAAATAAGCTCTGCGGTATGCAATAAATACTAAATGCGGTATACAAATTCTGATTTCTACAATATGAATGGCAATGAGCAATTTACTAGCAAGATCTGCTCCTGCCTGTACCGCTCTGTGAAGCATATTGATGCCAGCTACCCTGCACTCCTATGCTTGGGTTTAGCGTACGGATCGAGGACAGGCAGGAGCAGTGATGTTGCTATGCCAGGGAGGCTCAATCTGCAGCCTTCTAGCTGTTGTAAAACTACAGCTCCCACATGCCCTGCTGCAGGCTGATAGCTGTAGACTGTTCGGGCATGCTGGGAGTTGTAATTTGCAACAGCTGGAGGGCCGCAAGTTGGGCATCCCTGCGCATGCAGAGGTTTCACTGGAGTAGGCACATGTGTAAGCCTCTACAGTATGTTTATGCAGAGCTTCCTGCCTGTCCTTGCTTCGCTAAAGCCTGGCATAGCATATTGGTGCAGGAGACCTTGCCATGACAGTCTTTAGTGGAACCGAGCAAGGACAGACAGGTACTCTGAATAACATGGATAGCTGATCCTGGCCGGTGCCTGATCTGATGAAACTGATCTGATGAGTTCTGAGACTTTGGTTTATTACTTTCATGGTGTCTTGTTGTACTTTAATACTATTTAAGAATCCCGTTGTGTGTTGCCATATGATAAACAGATTGTTAGGAACAAGCAAGCTGTAATGGGACTAGTCCGTAAAATGACGGACTTATTTTATTGATTTTATGGATGACTTGGCTTGGCGTCTACTCCGTTCATCACCCATCGTTAAACATGCTGCAAAAATTTACTAGGGATACACAAAATAAACAAGATACAATCTCATGAAGGGTCTCTAAGGAAAGAGCAGTAAATAATCTTTATCTGAGCAAGTGCCTCCATCCAGGCTGCGCACTAATATTTCCGTTAATAGTACAAACAATGGATTATATTAAAATGCAGCCTGGCATTGTCTAGCCTGTGCAAACAAAACATTCGCTGAGGCGAAATGCTGTCTGTAGAAGCTAAAACCACCACAATGATCAATTTATAAAGTCTTTGGAAGAGATGTATCATAGATCAGCATTTTATAGTGGTCTTTGATATCTCCTTGGGCAGTCCATGCACTAGAATGAAATCTACAGCCGACTGAAGCTGCCGTAGATATTTGTTTGCAAATGAAGACAAATGTGCCAGGCCCCCCGGCCCTGCCCCTTCCTCTCTCATCACGCCCCCTTTTTTGGAAAGTGGAGAGGGTGGTGTAAAATGGCACTTGTGAGAAAAATTTTTGAAAACTGGGTCAGGGAGATGATAATCTCCCCCTATATGTTTAGATAAAATATAGCCATTTTGAGTAAGGCCTCATTCACAGTTCTGTTTTTCGGTGATGTATGCGATTATTATTTGGGGGACAGCACACGTACCCATTAATTGTAATATATTTGCCCACATAATCAGTATTTTTTTACTGACCGGGGGTCAGTGATAAAGTCACGGGGACATGCTCTACTTTGGTCAGTGATGTGACCAAACACGTTTATTGAGGCTACGGGTTCTTGAAAAATCACTGACACAACACGGATAACCTATGTTTTGGTCCGTTTTACACTGACCACTGTTAGGATATGTTATGGAAATTAAAGGGGTTGTCAGCTTTTTTTTATATTGATGAATCCATATTCAGGATAGGGCATCGATAAATCGGCAGGGGGGCCGACTGCCTCAGCTGTTTGAAAAGACTGCAGCACTTGTAATAGCACTGCGTTCCCTCCACTGTTTACCCGCTCGCTGTCACAACCGCAACAGTGAGCAGGTGTAGTTAGAACAATGCCATCCCATTCACCGTCTCATAAGAGCACTGAGGTCTCTTCAAACAGCTGATCGACGGATGTGCTAGGAGTTGGCCCCCTGCCGAACTGATATTGGTGACCTATCCTGAGGAAATGTAATCAATATAAAAAAAAATGGACAACCCTTTAATTTTTCAGTTGAGCAGTGTACGTGGAACTCTAGATAACACACTGAAGGCAAAAACAAACACAACGGACCAAACATGGATAAAACACGGCTGGGTTTTTTAACAGATGTCAAACGGACCCGGAAAATGTGAACGAGGCCTAAGGGAGATTTCACCAAAGTCAATGACAGTATATCACTGAGTAGCATGTTGGCTTAATTATTGAAGCAATGGATCCTAGGTTCAAATCTGATCATGAACATTTGCATGGAGTTTATATGGTCGCCTGGTCTTTTTTTTTTTTTTTAGTTCTTCAGTTTCCTCAGTTTCATTGTCTTCCTATTTGACAGCTCCAGATTTGTGTTGGTTCTTGGAGTGATGGTCAAAATCCGTGATAGCAGAATCCATAACGAAATTCTTAGATAACCCGAACCTTGTACGCCAAACTTGAAACCACAAGTTCGCTCAACAATATTAAAGTCTACTTTTTTAATATAGTTAGCCATGCTTACCAATTCCCATCATGCTGGACATTCTTCGGCTACCAGGGCATGCTGGGAGTTGTAGTTTTGCACATCTGGAGGGCCACGAGTTGAGATCCCTGCTGTACACCAACATTGGTGCCACAGGTATGTTCATCAAGGTTGTGTGAAGTTTTTTTTTAAACACAAACATAGACAAACATATTGCCCTTTTTTACCAAAGATGACCAAAAAATTCCGGTGAAAACGCCACATGTGAACATACCCTATGGAGCATAGGCAAACCCTTTCAGTGGTGGTAATTTGGGTGCCATATTTGTTCAGATGGGAAGATTTAATTTTTTTTCGTTTATGCCTTTCCACATTTAAGCGTTCAGGTTTTTTTTTCTTATTGAGACAGCTTGTATTTTGCTAGACAAGTTGTAGTTTTTAGGCAACATTATGCTACATGTGTAAGCTGTTAATTTATATTAACGTATTAAATTTTAGATGAAATTCCAAAATGCAGAAATTCTGATATTTTTGCACTAATTACAGATTACAATAAATAATGTGGTAATTGACTGTAAGAACACCTACGGTTATGATAAGCCTGTCATTCACTTTTTTTGGAATGTTTATTTAATAAAGTGTATAAAACGTGTTTATTGTAAAAAAAATTTATTATTAATTTAATTTTCTTTTTACCCCTTAAGGACAGGGAACATTTTTCACTTTTGTTTTTGCTGCCCCACCATCCAAGAGCCATAACTTTTGTAAGTTTTCAAATTCATGTAGTCATATGATGGCTTATTGACATAAAAATGACACGATAACCTTATTCAGAGGGTCAGTATTATTACAGTGATACTATAATTATATAGTTTCTATTGGTTTTCTACTTAAAAAAATGATGATTTGAATTTATAATATATTTTTTATTTTTACTGTACTTTTTAGTCCTTTGCGATCACTTGTCACATAGACTGAAATAGAATACTATTGTAGTCTGTAGGATTTTCACAATCTGCCTGTCAGCCTGTTTCTCAGGCATGGCTTTGATATGGCAGACCTAGGACCCTTCATAAGTCCCAAGACTGTCATAACAACCATTTGAAGCACTGTCATTTCGCCATAGGGGTTCCAAGCAAAGGGTGGAAACAGCCCACTCCCTCTGTCTAAGTCACAGATGTTGCAGTCACTACAAACAATGCTATCTGAGGGGTTACAAGACCGGGATTGGAGTCATTTCTGTTCCCAACTCACATTCCCTCAACACTCATGATATAGGAGTATGTTATGGTATGTTAAGGGGTTAAATGTGAAATTTAACATTGTTTAATCCATTGTAGGACTTTTTATTTATTTATTTTTAATTCCTTTATTCTTTTTTGAAAATTTTCCATAAAAAAACAATATTAACAGGTGATTCCACATAAGTACAGAAGATCTATGCCTTGACGAAAAATCCGTATTATGCACATTATAATAATACATAAGTAGATATAATGAACAGAGTACATGGGCTATCCAATATCGGAACTAACCATTATTTACATACATCTTTTAGTTTCTTTGGACAGTAGTGAATGAATATCGTATCTTGATAACAAAGCCCATGCCCCCCAAATACAATGCATATTGCAGCATAATCTCGTCATTATGTCTAAACACCACAAAAACATCATAATATCCCATCCGCATACACCCACCCCTTCCCCGGAGAGGTAGGGAAGAGGAAAAAAAAAAAAAAAAGGAATTCTACCCATTTTGCCCACATTCTTTCTTTGTTTCGCCAGACCTTTCCCAGAGGATTCTGCTAATGCTAATTCATAACTCTAACTTTTCCCATTAATGTTCAGCCATGTCTTTACCAAAGGGGGTTGGTTTGAGCACCATGTTCGGAATTATTGTAAGCCTTGCATAGAATAGTGCCTTGTACACGCATTTTTTATTTTCCGGTATTTTGTAGTACATCTCCCATCACCAAGGTCCAGATATTACATTCTATGTCAATCTGTTCTCTGCTCTTTAATCTCCTCCTAACTTGTTGCCAAAACTTCTGAATTTCAATACATCCCCACAGCATATGAAATGAAGTCTGCCTCACTCTGTTGACATTTAATACAGTTGCCACCCTGCCTCTCTCTCCAAATCTAACCAGATACATTGGTGAGTGATATTTTTTATGAGTATTTTGTATTGAATGAACCTATGGTTTGCACTAATGAGGTATTTTTTTTTGGATATCTCAATCAGTCTTACCCATTCTTTAGTCTCTATATTTCCTACCTCTTGGCCCATTTCTTTCTACCCAGCCCAACCCAAAAATCCTATCTTTTCTCTTATCTAAACCATTTGTATATAGATGCTATTTTATTTATTCCCCTAACCGCTGTGTCTAATTTCTCCATTATATAGTGATTACATATTCCATATATTTTCTATCTTTTGTGCTATCATATGCATGTGCTAATTGACAATACTTAATTCTACCTAGCCCATAAAACCCAATTTCCCTTGTAAAATCTTCATAGGAGATTATTACTATCATTTATCGAAATTTGTTCCAGGAATGTTACCCCAATCCTTTGCCCAAAACGAATAATCCTCTATTTTTTTTTAATTCTATCAAATTCGGATTGTCCATAATGGCGTGAACTT
>ONZH01024662.1:0-63566 GCA_900303285.1 Rhinella marina
GGGCTCTCCATTCAGGGGGTGTCACATGATGGGGCTCCTCCATTCGGGAGGGGGTCACATGATGGGGTCACATGATGGGGCTCCTCCATTCAGGGGGTGATCACATGATGGGGCTCCTCCATTCAGGGGGTCCTCCATTCGTCACATGATGGGGCTCCTCCATTCAGGGGGTGTCACATGATGGGGCTCCCTCCATTCAGGGGGTCCTCACATGATGGGGCATTCATGATGGGGCTCCTTCGGAGGCACATTGGGGCTCCTCCATTCGGGAGGTGTCACATGATGGGGCTCCTCCATTCAGGGGGTGTCACATGATGGGGCTCCTCCATTCAGGGGTGTCACATGATGGGGGCTGATGGGGCCCTCCATTCAGGGGGTGTCACATGAATGGGGGCTCCTCCATTCAGGGGGTGTCACATGATGGGGCTCCTCCATTCAGGGGGTGGTGTCACATGATGGGGCTCCTCCATTCAGGGGGTCCTCCATTCAGTCACATGATGGGGCTCCTCCATTCAGGGGGTGTCACATGATGGGGCTCCTCCATTCCATTCAGGGGGTGTCACATGATGGGCTCATTCAGATGATGGGGCTCCTCCATTCAGGGGTGTCAGAGATGATGGGGCTCCTCCATTCAGGGGGTGAGAGATGATGGGGCTCCTCCATTCAGGGGGTGAGAGATGATGGGGCTCCTCAGGGGGTGAATCATCAAGGGGGTGAGAGATGATGGGGCTCCTCCATCAAGGGGGTGTGATATGATGGGGCTCCTCCATTCAGGGGGATATAAGGTGAAGTCAACAGTCACCACCATAACCGGTGTGAGCTCCGCTGATATCTGCACTAATGAATGACCCATCCAGCAGTAATGTGATCATCATATGTCACGTACCTTGAGGACTCCCAGGACCGGTCCGATCGCTGCCGGTTCCTTCGCACCCGGTTTCCTTCCTCTGCTCTATTTCCGGGTCTCCGCAGCTCAGCAGCTCCACCGCGCTGGCCGAATGACGCAAGCGCCGCACTGTGCGCACTGCGAACTACAAATCCCGGCAGCCACCGCGCTGAGGTTCTACCACCCTGGGACCCTCGGACGGCTGCAGAGAGGGAATGTCCGCTCCATCTGCTCGTGCAGCCTGACAGCTCGGCCGCTATGAGTTCAATATAACACATTTTATGGTTCTAAGGAATATTTCCAAGTCCTATGTAGTGAAAGACTCCATTCAGCTAGTTCTATCTGTTCCCTGGAAAGCTGGGTGAGATCCAATATGGCCGCCTTTACAGTAGTCACCCAGCTTCCCTACACTTCTGAATCCAATAGGCTGTTACCCACATAGGATAAACCACAGCAACCAGAACTGCAAAAGTGAAAGCTGGAATCTGATTGGTTGCTAGGGGTAACTGCGCCAGGTTTTATACAACTTGAAACTTAAAGGGAATTTCCAGACATACTGTCCACCCCTTCTGTCATTGGGTGTGTGCTGCGTCAATGTTGGGGCGGTATGGTTGCTAAGGCAACCGCCTTACACGTAGTAATTAAATTAGGGCCTGTATGCATCTCGCCACGCCTGATATCCGATCGGTAGAGTAATGCTCGAACATCCCATTTACTGGCCATAGCAGGTCAGAAATAAGACCAGCAGTATTTACATCCTGTACTATCTGCCGCCATATTGGTTTTGCATATCTGGGTTTAAAGGAATACTCCAGAAAAATCAGATATGGCCGGAGACGTATACAAAAAACAATGCAAAGGAAAAATTATGGAGTTGCTCCCGGCAACCCAATCAGGTCACAGCTTGCCTTTTCCATAGGTCTCTGAAAAATGAGAAGGTGACACCTGATTGGTTGCCATGGACAACACCTCCATTTCCCTTGTGCACTATTGGTTGCCATGGGCGACACCTCCATTTTTCCCTTCTGATGCAGCTCCACCCACTGTTAGGGGCCATATTACGGCTCCCTGAGTTGGTCCAAGGGGTCAAAATTTGAGAATATATCACGGATTTTACCTTTGTGTACTGCCAAAGGGGATATCCATGGTGACCTGCTGCGTATTTCTGTGCCCTAGGTGGATGTCCCCACCATTTTTGTAAGATGTTCCATAGAAGGTCCCACGCAAGAGGTCAGAGTGGGGTGGAGCATGACACAAGGACCATCAAAGATACTATCTGTGTCATGCTCCGCCCCTTCGGTTGTAACATCCATCACTAATGTAAATGATAAGTCCCCAAAGGATTTTCGTGACTATATGAGGCCGTTACTTTCGTCTTCGTCTCAGGATCTGTCCCGTCTGGCCTCAACCGTCATCCATATTTTTGTGGATCCGCAACATACATGCAGTCGTGTGCATGAGCCCTAAAAGTGCGCGATTCTGTAGGCAGAGGACCTTTATACAGGTCACAGGACGCTATGGCGACTCTGTCTTCTCATAAATGATTGTAGAGGCGCATTATTCCGTATAATACACACCACAGCTGCTGCAGAACCTCTAAGATGTTTTTTTATTAATAAACTGCTGATTTCATTCATATAGAAGCAAGTGAAATATTTCTAGAGATAAAAGTGGGATCACCAGAGCTGCGATTTTTCTTCTCTTCTTCTCGCCAGTCGGCCTGAAATGTTTGACACCAGAGAGAATAGACTGCATTCAACAGCAAAGTAAGTAGACATACCCTTAGTTATAGTAGTTGTATGGGATTAGGGTTGCTTCCTCCCAAAAACGGCACCACAACCTGCCCACAGGTTGTGTGTGGTATTGCAGGCTAGCCCCATTCACTTCAATAGAGCTGAGCTGCAATACCAGATACAACCATGGAAGGGGTGGCGCTGTTTGAGAAGGCAGCCATGCTTTTCTAATCTGAAGAAACCCTTTAAACATGCATTTTCCCCACCAAATTTTATGACTTGTCAGAAAATATGCATGGGAAAACACCTTTATAGAAACATTTTCCAAGAATTTTATATTGATTGGTGGGGGTCCAGCTCCTAGCACCCCCGCTGATCAGCAGTTTTGAAGAATGAGCACAGACGCCCTACATTGTATAGTGGCTGTGTTTGGTATTGCAGCTCAGCCCCATTCACATTGAGTGGGACGGAGCTGCACCTAGGTCATGTGGCTGATGAATGTAACGTCACTGGTCTAGGAGAACCACAGCCTCTTCAAACAATTGATTGGCAAGGGTTCCGGGAGTTGGACCCCCACTGATCAGATATGGATGACCATCAACATCAAAATCCCAGACAACCCCTTTAAAATCTACACGTGACTGGGACAGAACTGCAATACCCAGGGGTGCACCTAGCAATACCCAGGGGTGCACCTTCTGCTGCCTGAGGCGAAAACAAATGCCCTCCCCCATTCCAATTTCTTAACCTAACCCCTTTGCCACAATGGAAGCACTCATTGCCCATGGCCCTTCCGCTGCCCCCCTCTCTTGCCCCTACCTGGTGCTGCCTGAGGCGATCGCCTCACCTGGCCTCATTGGTGGCGCACCCCTGGCAATACCAGGCACAGCCCTTAAGAGCGGCACGGTTTTTAAAGGCTGCCAGATGCAATTTGGAATCTTCCCATGAAGATAAGCAGAACCAGACACTGACTGCCGCTTATCTCCTCTCCAAAAACGTCACCCTGTCTACGGCTGTGTTAAAAATCAAGCACACGGGGAAAGTTACTGCAATCAAACAGTTTATTCCTCACCAGAAATTTCTGAAAATACACAAAGATAAAGCAAATGATCCCAGAATTAAATTAAACAAAACGATTCTTTTTACACGTAAAATGTACGTTCATGCTCCATAGCGCCCTCTGTCTGCTCGGCTGCGTAAAGCGCAGCGTACGACTGTCATCGGCCCGTCACGTATGAAGCCAGCCGTGTCAACCTGGATGTGCGGTCGAATTTCTAGATGAACGGATGCGATTTCTTCCGGGTTTACGGAAACGGATTTTTATAGATCTGGTAAAAGGGAGTGGAATTAAGGGGGGGGTGTCATTCGTCGTGACACCCCCGGAGAGAGGCGGTGGCCAGCTGTACAGTCAGTGGGTCAGTATCGATTCCTTGTATGTAGTGTGTCTCCATAGGCAAAGCAACGTTAATAACCAGTGGTGAAGACAAAAGCAGCAGCGCCCTCTTGTGTCAGGAGGAGGGTGGGGGGAGTAAAGCGCTGTGGGGTGAACTAGCACCAGGAAGAGGGCCCCCTTAAGAAGTATGCTGTGGAAACCCTCATCCTTATATGTATTCCCTTGCGTGAAAGCCGACGTGACATTACTGCAATTTAATGTGCGCCTAAAATGTGACCATATTAACCCCCATAACTGTTTTGCCAGAGTCCAGCTCCAGCAGAGGGAAAAGTAGCTAACTAGAAAGAGGAGGGCTGCTTTAGATGCTGCTACTTCCTGAATAGTAGCAGTTAGAAACTTGCAACTTGTGTTGTCTGAAAGCTGACAGTCCAAGCTTTCAGACAATACCATAATGACAGCAATATGTTCAGGACATAGAAAGATATCACTGATAGAATTCGGGATGCTGTGAATGCAGCTGAAAATGAAAGTAAAAACAGGTTTTAGTGGCGATTATTCCCGATTTGATTTCTTCTCTGTTGCTTGGACTTTAGCTGTCATTTTGTATTTGACCAGTTGCATCTTTCTAGCTAGGAGATATCACCATCTAAAGCAGCCCGCTCCCTCCAGTTAGCTTCTTTTCTCACTGCCCGAGCTGGACTCGGGCAAAACAGTTAGGTGGTTAACAGAAAAAAAATGGGGGGGCAGACCACTAAATGTAGGCAGAGTCCTAAAATGTAGGCGGAGTAGTCCTAACATTTACGAACCCCCCCCCTCTAAATTCAGTAACAGCAGGAATATCCTATAGCTCCCTAATCGTCTCCTCTTTGTAATTCATGGCATGAATCGGTCTTCAACAAAATGGCCGCCGTAGTGGAGACCAGTTTGTAGAGGACTTCTCCCTCACTCGCTAGTTAGTCGCGGATGGGAATAAAACAAAACTAATCTGCCCGGGGATTGTATTGCTATGCCCTTGGCCACCACATGTTCATATCCAGTGTCTCGACAGGAAAATCGTCATCCCGGAGGATCCCGTCCATATACCTGTATATTTACAGCTCTATATATATAGAATATTTTTTTTATCTACTTATGTACATACACATATAGAAACTTTCTTCAAAAGTGTCTAAAAATGTGATTTGTCTGCATATAAAAAAAAAAGGAGAGGAAAAAGCGAGAGATTAAGCCGCACTAGCTCGTTAGGAGTCATTTTCATCCCCCCTCCCCCTCCCTGTGCCGAACCAGGCTGGTCAGGCGTCAGATGCAGCACCATGAAGTCAAATCGTGGGGGGTTCACAGTAGCAGTCTGCGTGATCTGGTACACACCCTACATGCATGTACCTGTTGGAATGACATGGATTTTGTGCAAATAATATGCATTTTGGGGCCATTACTCCAGAATGCACTGCTTTTGCTGGGAGTGTATGCTGGGGTAGGGGACCAGGGAGCTGCAACTTTCTTAAAATGAATAAGAAACCCGTCCAATTATTGACATTATTACTGTTCGACGCCCCATGCCGACTTTACATACAGATCCCATGTGCACCTATACGACGCCTATATACATCTGTGCGTGGAGGCAACGCTATATACACATTCACTCCTTAGACAACCGCCTTAAAGTCCATGGTCCAGGAATCCACGCTGGCATCTCACAAGCCCACAATGGTGGACAGCTGTGCATTGTCTTAAGGTGATGTGCGAGCAGTGAGTCGGGTGTCTTCGAGGTGAAGGAGAATTCGAGATGTAGCAGGTTCGGCCATGATGTCCGGCGTGTGTGCGCCGCGCAGTCCCGCAGTCTCTTTGTGCATTCCGTAAGACACAAGTGTAAGACAAGACGACTTTCTTGACGCACGACAGCTATTGCCATGGAAGCCCGGGGAGGTTCGCACGCCAGAGCTGATCGGCCCCGAGTGGCCAGCGGTCAAGGTCGTACCTGCCTCCTCTGCTTTCTGGATCACGGGCAGGGGCGGCTTCTACTTGTGGACTGCCCTGTGGGGGTTAATGAAACCTGCAATAAAGAGAAAATGTAACTTTTAGGGAAGTTTCCTGGAGGTTCTGGTTCTCCTTATGGAGATCCAGCTGGTGTAGAGAGTCGTACAGGCAATGCTCTCTGGGAAAATAAATATGCAAATGAGGCCTCCTGCAGAAGGACAATCTGTCTAGTGCAGGGGTAGGCAACCTCCGGCACTTCAGCTGTTGTGAAACTACAACTCCCAGCATGCATTGTTGCTCTGCTTTTCTCAGAACTCACAGAGAAATGAACGGAGCATGCTGGGTATTGTAGTTTCACAAAAGCTGGGGGGCCGAAGGTTGCTGATCCCTGGTCTAGTGGCTATAGGTAGCCTGTAACTCAATGTCTGTCCAATTAGAGAGCCTCAGAACGTGACTGCTCCCAAAGATGAGGCCTTCGTAATCACATCTAAAAGCCCTCGTTTTGAGTACACAGCCCCTATGCAGATCTGTTTGTCTCCAAGTTTAGGGAGCGTTCCCACGTCTGTATTTGCGGATAGGATGCCGACGCCGACCCATTCACTTCAAGGGGGCCACAGAAGATGAGAACAGCACACTATGTGCTGACCTCATCCGTAGTTCTGTTTTGCGGCCCCACAAAAAAATTTTTTAATAATTATAACGCGTCCTATATTTGTCTGTTTTTCGTAGACATTTCTACATCTGTAACAAAGGGCGTGACGCGCTGAACTGCAAAATGCAGGACGCACGCCGACCGTAACAGCGTTTTGCAATTTGTCTGCAATTTGCAGACCTCAAAATGGACACGGTTGTGTGAATGCTCCCTTACAAGAAGGTGACAGAGAGAAGGCTTTAGGATCAGACTACACAGGGTTTATATGTAGTCTGTTACCACGGAGACACACAGACCTGTATGGCAGCTGTAAACACAAGACGACAGGAGATTTTTAACCAAGACCATTTGTAAAATTGCTTCATTTTCAATGCATTAGAGCAGGGGTGCCCAACCTGCGGCCCTCCAGCTGTTGCAAAACTACAACTCCCAGCATCCTTAGATAGCCTACAGCAGGGGTACTCAAGTACTTTTGGTAAAGGTCCACCTACCTGAGTCTGCTGTAGGATGAAGGTCCGAGCTGCAAAACAAAAAAATATATAAGGAGGGACAAGACCAGTGGCGTGTAGCCTTAATAGTAGTAATGCCCTCTGTGCACTGTGCCCCCTTCACATTATCAATGCCCATTGTGCCCCCTCCAGAATAAAAATGCCCTCTGTGCCCCCTCCATAGTAGTAATGCCCTCTGTGCCCCCTCCATAGTAGTAATACCCTCTGTGCCCCATCCAGAATAAAAATGTCCATTGTGCCTCCTTCACATTAGTAATGCCCTCTGTGCCCCTCCATAGTTATAAAGACCTCTGTGCCCCCTCCATAGTGATAATGTCCTCTGTGCCCCCTCCATAGTGATAATGTCCTCCGTGCCCCCTCCATAGTTATGAACCCCTCTGTGCCCCCTCCATAGTTATGAACCCCTCTGTGCCCCCTCCATAGTTATGAACCCCTCTGTGCCCCTCCATAGTTATGAACCCCTCTGTGCCCCCTCCATAGTTATAAACCCCTCTGTGCCCCTCCATAGTTATAATGTCCTCTGTGCCCCCTCCATAGTTATGAACCCCTCTGTGCCCCTCCATAGTAATGAACCCCTCTGTGCCCCCTCCATAGTTATGAACCCCTCTGTGCCCCCTCCATAGTTATGAACCCCTCTGTGCCCCCTCCATAGTTATGAACCCTCTGTGCCCCCTCCATAGTTATGAACCCCTCTGTGCCCCCTCCATGGTTATGAACCCTCTGTGCCCCCTCCATAGTTATGAACCCCTCTGTGCCCCCTCCATAGTTATGAACCCCTCTGTGCCCCCCTCCATAGTTATGAACCCCTCTGTGCCCCCTCCATAGTTATGAACCCCTCTGTGCCCCCTCCATAGTTATGAACCCCTCTGTGCCCCCTCCATAGTTATGAACCCCTCTGTGCCCCCTCCATAGTTATGAACCCCTTCTGTGCCCCTCCATAGTTATGAACCCCTCTGTGCCCCCTCCATAGTTATGAACCCCTCTGTGCCCCTCCATAGTGATAATGTCCTCTGTGCCCACACAGCACCTACTCACCTTGTCCCGTTCCTGAAGCTCACAGTCCTCCTGTCTTCACTGCAGGCACAGATCTCGCTGCAGCACCATGTGGGCGGAGTTTATGCAGATTTCCAGTCTGCAGGCTCCGCCCACATCGTCCGGCAGTGCGATCTGTGCAGACTGAATGGTGGAGCAGGAGAAGTCTTCCTGCTTCCTCATTCAGAGCACTGCGGCCTGAAGGGGGGAGGAGGGAGGAGCGCGGGGAGCAGAGCGGTGAGTGACATCAGCTCCCTGCACTCCAGCAATCAGCGCTTCCATCTGTATTGACGGAAGCGCTCATTGCTTCTGGACTTCTGGTGCAAGCAGGGGTCCGGACAGCTGGCAGCCGCGGTCCGGATTTGAGTACCCCTGGCCTACAGCTATCCGTCTACAGCAGGGCATGGTGGGAATTGTAGTTTTACAACAGCTGAAGAGCCGCAGCTTGGCCATCCCTGCATTAGAGCAATAGCTTGTGAAGGACATGGGGGGCACCGCACCGTATTTGCGACTTTAACAGCAAAAATCATTGTGCATAAATTCCCCCCTAGTTTTTAATGGTAAAATTGAGTTTTGAGCTTGTTGGGAGGATTTATCAATTACTTGACTTGGTGGGAGGGGGAACTAAACCACAAGACCATATTATAAGACGAGCCGTTCATGTCTGCCCACCCTCGAAACTCACTTCACTTCCAATATGGCTGGGTTGGTCTCCATAATTGCCACGATGATCCGGTCAATATAATCCTGTAATCGAAGGTTGATTTCCTCCTGCTTCTGAATAGCCTCCATCAGCTGCAAAGAGAGAGAACGCAATAAGACGACCGTGGCTCTAGGCATCTGTGCGCGGTCTACGGAGAATGACCCCCAGATGGCATATATAATCCCAGGTCAGGCCAGGATAAACTACATGTACACATCTGAATGGATCTCTTAGGGCTCATGCAAAAGAACATATTTTCTTTCAGTGTCCGTTCCGTTTTTTTTTTTTGCGGACCTATTCATTTCATTGGGTCCAGAAAAAAAAACAGAAGTTACTCCGTGTGTATTCCTCTTCTGTATGTCCGTTCCCCAAAGAAATAGAACGTGTCCTATTATTCTCCGCATTACGGACAAGGATAGGACTGTTCTATTAGGGACCAGCTGTTCCGTTCCGCAAAATACGGAATGCTAGCGGACGTCATCCGTGTTTTTTGCAGATCCTTTTTTGCGGACTGTAAAATACATACGGTCGTGTGCATGAGGCCTTATGAAGGAAGCATGTGGCTGATATAATGAGTCGTCCTTTACGTACCTCATCTCTAGAAACGCTGCTGATTTCAGCGGCCAGCGAGTCGGAGAACGTGGTGGAGAACAGGTTCTTGGCTCCCTGGATGCTGAGGTTAATGATCTGGCCGTTCAGTTCTTCATTCTGTTCCTTGAGAAGCCGTTGCTCCTACAAAGAGTCATATATTAGAATTGTCATCTATAAAAATATACATTTATCTAGATCAATCCGTTTGTCCGTCCCCGTCTCTCCATCCAACCCCGCTCGTCTGTCCCTGCCTCTCCATCCAACCCCGCTCGTCTGTCCCTGCCTCTTCATCCAACCCCGCTCGTCTGTCCCTGCCTCGCCATCCAACCCCGCTCGTCTTTCCCTGCCTCTCCATCCAACCCCGCTCGTCTGTCCCCGCCTCTCCATCCAACCCCGCTCGTCTGTCCCGCCTCTCCATCCAACTCCGCTCGTCTGTCCCCACCTCTCCATCCAACCCCGCTCGTCTGTCCCCGCCTCTCCATCCAACCCCGCTCGTCTGTCCCCGCCTCTCCATCCAACCCCCGCTCGTCTTTCCCTGCGTCTCCATCCAACCCCGCTCGTCTGTCCCCGCCTCTCCATCCAACCCCGCTCGTCTGTCCCCGCCTCTCCATCCAACCCCGCTCGTTTCCCCGCCTCTCCATCCAACCCCGCTCGTCTTTCCCCGCCTCTCCATCCAACCCTGCTCGTCTGTCCCCGCCTCTCCATCCAACCCCGCTCGTCTCTCCCTGCCTCTCCATCCAACCCCGCTCGTCTCTCCCTGCCTCTCCATCCAACCCTGCTCGTCTCTCCCTGCCTCTCCATCCAACCCCGCTCGTCTGCCCTTGCCTTTCCATCCAACCCCGCTCGTCTGTACCTGCCTCTCCATCCAACCCCGCTCATCTGCCCTTGCCTTTCCATCCAACCCCGCTCGTCTCTCCCTGCCTCTCCATCCAACCCCGCTCGTCTCTCCCTGCCTCTCCATCCAACCCCGCTCGTCTGCCCTTGCCTTTCCATCCAACCCCGCTCGTCTGTACCTGCCTCTCCATCCAACCCCGCTCGTCTGTCCCTGCCGCTCCATCCAACCCCGCTCATCTGTCCCTGCCTCTCCATCGTCCTCAGTCTTATGATGTAACAGCATTACCTGTTTGAGCCTCCGGACTTCCTGCTCCAGCTCAGCCTCCCTCGTGCGGCTGTTGTACTCCTGCAGGGCGGCGCTATTTCCCAGTCCCATTCGCTGTTCCATTTCGAGGCGCAATAGCTGTGTCTGCTCTAGTTCCCGCCGGAGCTCCTCTATTACCTGTCGTTACAAGATAGAAGGTTAGCCTTACCCAATGCTATATAATGTGAACACCACCACAGTCTTTTAGCCTGATTGGGCAGATAACAGGGAAAATTAGCATTTTTGCTCTTTTTGTTTACCCTGTGGATAAGCGGCATCAGATGAGTCTTGTTGCCGCTTATCCTCATGCAATATTGCCAGGCTGAATGAGATTTTTGCATGTTTCAGCATCTAAGACAGGGATCACTCGGGGACGCTGGCGCGCAGTGTGGTCACTCGTACCTCTTGGCAGCGCTCCTTCTCGAGCTGTTGTTTATGCATCTCGTTGCTCAGCTTCCCTCCCAGCTTATTGTTCTGCTCCTGGTGATCCTTAAGCTGACGCTGCAGTTCTTCCACTTCGTCCAACAGTTTGTATTTCTCCTGCAGACAATGAGTAAGGGTTTGTCCATGAACACCCTGGCGTGCAATTATTTGCATCTAGGCCTTTGTACAAATATCATACATGTCCTGCTTGCAGTCAGTGAATGGAAACCTCCACGTTTCCATCCAGTGGTGTCACTGGCAGGTAACCGATTAGACATTGCTCACCTCTTCCAGTCTCTGTGTGGTGGCCCTCGCACTGGGCAGCTGGGAGCGCAGCTCCGTGTTCTCGCTCTCCAGTTCTTGAACCCTGCAGAAGAAGAAAGATCATTAGTATTCTGAAGAACTGAAGATCTGGCTACAACCAGGGGAACATCCCAATACTCAAATGACAGTCTCTAAACCACACAGACATCCCGCCGTATACGTTAAATAGGACCCCATTGTACTGACGGACGACAAAAGAGTTAGGAAAGTCTCCTCTGAAGTTTCTGATTTTTTACTGCAAGGAGTCATTCAGTAAAAAAAAAAACACACAAAAAACGTATACCGCACAGTAGCATGGTTGTCAATCAATGGCATCCATTAGATCCTTGTATGGATCCAAATACATCAATATCTACTTCCTAACTGAAGTGAATGGTGTGTATTTGTGAGGACATCTTCATATATGGTGCTCTGCAACCGTACAAGTTACCCATGACAGCATTACACCTGACACATGCACGCTGCAGGTTTTGTCCGGCCGTCTCTCAGCATATTTGCTGTGGTGCTGCTGGACCTCTGGCCCGAACCCTTTAACCACCTAACTGTTCTGCCCGAGTCCAGCTCGGGCAGTGTGAAAAGTAGCTAACTGGAGGGGGGAAGGGCTGCTTTAGATGGTTATATCTCCTCAATGGTAGCAGCTAGAAACATGCAACTGGTCTTGTTTGAAAGCTGACAGTCCAGGCTTTAATACAAGACCAAAGTCCAAGCAACAGAGGAGAAATCACTGTTAGAAATCAATTTGGGAATAATCGCGAGTAAAACCTGTTTTTACTTTCATTTTCAGCTGCATTCACAGCATCCCGATTTCTATCAGTGATATCTTTCTCTGTCCTGAACATATTGCTGTCAATTTGGTATAGTCTGAAAGCTTGGAATGTCTGCTTTCAAACAAGATCAGTTTCATTTTCTAGCTGCTACCATTCAGGAGGTAGCAGCATCTAAAGCAGCCCTCCCCCCTCCCAGTTAGCTACTTTTCCCACTGCTGGAGCTCCACTCTGGTAAAACAGTTAGGGGGTTATAGTGAATGGGGCCGGAGCAGACTTCTGGTGGCACACATGGGTTAGCATTAGCACAGATCCAGCAGGCTGTTTTCCTGCCGGACCCTGCTAATGTGAAAGCAGCCTTAGGCTACTTTCACACTAGCCTTTACTACGGATCCGGTTGTATTATCTTTAACATCTTTTAAACGGATCCGGAATTAACTCCATTGAAAGTCAATGGAGGACGGATCCATTTACTATTGTGTCACACCAAATGGATCCGTCCCCATTGACTTGCATTGGGGGTCATTCCAGATCCGTCTTGGTGCAGATGCCCAGACCGGAGAGCAAACCACCGCAGCATGTTGCTGTTTGCTCTCCAGTCTGAAGATGGAACAGAATGCTTCTAGGAGCCTCCGTTCTCTTCAGTTCAGTCCCCATTGACAATGAATGGGGACAAAACTGAAGCGTTTTATTCCAGTATTGAGCCCCTATGACGGAGCTCAATACCGGAATTCCAAAACGCTAGTGTGAAAGTAGCCTTAGTCAATGGGTGCCAGATCCGTTTTTTTTTCAAGAATAAAAAAAAAAAACAACAGATCAGGCACCATCGACTTACATTGATTTTCATGCCGGATCAGGTTTGTTCAGTTTTGCAGACACAAAAACGCAATTGAACTGAACTGATGCATCCTGCCTCAGGCTTTAGGCCTGTAACTACAATTGTTAAGATGTTAGTAGCCTGCATAGTGACATACAGAGTAAACACAACTGGTATGTCTGAAATATTACAATATCATGGTATTTATAGCACACAGTGAACGCTGTAAATGTTTTTTCACCATGTCACCTTCCCCTACCCGCCCCAAAAAATAAAACTGAATTAAAAAAAAAAAATAGATCAAAAAGACACAATGTACCGCAAAATGGTACCAATAAAAACTACTGCTCATGCAGAAAAAAAAGAGGCCCTCAGATAGCTTCCAAAACAGAAAAATAAAGTTTACTACACACGTCCGGCCTGCATTTAACTCTGCGACAACATTTCTGAATGTCCTTGTAGAGTTGTCAGCAGAATCGGGGAGGCGGCTGTCAGTGATGCCTGAAGAGAGGGCGGAAACATTTTATTACCGTCCCTGTCTTCTCTATGACTGTATACACAATAAGCACTATGCCGCTTCCTGCTCCTAGTGATCATGTGATCGCCAGGGCCCGGGTATTTGCAATTTCTAGCCCTGTCCCTAGCTACTGTAACCCATATATCTCCTATATCAAAATGACCATAATGGGCAGGGTACAAGATAAAAAAAAAAAAAACTTGAGAAATAGACTATTTTCCTTCCTTTTTTAACATTTTCCTGGGTATAAAAAAAAAGAAGACAAGAAAACAAGAAAAATCCAATGTCATGCTAAAAAATAATGGAATAGAACAAAACAAAAAACTCTTACTTAAAGAAGAACTAACGACAAAAATTTTATTCCATGTCCTGCTAGAAATGTACATGATATAATCTGTAGTGAATGTCATTTTCTTACCAGTGTCAGAATTTTTGACTTGTATAATCCTGAAGTTTCTTATCTGTGTCATGTGACCAGCAAGTAGACCCACCAACTCACACACAGACTTATGTGTGGACAGGAAGTCTAATTCTCTATGTATTCTTATGAGACTGAAAGTGAGGCTCCCATAGGAATGAATAGAGCAGTTACTGGCTTCCTGTCCTGGGTCAGTTGGAGGTCAGGGAGTTGGTCACATGACCCAGCTACAATAAGAAGAGAGGTTTTTACTCACAGAAACAATCAATCACTGATAAGAAAATGACAATCACTACAGATTATATCATGCACCTTTCTAACAGGTCAGAGAATAAAAATTATTGCGGGAGTTCTTCTTTAAAAAAAAAAAAAAAAAAAAAAAAAAAAAAAGAGTTCAGTCTTAAAGGGGTATTCTCATCTGAGACAATGTGGGCATATAGCTAGGATACGCCTCCATTGTCTTATAGGTGCGGGTCCCACACCTATATTGAGAATGGAGCCCCGCAAAGTGGTGGCTGGAGGACTCTGGTCCGGCCACTACCTAGTGTGGTCCCCCATAAGAGTGAATGGGAGCGTACTGCGTATGACCATCAGTTGCTCCCATTCACTTCTATGGGCCCGATATGCACAATGCGCCCCCCCAACATCTTTCAAGGCTCCGTTCTCGGTTTAGGTGCAGGTCCCCGTGGTGAGACCCACACCTATCAGACATTGGGGGGCATATCCTAGAGATATGCCCCCATTATTTGAGATGAGGCAACCCCTTTACAGGGGTTGTCCACTTTTTACTGTTGATGATAGGTCATCAATATCAGTGCGGCGGGGGTCCGACTTCTGCACTGTTTACCTGCTCACCGCAGCAATTCCAGTGGTGAGCAGGTGTAATTACAAGTATGGCGTCCACATTCACTCCTTCCTGTGCAGCTGATCAGATAGAGCCGTCCCATAGAAGTGAATGGGGAAGCCATACTTGTAATTACCCCTGCTCACCACTGCAATTCACTTCAATGGAGCAGAGCTGCAATACCAAACACAAACTATGGTCCGCTGTGGCACTATTGCCACTATTTCTAACCATGCGCAACCCTTTAAATTCCTTCTTTGCCACTTCATTATTAGAACTTCTTCTGACCACCTTATCCAATGATCTGGACCAACTGAAAGTTTTTGGGTGCAAATTTTTGGCCGCTGCGTTCCTTTTTTTTTTTTTACCTGGCCTTTAAACTGCTCAACTGAAAGCCTCGGTCACGTTCCATCTTTCGAAGCTCGTCCCTGTGTTTCCGCGTCTCCTCGCTCTGCACCTCGTCCGACAGTAATTCTTGATCTTTCAGCTGCTCCTCAAGCGCGTGGGCTCTGCTCAGGAGAAGAAGGGAAGTCCAATGAGAAACAGCAGGTCAAAAAATGGAGCATGGCCGAGGCCATGTTCGGCAGGAAGCTCACCTGTGTAACAGCTGCAGGTTCTCCTGTCTGAGGCGGTTTTGCTGTTCCGCCGTCATGGCGGCGTCTCTCTCGAGTTCGCTCACCCGCTGTTCCAGGTAGAGGACCTGTGGGTGACAAGGTGATGCAAAGGGTGAAGGTAGCTCCAAAAATGGCCTCTCCCAAGGGAATGAAGCCTGACACACTCTGAGCAAAGGTCGGTGAGCTTTCACAAAGGTTTCCGAGCGCCGAGACCCCCACCGATCGCTAGAAGGAGGAGAGAGAAGCGCTCACATATTGCGCACTCCCTCCTCAGAGCTGCAGGAGACAGACTATGGACTTATCTCCTGCAGCGAGGAGAGAGCGTGCAATATGTGAGCACTTCTCTCTCCTCCTTCTAGCGATCGTTAGGGGTCTCAGCACTCGGACCCCCAATGATCAAATGCTGAAGACTCGGTGACCCCTTAAAGGAGTATTTCCATCTCACAAAGGCAAGCATATCACTAGGATAGGCCATCCCTTTACGACCGGTGTGATTTCCGACCTCCTATGAATAAATGGGGCTCGGTACAGATTCAGAGCCGCTGTGCAGTGGAAGACACTGAAGGGACCACCCCAATCTCTTCATTCTCCGGATCGGTGGCGGTTCTAGAAGTCATACCAATCCCACTGATCATAAAGTCACGGCCTGTCCTAATGATACACCATTACTTTAGGATATGGGAATACTCCTTTAGACGGTCCTCCAATGGTGGTACTACCTTGTCTGTCAGATCGGTGTCATCGAACGCCATGTTGGTGAGCGGCTGCTGTCCTTGATCTTCTAGGAATCCACTGTGATGAAGCCTCCTAGAGACAGAAGACATGGATAAGGACTTGGGCTAGAAGCGCTACCATATGGAGATAACGTACATCCTGCTCTGTGTTTGCGGAGCCTTATCTATGACCAGTTGCAGTGTTGTAAAATATTCCTCTTCTTGGACGCAGCTCACTGATCGGCACCGTCTTCCTATGCCACAAGCACCAGAGCATTATGGCACTTACTCCCTCATAACTAGCTAGCAGAACAATATCTATAACGCTTTTGCGTCGGCATGCAACATTAACCTATATCTAAAGCCTTATTGCGCTGCCATGTAACTTTAACATTAACCTATAACCTTATTGCGTTAGCATGCAACTTTAACCTATAACCTTATTGCGCTGACATGCAACTTTAACCTAGAACCTTATTGCGCTGCCATGCAACTTTAACCTAGAACCTTATTGCATTGCCATGCAACCTTATCCTAGGACCTTATTGTACTGGCATGCAACTTTAACCTAGAACCTTATTGCGCTGGCAGGCAACTTTAACCTAGAACCTTATTGCGCTGGCATGCAACTTTAACCTAGAACCTTATTGCGCTGGCATGCAACTTTAACCTAGAACCTTATTGCGCTGGCATGCAACTTTAACCTATAACCTTATTGCGCTGGCATGCAGCTTTAACCTATAACCTTATTGCGCTGGCATGCAACTTTAACCTATAACCTTATTGCGCTGGCATGCAACTTTAACCTAGAACCTTATTGCGCTGCCATGCAACTTTACCTCTAACCTACATCTATTACCTTATCATGCTGACATGCAACTTTAACATTTACCTATAACCTTATTGTGCTGGCATGCAACTTTAACATTAACGGATAACCTATATGCACTGGCATGTAACTCTAACCTATATCTCTAACCCTATTGCGCCGGCATGCAACATTACCATTTGCAGTACCACTTACCGTGCCTCCTTTCTACTCGACGTCCTCTTGTCCGGGCTGCAGAGCAAACAAAAGGATAAGTAAGTGAGAGTGGAAAATACGACCAGAGGGAAAGTATGAAGGGACAGGGGAGGGAAAACCTGCAGATAACATGGAAGCAAAAAAAACAACTTAAACACCAATAGCATGCAAAGCCTGGCGCGGCGGTGGATGAGACACACCGACGTCCTGTGTATGGCGGGTTAATGCAGCAGCAGAGGAAATGGTGAGTGACAGGTGGAAGGGAAAATGCTGATGCTGCAGCGGTCAGGAGGGGGTTAATGAGCGCTGGGATCCGTCAGGAGAAGAGCTGGGGTGATATCGGCTTCCTGCCCCAGGAAATAACAAGAGGGAAGTATGTCCAACCACAGCGCTGACCCCCCCACCCCACCCCCGCCAGCTCTCCTCTCCGTTATTCTGTCATCCCTTGGCAAAGCATTGTCCGAAAAACACATTAAATGCATCACTCACAGCAGAATATAGCGCCCCCTAGATGATGAAGCAAGAACCCTTCCTCATGCAATACATGCACAGCAAGCCCAGTCCAAAAATCGGACGAGAGAGAGGAACCCTGGAGACCCCTTACAAGACTGAGACCAGAGCCTTGAATGGGTCATTTTGTGGCACTGGATTTAGGGCCCGACCACATCCTTGTATAAGGGTCTCCAGCCTCCCCCCCCCCGTCCCACGTGGGTAACGGGCATGCAATGTCACCTGTCCATCTCAAGGTAGCGGAGACGGGTGGACAGATCTTCCAGACGGTTGATATGTTTGTGGCACTGGCTGCAGTACAGCCCCCCCAGGCCTGAGCAAGGTGGTGGTGCCAAAAGTTGGCGCTCTGACACGGGTGCACCACTAGGGGGATGTAAAAGTAAATCATGAGGAATGCTCCAGGTTATTGAACGGACACATAGAAGTTACTCATTAGACCACATGCCTGGCTTATTTAACTGGATGGATACCGTCTGCTAACTACTGCACGAAAACTGAAGTTATTTATGGGAAGTGGCAGATATTCAGGTTATGTAAGCGCCTTCTGACAACTTTGTCTTTTTTCAAGATCTCAGTAAAACATACCTCATTACATGTAAACAGATAGATAGATAAAATCTACATAAAAAGTTCAGGTGCTGATCGTTTCCAATATCAGCCAGCAGAACAGCGAGTGCAGCTCTGGAGTATAATACAGGATCAGTACAGGATGTACACAGTGACTACACCAGCAGAATAGTGAGTGCAGCTCTGGGGTATAATACAGGATGTAACTCAGGATTAGTAATGTATGTACACAGTGACTGCACCAGCAGAATAGTGAGTGCAGCTCTGGGGTATAATACAGGATGTAACTCAGGATCAGTACAGGATAAGTAATGTATGTACACAGTGACTGCACCAGCAGAATACTGAGTGCAGCTCTGGAGTATAATACAGGGTGTAACTCAGGATCAGTACAGGATAAGTAATGTAATGTACACAGTGACTGCACCAGCAGAATAGTGAGTGCAGCTCTGGAGTATAATACAGGATATAACTCAGGATCAGTACAGGATAAGTAATGTAATGTATGTACACAGTGACTGCACCAGCAGAATAGTGAGTGCAGCTCTGGAGTATAATACAGGGTGTAACTCAGGATCAGTACAGGATAAGTAATGTAATGTACACAGCGACTGCACCAGCAGAATAGTGAGTGCAGCTCTGGAGTATAATACAGGATGTAACTCAGGATCAGTACAGGATAAGTAATGTATGTACACAGTGACTGCACCAGCAGAACAGTGAGTGCAGCTCTGGAGTATAATACAGGATGTAACTCAGGATCAGTAATGTATGTACACAGTGACTGCACCAGAAGAATAGTGAGTGCAGCTCTGGAGTATAATACAGGATGTAACTCAGGATCAGTACAGGATAAGTAATGTATGTACACAGTGACTGCACCAGTAGAATAGTGAGTGCAGCTCTGGAGTATAATACAGGATGTAACTCGGGATCAGTACAGGATAAGTAATGTATGTACACAGTGACTGCACCAGCAGAATAGTGAGTGCAGCTCTGGAGTATAATACAGGATGTAACTCAGGATCAGTACAGGATAAGTAATGTATGTACACAGTGACTGCACCAGAAGAATAGTGAGTGCAGGTCTGGAGTATAATACAGGATGTAACTCAGGATCAGTACAGGATAAGTAATGTATGTACACAGTGACTGCACCAGAAGAATAGTGAGTGCAGCTCTGGAGTATAATACAGGATGTAACTCAGGATCAGTACAGGATAAGTAATGTAATGTATGTACACAGTGACTTTTTATGTGGACTATTTCTATATATATAACATTAGAACGGTGCCTAATAGGCAAATACACTTTCAATATTACAATACCGCTCACTATTCATACAAGTCACTATTACGGTGTCAATATACAAATTACTCTGTGAAGAGCCTAAATATCCTTTGCATAGGAAAATGTGTCATATTCCCCAACCGGGGGCGTAAGGCGCTCTAGAGTCCCAATGCAAAACTTGTAAGAGGACCCCACAAACCATTTACATTACTGTTGCCCTCCTATGTGAGTGTCATTTTTGGGCACCAGGGCTGGGGTGCGACCACAAGCTCTGCCCCCCTACAGTTACTCCTCTGCTCATCTGCTTGTATTCCAACCTGTGAAGGAAGAAGCCCTGGCAGACTGTGACAGGCCGCAGCACGTTACTGCGCGTTCATCGTCTGCGCCCTGAATCATTAAGCTGAAGGAAGCGTTATAACCTCACCTGGAGGTGAGACGCGGGGAGGAGTTTGTCATCTGGGTGAAGCTCTCCTGCTCGTCCTCGCAGCGGCTGTTAAACAGGTCCGGCTCTGCTCCTTCGCCAAAATCTTCAAACTGTTCCTCCTGCCCAGTGACCGTGACCCCCGAGATATCACAGAGGGACAACTCCAGTCCTTCAGGTCTGAAACAGAGGATGTAGAAGGTGTTCAGATGAGACAAGGAGCTGTGATGGTCTTCTATGGTCCACTTAAAATGTTGTCAGTTGCTCTTTAGCTGAAATCTGGTCACCATTGTAGTCTATGGCTAGGGAGCAACTGAATTATAAGCAACATTTTAAAATCGGAGTTCCACTATGAGGTACGAGTACCATCCTCGTGTACAGGACCTGCGCCCACTAAACTGGTGTGCCATACAGTCTATAGTGGGGTGGAGATGCAAACTGGAAGTACGAGCCTACTTAAAGGGGTATTCCAATCATAGACAAAGGTGCGGGTCCCACCTCTGAAAGGAGAATGGAGCGGGGAGTGCTGCGCCTGGAGGATCCTGGATTTCCTGGGGTCCGTCCACCACCAAGCGCTGCTCCCATAGAAGTGAATGAGAGCGCACCGCGCATGCGCGCCCCCCCCCCGCTCCCATTCATTTCTATGGAGCCGACGGCTATTTTCAGCAGCCCCTTTGAAATGAATGGAGGGCGGCCGCGCATGAGCAATGCGCCCTCCATTCATGTTGTAGCTTAGGCTCCCAGAGGTGGGACCCGCACCTATCAGACAATGAGGGCATATCCTAGCGATATGCCCCCATTGTATGCAATGGGACAACCCCTTTAATCCTTAAAGGGGTACTCTTATCTCAGGCATTTAGGACTTATCCAAAAGACTGTATGTTCCTCATAGGTGCGGCTCCCAAACGCGCTCACCTGTTTCAGTGACTCCCGCAGAAGTGAATGGGGAGAGCCGCACACCTGCGCGGTCACTTCTCCATTCATTCTCTGCTTCTTATCAGATTAGGAGGGGTCGGAGGACCCCTTTTCTTCCACAGCTGGGAATACCCTTTTAAAAGGCTCTCCTCACACTGCACCACTTTGTGGTCTTGAGGATGAGCAGAATGTGTTTCCCATTTAAAGGGATCCACCTGCAATAAAGGACCGGTAAGTACTTAGATCCCGGATGCCGCAGTGATGTCACCTCAACAACAAGTGACCGCTGCAGCCAATCGCTGGCTTCAGTGGTGCACCCGAGGAGGGCTCTGGCAGGTAAATACTTACTGTTCTTTATTGCAGACGGATCCCGAAGGTTGTCTGGTTTCCGCCCTTTACCAGTGGAAGAACAACAAATCCCAGCAATTCCTATTACCTTCTCTGAACATCATTTTCAGGTTGCACCTTGCAAGTACTGGCGGAGGAGAAGGGAGGTGGTGCTCTCAGGGGTCACCATCATAAAGGTGGACATCAATTCCTTCCGATCCCCTCACCCCATACACTTGTACTCTCGGCACTGCCAAGTATGCATGTGTTTTCAATAGGGAGAATGGAGAAAGTCACGGTCAAGAAACCTGTTTCTCCAAAAGACCAGGCATCTTCAAATCCAAAACGCCCAATTCCACCCCCCCCAAACATCTACCAAAAGGGGAGGAGTTGAGACCCCCTTCCCCCATACACATTAGATGGTCAGCTGACATGGACCTAATGTGTATGAGCACCATCTAATGTGCTCTACAGACATAGCTCAGGTATCATATCCATACAGCAAATGGTGAAGACCTAAACACCCCCATCCCCCACCCTTGACAGCACCTTCTATGTCTAAGTATGTCTAATTGAAAAAAAAAATCTAAAAAAAAAAAAAAAAGTAAAAAAAATAAAAATAATTAAAATTATATATATATTTCTCTTACGTTGCTGGTGCATGTCCACGAGAGCCTGCCCCATCTCCTTCAGTCTCGGGGTCTTCCTGCGCAGCTAGCCCTCCAGTATCTTCATCCGTGAAGGTCTCGCACTCACTATAGGCGCTCTCCGAACCCACATAGGCGCTGTCCGTCACCTCCGTAACCTGCCAGGAGAAACACAGGAGAAATCTGTCACCACAGCTACTAATGCAGAAGGGTGAGCGCATAGCCCTAAATCCTCTATCGACTCGCCCTACCTTACCGGAGGGTATAGACATCTCGAGAGTCACAAAGGGGTTAATTCACGCCAGTCCGGCAAAAACAAGTCTTCTCGATAACCCTTGTAGTCTTTATACGTAACAGGATTAACAGAGTTGGGTTTATAATTAAAACACTTTGTTGCCGGAGGGGTTTTGTTAATGGCTGCCTGAGCGGTGAGAGGTCTATGTCCTCGCTCAGCAGAATGACAAGCCCTAGGAAGGATAAGCCCCGCGCTGCCCTTCCTGGACCTATATGATGTTCTTACTCAGCGTAAACTTTATCAGGACAAAGTTCAGTGCAGGAGGCGCCGTTATTACACCCGGCCACGAGACCACACCTCTATAATGTACACAATGCAAGGATCATATACTGAGAGGTAAAAACGTGCACAATCTATCACGTTGCCTAGCCATAGAGTTAGGTGATGAGAACATTTCTGCTCGCAACCACCACTAGGGGAGCTCACTGCACAGCATTAGATCATAAGATTCATTCTGTCTGCAACCACCACTAGGGGGAGCTCACTGCACAGTCACAGAGTTAGATTATAAGAACACTGCTGCTGGCAACCACCACTAGGGGGAGCTCACTGAATAGCCATAGAGTTAGATGATGAGAACACTGCTGCTTGCAACCACCACTAGGGGGGCGCTCACTGCATAACCAGAGTTAGACGGTAAGAACGTTGCTTTCCCAGGCGCATGTGCAGGCTCCTGAAACTACCTCATCTGCGCATGTGCCAAGGAGAAGAATAGTTCTGGCCCCATCCACAGCGGGAGTGACATCCCATCTATAGCCTAGGACAGAAACCTGGTAAAAGGACGTGATGTTGACGGCAGCAGTAATAGTGCAAGCGCAAGATTATAGCAGCCACGCACGGTGTGCGGCCATGTTTATCTGCCGGCACATTAGTTCATTCTCTGTAGAGCGACGCCCCCTCACAGATGATCTAATCGTTTTGCTCATTATGGATCCGGGCCTTTACATGACAGACCACTGATTTCAACAGTGTAATGCTTCATTTCCCCTGCAGAGGCGCTGCATGCTGGGTTCCCAAAAAGATCACAGCTGATCACTGAGGATCGCAGCAGCAGAAAACGAATGTAAATCTGACTTTTCCTTTGTCTATACCGTATATTTCCTCCATTGTATTTATAATATATTGAATCGGCTCTTAAAGAGAAACTGCACAGAAAAACCAAGAGTCTCCCATAGCAACTGTTTAGGATGGAATCTTTCAGATTATGTTTGTGGTGTCGCTTAGCAACAGACAGTGCAAGTGGCGGGTGACAACACCACCCTCCATGCCTCTGTGTTCCCGAAGGAGCGACTGGTGGTGGTGTGTACCGATAGTCATCACAAGGGTTTCTGGACACCAGTAACCCGGTTGGCAAGATGGCCGCCCACAACATATACCTGTATACGGACGGCAGGTGTAGACTCTGGGCAGGCCATGGATCAGTGAACATGAGGTGAAATCCCCAGTCATTTGGACATTTGCTGAAGAAGAGATCCACAAGACATTTAATCTCCGTGCAATAAGATCCTCTCCCCGAGGCTTCCTGCAGAGCGGCGGATGCAGTAACATGGACTCTGCTGTGTGGTGCTGATGAGGAGCCTGGACGCCGCAAATCCTACACAGGTGCTATTGAGATATTGTATGTATGGAGCGGTGCGCCCCCAAGACAGCAGCAGTCGCGGTGCGCCCCCCCCAAGACAGCGGCAGTCGCGGTGCGCCCCCCCCCCCCAGACAGCGGCAGTCACGGTGCGCACCCCCCCCCCCAGACAGCGGCAGTCGCGCTGCGGCCCCCCAAGACAGCGGCAGTCGCGGTGCGCCCCCCCCCCCAAGACAGCGGCAGTCGCGTTGCGCCCCCAAGACAGCGGCAGTCGCGGTGCGCCCCCAAGACAGCGGCAGTCGCGGTGCGCCCCCAAGACAGCGGCAGTCGCGGTGCGCCCCCAAGACAGCGGCAGTCGCGGTGCGCCCCCAAGACAGCGGCAGTCGCGGTGCGCCCCCAAGACAGCGGCAGTCGCGGTGCGCCCCCAAGACAGCGGCAGTCGCGGTGCGCCCCCAAGACAGCGGCAGTCGCGGTGCGCCCCCAAGACAGCGGCAGTCGCGGTGCGCCCCCAAGACAGCGGCAGTCGCGGTGCGCCCCCAAGACAGCGGCAGTCGCGCTGCGGCCCCCCAAGACAGCGGCAGTCGCTCTGCGGCCCCCCAAGACAGCGGCAGTCGCTCTGCGGCCCCCCAAGACAGCGGCAATCGAGGTGCGCCCCCCAAGACAGCGGCAGTCGCGGTGCGCCCCCCACCGCGGTGCGTGCCAAAACGGTGACCGTCATATTAACCTCTTTAAAGTGCCAACTACAGTGCCCCTTTAACAGCGTCAGCCGTCTGTAATGACCAACGCCAGTCCCGGTTTCTGCAGCTGAACCACCGGGGGAGAGAAGCCTACTTTTCCAGGCGGTCTCCATTTTTTGGGACATTCAAGGACAGCAGGCATTGTGCATGTAGAGGGGCGCTATTACATACACAGGGGCATGGCGACTTCTACTCCAATAACAAACGAAAGCAGTCACTCATACCAGTAACCGCTATGTATAAGAAGTGATTGGATCCATCGGATCCGGCAGCGTCTGCGGATTTCACACCAGTCCAACCAAGTGTTAAAGGGCCGGCACCACGCCTAACGATGGCAGCATATAAAAGCTCAGCAGCGTTATAAGGGGAGCGGCGGGCAGTCACACCTATAGACTGAATGTAAAGGCTCCTTGAGTTGTTTTGGGAAGGGGGGGGTCGGGGCGTCCCATCATTCATCCCACTGAAAAACCGACTGATAAGAGAACACTAGACTCAAACACTTCCTGATCCGGACATGGAAGAAAAAAAAAAAAAATTCATCCGTTTTTAGTTATTTCCATTCCTGGGAAAGTTTTGTGACAACCAATAGGGCCACCGTGACCCTTACCCAGCTTTCCCAGACTCGGAATGACATACTAGTTTCCTGTATGGTAAGCGGGCACCGCATTATAGGTATCTGGGCTCGGTACCTAGTGTCCAGCTCTGGGTCACAATGCATGTAGATGTAGCAGAGCCGATTTTACATACAGCATTACTACAAAGTCAGCTCTGCTACGTCCCTACACACGATACAGACTACGTCACGTATTCCAGACGTCTTCACACATGACTGGTGCTATGTACACACAACCACACTACACCGGAACAGCTGTGTACACTGAACGGCGCAGGTGCCCCTTCCTGGTGGACTCACCTGTAGCGCCATCCTCACAGGGCCAGACACCTGCCCTTCTCGCACCAGCATGGCATCTCCGGGCACGACTAGGACATATCCTGGGTGGTGGTGGGCAGCCTGAGCGTGAAGGGGGTGACCAACAGGTAGAAGGACGAGAAGAAAGTGGCTTCTGTTTCTGACCTTGCAACCTGGAGCAGCGTCTCTTTGAACTGGGAGGGGACAAACCCCGTCCGGCGTCACGTGCACTCAGGTACACTCCTCCTGCACTTAACCCCTTCCAGCAGCACACAGGAGACGGGGTAAAGCCGCCCACAGACACAGCCACGATCAGGCGGAACAATCAAAAAGTTTTGCAACTTTTCTAACAAACTTTGGTTTTCAAGATCTCTGCTTGCTGTCCAAGAGGGTGAAAACCCATCCCGGTCCAATACCACTCACAGCTGAGAGTCTGCAACAATGGCATCCGGTCTAGACAATCCTCCGTGAGCAAAATAACACCAGCAGCGGCCCTGAAGGTTTGCTACAATGTGTCAGTGGAATTAACCTGAAACAACACAACGAACCTGCAGCTGTGAGTGGTATTCGGATTTGGGCGGATTTGGAATCCGTAAAAAAAAAAAAAAAAGTACCGGTCACATTTCGATGCGGCGTCCGCACCACCTTAGGCTCCATTCACACGTCCGTATTTTGTATCCGCATCCTTTCCGCAATTTCGGACAATTATGCGGATCCATTAATTTCAATGGGTCCCGAAAAAATGCGGACAGTACACCGTGTGCTGTCCGCATCCGTGTGTCCGTTCCGACATAAAGAGATCCTCCTGTCCTACTTCTATCCCGATTTTGCGGTCCGTAGCTCAATACAAGTCTATGGAACCTCCAAAAATGCGGAAGACATGTGGAAAGGCATCCGCATTTGCGGATTTCGTTCCAGTAGGGTACAAAAAAAAAATTTGTTTCCTCCTTTGCGGATCCGCAAAAAAACGGATGATATACGGTCACATCCTTTCCGTTTTTTGCGGAAAAACGGAACGATGTGCTTGAAAAACTGAGTTTTTTGCGGAACAACGGATCCGCAAAAAAACTGACCGTTTTCCAGGATGTGCACAAATACGGACGTGTGAATGAAGCCTTAGGCTTCATTCACACGACCGTATGTGTTTTGCGGACATACGGAAACGGAATGCACACGGAGTACCTTCCGTTTTTTTGCGGACCCATTGAAATGAATGGTTCCGCATACGGTCCGCAAAAAAAAAAAACGGAACGGACACGGAAACAAAATATAGTCGTGTGAATGAAGCCTTAGGGTGGATTCACACATGGCGGAAAAATCCACAAAGGGTTTCCGTGCCCTTAGGAGGCTTACGGGTTTTTCGGCCTCTGTATGTGCAAACAAGTTTCCGTTCACTGACAGCAAGCAGTGCTGTTCAAAAATAGTCATGAAATGCACAACGCACAAGAAAAGACATGGCGCCCTGACTGTAATAGCGGGTGCCCCATTGTGACATCAGTGTATTACAACCGCCAACTACAACCGTATTTACCGTAGCGTCCAAACCTATCACAGATCGCAACGGGACTGGCGCTAACTAAGGCTTACAGGGCGAGTCGCAGAGCATGCCAGTCCTAACCTCGCCAACAGCTTCCACCCACTGACTTCAGGGAAGAAGTGCATGCCCGGAGAACCGCTGCAGAGCTCTCACTAAAGGTGCCCATTGTAGCGAGAAGTGAATAGAAGCCAAATTCCTCATATGTCTCTGCACAGTGTTTACATTCTACCGCAGGCGGCTGCAGGGGAAAGTATTCCGAAATACAAGCTGTTCCCAGCCAGACGAGCGCAGCGCAAACCTTCCAGGAAAGAGCAAAACGGGATAAAATAGCAAGAAACAAAGCGCTTGTTATTATGTCCAAGAGGGGCAGTATTATAGTAGTTATATTCCTGTACATAGGAGCAGTATTATAGTAGTTATATTCTTGTACATAGGAGCAGTATTATAGTAGTTATATTCTTGTACATAGGAGGCAGTATTATAGTAGTTATATCTTGTACATAGGAGCATTTAGTAGTTATATTCTTGTACATAGGAGCAGTAATTATAGTAGTTATATTCTGTAGCATAGGTAGGCAGTATTATAGTAGTTATATTCTTGTACATAGAGCAGTATTATAGTAGTTATATTCTTGTACATAGGAGCAGTATTATAGTAGTTATATTCTGTATATAGGAGCAGTATTATAGTAGTTATATTTCTTGTACATAGGAGCAGTATTATAGTAGTTATATTCTTGTACATAGGAGCAGTATTATAGTAGTTATATTCTTGTACATAGAGCAGTATTATAGTAGTTATATTCTTGTACATAGGAGCAGTATTATAGTAGTTATATTCTTGTACATAGGAGCAGTATTATAGTAGTTATATTCTTGTACATAGGAGCAGTATATAGTAGTTATATCTTGTACATAGGGGACAGTATTATAGTAGTTATATTCTTGTACATAGGAGGCAGTATTATAGTAGTTATATTCTTGTACATAGGATAGTAGTAGAGCAGTATTATAGTAGTTATATTCTTGTACATAGGAGCAGTATTATAGTAGTTATATTCTTGTATACATAGGAGCAGTATTTATAGTAGTTATATTCTTGTACATAGGAAGGCAGTATTATAGTAGTTATATTCTTGTACATAGGAGCAGTATTATAGTAGTTATATTCTTGTACATAGGAGCAGTATTATAGTAGTTATATTCTTGTACATAGGAGCAGTATTATAGTAGTTATATTCTTGTACATAGGAGCAGTATTATAGTAGTTATATTCTGTCATATGAGCAGTATTATAGTAGTTATTCTGTACATAGGAGCAGTATTATAGTAGTTATAATTCTGTACATAGGAGCAGTATTATAGTAGTTATATTCTTGTACATAGGAGGCAGTATTATAGTAGTTATATTCTTGTACATAGGAGCAGTATTATAGTAGTTATATTCTTGTACATAGGAGCAGTATTATAGTAGTTATATTCTTGTACATAGGAGGCAGTATTATAGTAGTTATATTCTTGTACATAGGAGCAGTATTATAGTAGTTATATTCTTGTACATATGGAGCAGTATTATAGTAGTTATATTCTTGTACATAGGAGCAGTATTATAGTAGTTATATTCTTGTACATAGGAGCAGTATTATAGTAGTTATATTCTTGTACATAGGAGCAGTATTATAGTAGTTATATCTTGTACATAGGAGGCAGTATTATAGTAGTTATATTCTTGTACATAGGAGGCAGTATTATAGTAGTTATATTCTTGTACATAGGAGCAGTATTATAGTAGTTATATTCTTGTACATAGGGAGCAGTATTATAGTAGTTATATTCTTGTACATAGGGAGGCAGTATTATAGTAGTTATATTCTTGTACATAGGAGGCAGTATTATAGTAGTTATATTCTTGTACATAGGAGGCAGTATTATAGTAGTTTATATTCTTGTACATAGGAGCAGTATTATAGTAGTTATATTCTTGTACATAGGAGCAGTATTATAGTAGTTATATTCTTGTACATAGGAGCAGTATTATAGTAGTTCTATTCTTGTACATAGGAGCAGTATTATAGTAGTCATATTATTGTTACAGAGGGGCAGTATTATAGTAGTTATATTCTTGTACATAGGAGCAGTATTATAGTAGTTATATTCTTGTACATAGGAGCAGTATTATAGTAGTTATATTCTTGTACATAGGAGGCAGTATTATAGTAGTTATATTCTTGTACATAGGAGCAGTATTATAGTAGTTATATTCTTGTACATAGGAGCAGTATTATAGTAGTTATATTCGTGTACATAGGAGGCAGTATTATAGTAGTTATATTCTTGTACATAGGAGCAGTATTATAGTAGTTATATTCTTGTACATAGGAGCAGTATTATAGTAGTTATATTCTTGTACATAGGAGCAGTATTATAGTAGTTATATTCTTGTACATAGGAGCAGTATTATAGTAGTTATATTCTTGTACATAGGAGCAGTATTATAGTAGTTATATTCTTGTACATAGGAGCAGTATTATAGTAGTTATATTCTTGTACATAGGAGCAGTATTGTAGTAGTTATATTCTTGTACATAGGAGGCAGTATTATAGTAGTTCTTAAAAGGGGTTCTCCGGGAATTAAGAAAATGAAAATACTTAATTATTACTTTAGTATAAGTATATTCCCAAATACATTTCACTAGTAATAATGGTTCATGTTGTCTGGGGAGCAATCATTAGGAGAAATAAAATGGCTGCTGTCCTATTAGGACACACAGAACCTGTCCTAATCACACAGGAGGACAAGTTACTTCACATCACTGAGGTAAAGAGCTGCCTCATCCTCCTCTCTGCTCTGCTTGTCAGAGATTATGATCCCAAGTACAGATGATAGGATCTTCAGCTGAATCTCTGTAGGAATGGAGATCTTGAGGAGACAAGAGGACGGACAGGACAGACTGTGGTAATGTGGAGTTGTAGTAATAGAGATGCTCATTAGCCACGCTCATACCTTCCTGTACTTCATGTCTCCTAATGAATTCCATTTCTACAGAAATTCAGCTGAAGATCATATTAAACTGTATTCAGGATCATAATCCCTGACAAGTAAGAGAGGAATATGGTGCAGCTCTTTAACTTGTCCTCCTGTGTGATTAGGACAGGTTCTGTGTGGACTAATAGGACAGTGGCCATTTTATTTCTCCTAATGATTTGTCCCCGGACAAAACAATCCATTATAACTAATGAAAAGTATTTGGTAATATGTTTATAATAAAGTAATATTTAAGTATTTTCATTTTCTTAACTCCCGGAGAACCCCTTTAAGAAAAAAAACATTTCTGTCTGTGGCACTTCCTTATAATTACTTTCATAAAGTGTCTTTGCCTTCCGTAAAAGATACTGTGTCTTTGACGGGGATTTCCTTCTTTCTGTGAAAAACCCAACACCGGCGTGTGACCTGGTAATTCACTGCTGACACAGGGACATTGTATGGATCTGTATCGCCTTCCAGGCCAATGTGCATAACGATTCAAGTTAATTAGGATATGGGCGTCTATGCTGATGGCAATATGCATATCAATGCAAAAACACAGACAAGAAGTGTTGTCAGAGGGGGCTGAGGTCCCTGCTAACAGCTGGTGGTCTCTGGAGAGGGATCCTCACCCGAATATCTTACCCAATAATTGCAAAAGCGCTTCCAACCTAAACCAACCCCTTTAAGACAGTCAAACCACACAGAACTGTGGAAAGAGGAACTACCATGTGAACTCCACCCTATTAATAATGGCTTAAAATAAGTTAACCTGTTATTTGCCGTAGCAAAGGTGGCATGCTAACCGTCAGAATGTATATTGTACTGTTCATGGAAAACCAGCCTGCTCTCTCCAGGAGGACGCACAATTATGGCAGTCACTTATGCAATTCCACTTCCCACCAGCAGAGGGCAGCAAAGGGAAATTAAAAGGACTTTAGAATGGAGCAGATGTGAAGGATTGGATTATTTGCACGCCATGTAAGTGACCGATTTCCAAATTTCCAAAGCGTACACCTAAATACAAGGCCGCGGCAGCATAGAGACTTGCAAACGTTAGTCACATTTGAGATCCCATCCTCGTGGTTTGCATTCTCGTATCTGCAGTACACAGATATGCGTCAGAAGTCACCATGCTGCCCAGGATTTTTTCGACCTAGGAAACAGCGCCACTTTTGCTCATAGGCCATGTCTGGTATTGCAGCTAGAATAGGTCTGAACTGTAATAGCAAATGCGAACAAGAGTGGCAATGTTTCAGGAAAAAAAAAAAAGCAAAAAACCACTGATAACCCCCTTTACGTCAAGGCGCAGTCATGAGAAGTTGGCACATGCATACCAAGAGGCAGAAAGATGGAGAACGAGGTGAATGGATACATAACCTGCCACCTAACCATCAATATGGCTATAGCTCAATGTCAGCTGGCAGCTGTAAAGCACTGCTAAATTTGTAGTTGCTATATAAATTAAGCTCGGTGATAATGAAAAGGAGGTGAAAGGGCAAAAGACAAAAAGGAGGTGGGGTGAGGGGAAAAAGTAAACCAAGATAAGAAGGAGTGAGGATAGATGGGGGGGGGGGAGGGAAAACAATAGAAAAAGTTGTGAGTTTCTACTGGGGGGGGTGGAATTGTAGGAAAGAGAAAAAACTGCAAGCATGGGAATTGTTCCTGAGCAGAGAGCATGGGGGTCGACAAGATCTATTCCATAGGACCGAACAACAAACATCAATCTGTTCATCAGAAATGGCAGATATCTTACAGATTAAACATTTGGATACTTCCCCTTTAAGAGTCTCGCTGATCCTTCACAGTCATTTATACTACTGTGGTCAATAACGGATCTCAGCTGTGAGTGACAATGTTCCTTGTATTAATTGCAATAACTTTATTAGTAAAATCTATTACAGTTTGCATTATGCTTCAGAGCATCATTCATAAGTGTGCAAGTATCAGAGCTGAAATCTCCCACAATGGTTCCATTACAGTATAGAAGTGTATCTAAGTGCTTCCAACTACCACATGCAGGATTGTGAATGCAGCCCTACAGTATAATACAGGAGGTAGCTCAGGATACATAATGTAATGTACGTACACAGTGACTGCACCAGCAGAATAGTGAGTGCAGCTCTGGAGTATAATACAGGATATAACTCAGGATCAGTACAGGATAAGTAATGTATGTACACAGTGACTGCACCAGCAGAATAGTGAATACAGCTCTTGAGTATAATACAGGATGTAACTCAGGATCAGTACAGGATAAGTAATGTAATGTATGTACACAGTGACTGCACCAGCAGAATAGTGAGTGCAGCTCTGGAGTATAATACAGGATGTAACTCGGGATCAGTACAGAATAAGTAATGTAATGTATGTACACAGTGACTGCACCAGCAGAATAGTGAGTGCAGCTCTGGAGTATAATACAGGATGTAACTCAGGATCAGTACAGGATAAGTAATGTAATGTATGTACACAGTTACTCCACCAGCAGAATAGTGAGTGCAGCTCTGGAGTATAATAATGTTATGTAGATTATTTCTATATGTAATGCCGGAAAAACTAACCTCAAATGCTGCCAGGTCATCAAAATCGACAGAGCAGGCCGGTTCCTCCTCAGAGGGGTATCCCATGTCGTACAGCTGCATGTCTAAATCTATGGGGTAAAACAGAGGTGAGATCAGATTGGTGTCACTAATAATCAAGTATCATCAAGCTTCTCAAAGACATCGCTGCCTAAAGCCAGAAATAGAGATATCTGCCGAATTTCTCTAATCACCATAGACTGAAATCTGTGAAGTGAAATCCCTACAAGTGAGGAATTTCAAGAGTCTCACCTTTTAGCCATAGCGGCTGGAGGACCAGACATGTCCATGCTGTGTAATACCTTATTTCTCCTGTGGAGGTGCTATAGGAAATGTGACCACCTGCTGTCAGGTTCTTCTGCAGTTTACAGATATTTGATGGGGGTCTCAGCAGGGGGGCACAATTTCCTGCTCATTATGGAGCCTTCTACCACCACCCGAATATATCTGTGTCATTTACTCCTCCGTTCCACCATGTCCATTAAACCTGCAGCCGCCCGGGAGAAAATTGCCTCATTTCAAGATAATCTTTGTGACAGGTCGCGCTGTGCATTCCTATCGCGCGCTATTAAATGATAAGGAGAACGTGAACACAATTGACTAAAAGGCAGAACTTTTTTTTGGAACTGGGAACAGAACATTCAGAGCTACCTAAATTTCCAAGCCGGGGGCCAGAAATAATATTTTATGATATACGGTCTCCAGGCGTTCTTTAAGGAAACTTCCAGTCATCAGGATGAGGTAGACGCTGCCGGGGCTGAGGTGGTTTCTGTTGTAGATGGAATTTGATACGCCACTTACAGGAAGGAGTTAAGGCTTTTTGTCCTCTTTCCTCCCCCACCCAGTGGGCAGAGCAAATTTAGTCAATTCTAACTCTGTGGGGGGTCTCCTTCCTCTTTTTTGAGTGCTAGGATCAGGGCACTGCTATACAGTGGTCAAATAATAGCTTCATACAGCAACCAAAAGAACTGAAGTAATACAATGACCGCCTTATACAGCGTCTAAATAATACCGCTATACAATTAACGTGTAACCACCATGTTTTCATTTAAACAAAAATCAATTTTAGCATATGTTACTGCTGCTGCAGCATTACGTATAAAGCAATCTTTAGTTTATTCACATACCGCTGTTTTCCTTGAGTTTTTCCCTTAGTTACGGCTGTTTTAACCTCTACAATATGAGGATCTTCTCAAGATGGCTCCTCTGCCAGTTCTCTGAGGCCAAAACTGCCTTCCCTCACTTCACATACACACTTGCTGTAGCCAGCAGCTTCCTGCCAGCCAATCAGATTGGAGTACTGACAGACACGCCTCCTCACTCTGAAGCCAAATGCAGGCATGCAGTGTGAAGGACCGCCCATCTGTCCTCCTGTCTTCTTAGATGAGCCATAGCAACGGTCTTTTAAGGGACAGGGGACATTAATGAAAGCTATCATTATAAGGTAATTACAGATCTTTTTAGAATAATTGACAGACTAACTTGGGTATACATGCCTAGCTGTATTAAACTAGCAAATAATAAAAAAAAAATGACAGTTACACTTTAAAGAGCATCTGTCAGCAGTTTTGTACCTATGACACTGTCTGACCTGTTACATGTGCGCTTGGCAGCTGAAGACATCTGTGTTTCTCCCATGTTCATATGTGCCCGCATCGCTGAGAAAAATAATGTTTTAATATATGCAGATGAGCCTCTAGGAGCAACGGGGGCGTTGCCGTTACACCTAGAAGCTCTGCTCTCTCTGCAACTGCTGCGTCCTCTCCACTTTAATTGACAGGGCCAAGTGTGATGACATTTACACCGACTAGCCTTGTCAAAGTGCAGAGCAGGGAGAGCAGAGTCTCTAGGTGTAACGGTAACGCCCCCATTGCTCCTAGAGGCTCATTTGCATATATTAAGACAATTTTTCTCAGCAATGCGGACACATATGAACATGGGACCAACATAGATGCCTTCAGCTGCCAAGTGCACATGTAACAGGTCAGCCAGTGTCATAGGTATAAAACTGCTGACAGATTCCCTTTAATCTATGGTCATGTTCCCTGGGGTAGCATGCAATTTAAAGGGGTTGTCTCACCTGCCTCTGTAAGTGCTTCCCCTCTGGTCTCTAGGCACAATTTCAGTGCTATAGGGGGCGTTCCCTCTTCCTTTGTCTGATGGCACAGGCTGAGATAATGTAATCCCACATTCTCCCGAGGTATACTTACAGCTGGAACTGTTCTATACAAAAACTGGAGGACATAAGAGGGGGCCGGGTAGGGGAACTACAGAGGCAATTTGAGGTGGTTGAGGACTGCTGCGCATGCGCATTTGCTTTCAGCGCCGATGGCCGTAACCCCTAGAGACTAGCAGTCTATAAAAACAAGCAAAAATTTCAAAAACCCAAGAACAAGAGGCATTACTGCTACAGAGTATTTGGATAATGTCTTTTTACACAACATAAATATCAATCACTGAGGTGAGACCGCCCCTTTAAGGCATCCCCTTTAACAAGGACAGCTCTGGCAGCCATGTTTTCCCTCATACAAAGGAAGCACACAGCTCTCCTAGTCCAAGAAGACGGCCCGCCCAGCCTAAGAGAGGCTCGTGCCTCCTTCAAGTTTAGGACAGACGCGGGCGTGTAGAGGAAACAGATCTGCCGGCTCGCTGACCCTATCAGCCTCACGACAAACCACCGACTTGTTCATGTAACTTTCCGAATGCAAATTTAAGCCGCTAATGGATGATGGGTTAGCCTCACGTACTCACGGGGATGAGGACAAAGCCAGGAGCAGGCAAATATTTCTGGCCTCAGGAGATTAGTATGGAAATGGCTACACCTGCCTTTACGCTAATGGAGACTACCGACGTCCTGTAGTAATTCCTCAAGTCAAGTTTTCTCTATGCAAAACCATCCAGATACAATAAGGGGTGAACTGTGTCTGCCACACGACAGACCATTTGGTAGTTAGACGGTAAATTGCTTCAGCGACAGGATATAAAAATGGTCAGAAACTATCGTTTTTGCTCATGGGTACAGAAAGTACAGCTCTCTCTGCCTCTCTCAGAGCGGGAAATCTCAGCACAAGCTGAAGAACCAATTGGTAGTCGAGTTCTACACGGTCAATCAGCCTTCTGTACATAGATAAATGGGGTCATTTATCAAACTGGTGTAAAGTAGAACTGGCTTAATTGCCCATAGCAACCAATCAGATGCCACCTTTCATTTTTGACAGCTTCTTTGGAAAATGAAAGGAGGAATCTGATTGGTTGCTATGGGCAACTAAGCCACAGTTCTACTTTACACCAGTTTAATAAATGACCCCAAAAGTGTTTTCCTAGGTGGACAGCTGGCTTCATCCTAATATTATATTATCTTACCGGTCGGCTGTTTAAAGGGGCTATCCAACATTTTGATATTTATAGCCTGTCCTCAGGATAGGCCATCAATATCAGATGGGTGGGGGTCTGACACCCGGGACTCCCACTGATCAGCCATTTGAAGTAGCCGCGGTGCTCCAGTGAGTGCCGTGGCCTACTCACAGCTGACCAGGCACAGCGCCATACATTGTATAGTGGTTATGCTTGGTATTGCAGCCCAGGCCTATTCAGTTTAAAGGCTCATATGCCAAGTGAGGCCGCAGCACTCACTCTCGAGCCGCCAGCCTCTTTGAACATCTCATCAGCGGGGGGGCCCGGGAGTCGGACCCCCAAAATCAGACACTGACGACCTATCCTGGGGATAGGCCATCAATATCAAAATCTTGGACAACCCCTTTAAACTATGCAAAATGGTTAAACGGCCACAATGGCTGCCGTTATGCTCACTGAAAGATTTTTTGACACCTTGTTCACAAAACATTGAAAAATTAGGCAATTATTAGATACTTATTACTCATCAATTCCTCATAGTTTTCAAGATCTCTGCTTGCTGGCATTGAATAGGAACGTTCAATGTCTACCTCCAGAGGTTGAACTTCTGTGATGTTCATACAGCTGGACGGCTCGTTATAAGAGAGGGCGCCGACAACCCTACTGTAACGGTATCGAACCTTTGGGAAGAAATACTCTCTCATTCACTGACAGCAAGCAGAGATCTTGAAAACCAAGCGGAATTGAAACACAAAGTACGTCAGAGGCCGCTGCATTTCCTGACACGTGTAACCCGGAGATCAGCATCTTTGGGTGCAAATACAGAAGTTCTCACCTTCATTCTGGATTTCGGAGATGCCCCGATAGAAATCCCGGAAATTGATAACCCCCAGGCCAGCTGGATCCAGGTACCCAGTAAGATATTTTACCTGTAAGGAGAAAGAAAATCGGGATGAATGGCAGATACCATCCAAGGTGTGAGAACACAAAGCCTGAAGCCTCCAATAAGGATAATCTGTGCACAGAACAGGCGGAGATAAGCGGCTGTCAGGCACCTATGGTGCCACTTATTTATAAAAGTATCCCATCCGATTTTTGACACCCCCCCCCCCCATAGGCAGCGGGTACATCCTAAGCTATTTTAACCCTTTACATCACCACAGTGTTTTGGGAAAGCTGGGTGACAAACCAGCATGACTGCCATAAAACACCCACAGGGGTAGTCACCCAGCTTTCCCAAGGACTACAATGACTTGCTATACCAGAGTCAGCGACAGCTATGTGACGTCTCCAAGGGCAGCCTTACTGAGACAGAACTGATTAACCCTACCCTCGCCAGTCACAGTCATGGATGCTAGCAGAGAAAGATGCAATGATGATGCAATGTCTAACGCTCCATGCCACCCCCACACACGGCCGCTGATCATCGCGTCTACACCGACACAGCTCAGGATGGCGCCATTTTTTTCCGTACTGTGTAGATCTGATGACTGTGCCGGATTACAGGGGAGTAGCTCACCAAACCCCTTTCTAATGGCTCGTCTGACTTGTAAGGTGTGCCGGGTCGAGGAGTCATTTCCTCGTAAATGTAACGCGCACTCAGAGACCATTTTTCAGGTGTACTGGTATCCCCGAATTTGTTTAACTGGGTATTTAGTCTCATTTTTGGCCTAAAATATAGGGCGTTCATACAGAATGTACAGTATATATCGCTGCCACCATGTGAATGTGGGACCATGGCAGACACTAGAGGCACTGTGGTAAGCATCATGGCAGCCATGAGAGGGGGCGGCACTGAGGTAGACATCATGGAAGACATCAGAGGGGTGGGAGTGAGATAGACATCAGGTAAGGTAGGGGCCAGCTATCATGGCAGCAATTAGAGGGGGCGGCACCATGGTAGTTATCATGGCAGAAAGAGGGGGTGTGAGTTAGCCATCATGGTGAAGTTGGTATCATGGCAGATGATGCCTAGAGGGGTGGCACTGAGGCAGGCATCATGGAAGACATTAGAGAGGGTGGGAGTGAGGTAGGTATCAGGTGAGGTAGGTGCCCGCCATTTTGAGGGTTTATGAACCAGGCCTTGCCATGTACACGCCTCGTTTCCTACAGCAACCAATCAGAGTTCAGCTTTCATTATGCATTAGAGATGGGGAAACGTGAATCAGTTGCTATGGGCAACAAGGTCCCTTGGACGCCGATACGTAAAGCCATTGGGTTCTCGAGGGTACGGTCATGGCGCGCCGGCACTGTTAATGTCTTTACGTCCCGATGTCAAAGCGACCTTGTTGCCCACAGCAGTCAATTCAGGCTTCTCCATCTCTAATGCATAATGAAAGCTAAACTCTGATTGGTTGCTATGGGCAACACTGTGGGTACGTGACAAGGCCTGGCTCATAAACCTACAAAATGGCTGCTCCCCTCATCGCCTGGCTTTTATCTCACAGGATAACAGCAGAATAGGAGAGCGCTGCAGTCACTGCCAGGTGAATTTCAATAGATTTGACCGTAAACATAGAAAAAAAAGGCCATCAGAGTAAAAAGAAAATAAAAATAAGGACATTTAGGGCTGAATTGATGAGTCAAGCGGTTTGTCATTGACCTAGTCCTGTCAGGGACACATGCGTTAAAATCCGTGTCGTTATCCCACACAGCGCCGCAGCCTAGCAACAGTCGGCAAGAGACACGGCTCTGGAAAGCAGCGAGATGGGGAACACCTCCTGTGTGAAGCTTGTCTGCATCTCCTCGCTGCCTTCAGAGGAGATGATGCCCATGTTGGAGCGCATGACTAAACCCACAGGGGACGTAGGCATCAAGATGGATCCCGCACAGAATCCATGTTTTCATTAAGGGCCTATTCACACAGTAGATATTATTTAGGGGGGCAGTTTATGAAAACTGGCTTAGTTGCCACTAGCAACCAATCAGATTCCACCTTTCATTTTCCAAAGGAGCTCTGAAAAATGAAAGGTGAAATCTGATTGGTTGCTGGGGGCAACTAATCTAGTCCTACTTTACACCAGTTTTGATAAATCTCCCCTTACTGTCCCTAAAGAGCGTCGGGCCCCTCTGACACGTCTGTTTTAGTAACTACTTGCATTCCCCATGTAATAACAATTCTGGAGCATCTATTCTGTTGTCCCATTCCTCTATTATTCCTGCTAGAAGTTACGAGCATTACTAGCAGTTTGCAATGAAGGCTTACGATGGGTGTTACCAACTGGGGGAGGGTCCCTGCACAATCCGACACTGGCAGCACTGATTAGATAGATGTTAGACTGTGCAGGGACACACCCCCAACTGGTAACGCCCATCCAGACCTTTATTGCAGATTGCTGGAAATTCATTCCTAAACTTCTAGCAGGAATAATAAAGGAGTGGCACATCATAGAGTCAAAAGAATACCGTAGATATTCCAGGACTATTATTACATTGGGAATGCAAGTAGTTACTAAATCAGACATGTCAGGAGAGGGGACAGGTCCTCTTTAAGCCAATGCTTGACCTGTGCAAATGGGTCTTAAAGGGATTGTCCAGCCTTATGGTAGCTTTTAGCCCCAGGATCATCTTGTACCTGTGCTGGGGCTAGTGAAAAACCACCATAATGGTGGACAACGCCTTTAAGGCCAACCAAATGATTGCAGATCTGTAATGATAACTGCTCCACGTAAAATCCTAATGACTGGTTCCCAAATTATTACCCCGTGTAACGCAAAAATACTCATTTATCGATCACCATACCGCCTCATATAAACAGGGGATGTGCTGCCCACAATAACGCACACTGTACGAGGATGAACAATTGCATGGCGGAATATACACCGACGATAAATGCGCCATGTAAATAGGAGTACACAAGCTCCAACTGACTGGTAAATACTTGCTTTGCCTTGAAGGGGTTGTCCAGGATTAGAAAAACATGGCTGCTATCTTCCAAAAATAGCGCCACCCATGTCCTGGGCTCGTGTGCGGTATTGCACGTCAGCCCCATTGACTCCAAATTGCCCCAAACTGCAATACCAGGCGCAATCTACGGACAGGAGTGGTGCTGTTTTTCTAATCCTAGACAACCCCTTTAAAATTTTCTTATAACCGTATACTGTGATGTTCCTTTTTTATTCCTCCTGGAAATGCATTTGTAAATTGAAAACCGTCCCTTTTGCTAATAGGGTTTTATAGACACTGGCAGCAAGGAATGGACAGCACCCTGCAGGAACCCTACTGACGGGCGACACCCAGTTGTCAAATTTAATTGTACACTGGCCAGGGGGAATAACAGAGGGACAGCACAATGCAATTAATCCACATCTAGTCTCAACGCTATTCATCCGGCGCAGATGTGTTCACAGCTTAACCCAGAGCTGCTATTACCAGAGAATGAGGAGGGATAAATATAACCGCCACCTCCCTGTACAGCTCAGCAGCGCGTGAAAAAGACGGATTCATTGGTTTTCCCCTATTCAGTGGCGGTGTATAGAGGGGTTATTGTCACAGGATTACGGTATAGTCTCAGCTAGGTGATACACCTCACCCATACAATGGCCTCATTCATTCTCTCTATGCACGTGTTAACCCCGTAGTAACTCATTCATCCCCATCACAAGACCCGGACGACATTGAGCGTAGGCCCCTTCCCACCAGTGTCCCAATACTTTTTGGTTTCAGACGGTCCGTAATTGTCCCAGACAATGCACCGCTGGGGCAACGCCCGTCGGGACGTCATAACAGCCTTTTCTTCAGGGCTTGACGTGATGATTGTACCGCACTCTCGTGCTACAGGAGCGGTTCCCATGATAACGGTACATTAGAAGATTGCCAGTCAAGCGATTGCCCAATAGGTTCTATACAGAAGTAAGCAGCAACATAACAAGGGCACCGATGAGGGGGCGCTAAAATCAGATGAAATGACTACTTTGGGGCCCGTAGGCCACAGCTCCGCTATATGACGGTATGTTAGTCAGGTCTTATGCTAATGCCGCTGACTGTGCCTATTAACGAGCTTCACATCCGCTCTTCCGTAATTGCTACCAGATTAAAATACCGGCTCTAGGATCTTTTTTTTTTCTGAGTCATCGCTTATAAAGCAGTATAATCCCCACACTCCAAAGTGCTGAAAATATTAATCTAGCAGGTCCTTAAAAGGGACGCGTCTAGGGCTGCAATCATTTACAACTTGACACAAAAAATCCTCAATGCAAATTTTTTGCATCGATGATGACAGTGCAGCAAACGAAGAAAAATGACTGATGGCACTGGGGGGAGCTGATGGTACAGAGGACTGATGGCACTGGGGGGAGCTGATGGTTGGTACAGAGGACTGATGGCACTGCGGGGGAGCTGATGGTACAGAGGACTGATGGCACTGGGGGAGCTGATGGCACAAAGGACTGATGGCACAAAGGACTGATGGCACTGGGGGGAGCTGATGGTACAGAGGACTGATGGTACCGGGGGGAGCTGATGGTACAGAGGACTGATGGCACCGGGGGAGCTGATGGTACAGAGGACTGATGGCACCGGGGGGAGCTGATGGTACAGAGGACTGATGGCACTGGGGGGAGCTGATTGCACAGAGGACTGATGGCACTGGGGGGAGCTGATGGCACAAAGGGACTGATGGCACTATGGGCAGCTGATGGTACAGAGGACTGATGGTACCAGGGGGAGCTGATGGCACAAAGGACTGATGGCACTGGGGGGGAGCTGATGGTACAGAGGACTGATGGCACTGGGGGGGAGCTGATGGTACAGAGGACTGATGGTACCAGGGGGAGCTGATGGTACAGAGGACTGATGGCACTGGGGAAGCTGATTGCACAGAGGACTGATGGTACCAGGGGGAGCTGATGGTACAGAGGACTGATGGCACTGGGGGAGCTGATGGCATAGAGGACTGATGGTACTGGGGGGAGCTAATAAGTTTTTATAAAGGAAAACGTTCTTTTAATGTTTTTTTTCTTATTAGAGTACTCAATTAATCGATAGAATACTTGATTACTAAAATAATCGATAGCTGCAGCCCTAGACGCATGCTCCAAAAATTCTGGATATAATTATTTGTCCTCTTCAACTTCCTCTTTGTCTGGACACTTAGCACGGAAGACATTATCGCTAAACTCTCTCAGTCAGACGATCACTGCGGCCAGAGAGCCTGTAGTGACTCCATTAGAGGATCACACCTATCAATGCAATGCTCTTCTGTGGGCATCTTTATCTAGGCCTATAGAGAGAACGATAGAGCAGTCATACTGTTATCCAAATTCTACACCTACTATTATCACAAGGATTACACTGCAGAAAACCGCTTCCCCTCACAGCAGCAGTAAACTGACAATGGATTACCTATCTATATCGGAGGTGTTATCATTTGTGTTGACTGCTACATAAAGACAATAACTTGCACGTAATATTCTGCAATATAGTGCTGCCAAAATGAAAATAAAAAGCCAAAAATTCTAAAAATAAATAAATTGTTCCATGAATATTGAGTTAAAAAAATTACTCCTTTCTGTTAGAAGCATTCCTTTAAAGCATCTCCTGACATCTCTGGTTTAGTAAATATTTGCAGTCCTCTTGAAAAAAAAACAATTCTGAGAGAACCATTTCCTTTCATTGTGTTATTACTCTGTTATTCCTCCTGGAAATGTGCTTTGACAACTTGGTGTTATTACACATCCTGTTCACTGGGGTGTATTAAAGGGGTGGTCCAGGGGAATACAGAAAAAAAGTAGCATTTCTCACCTCCCTGATCCTCTGCTGCTGCTCCAGTCCCTACCGCTCTCCACTTCCTGGTCTCAGCTTGACACACAGGAAATGGCAGGAGATGCCCGATCAGCCAATCGGGCATCTGGTGGTGACCCAGCTCAGTCAGTGATTGGCTGATCAGGCATCTCCTGCCATTTCCTGTGCGTCGAGCGTTGGAACCAGGAAGCGGAGAGCAATGGGGACCCAGTGAGCATCGGAACAATGGCGGGGGACTGTGATGGTGGGCATCGCTAATTTAAAAATGTAATCCTGCCAATACACCCCTTTAATACCCAGCTATCTCTCTCTCTGAAGCACACATTTCCAGGAGGAATAACAGAGTAACATCACAATGCGCTGCTGGAATTATTATTTCATGCAGTGCAAGTAATTACTAAGACATACATGTCGGAAGAGCCAACCAGTCCTCATTCACTTTGCAGGTACTGGCCGCGGACTTCGTGCAAGGCCACGTATTCGCCCCTAAGAACAGTTCAGGGGTGAAAGTCTATACTTTACATGTGCCCTAAAAGTCCAAGCTGCCATGGCACTGCAAAGCAACAGAAGCGAGTCAACTGACCCCAGACAGATGTGAAGGCGTTGGGGCAAGTACCCTGTAACAACGGTGCGGACCCCGTGGTACCCTCCATAGTTCTTCGTGCTAGTCGTACGCTTGCATAGCTTCTCCTCCCCCGGCTCCATGGCTCAGCATCGCATGACACACCGCAGGGTGACAATAGCGTGGAAATCAGATCCTCTCCCACTGGGTTCTCATTACCTCCCATAATCCCTGTGGGGCATTACACGCACAATACTGGAAAATGGTAAAGATTTCACCACAGTCCCACAGCAGCGGAGCACCAGCTGAGACGTAGATCTTTTCACGCCAAGTCACGTCGATAAACCCGATGAAACCAAACACAAACTGCATGGCTCCTGGTAACACACGTGTGTGTGTGTGTGTTGGGGGGCATATTCGTTTATAGCTGCCAATATGGCCGCTGTTGTAGAGACTGTCATACAGCTGTTGTAACGTTACGTGGCCTCCATTTTGTGGCTATGGTTCCATCCAGTTTACACAGGTGATGGAGGAATATCGAAGACATTTTAGGAAGTGATTTATGGCAGCAGTGGCATCCTATTAAAAGACCATGCTGGAATTCAGCGAGCCATTAAGACCCATCAACAATTACCTCAGCTCAATCTGAGGTAAACAAGGGTCGGCCATCTTTGATCAGGGTTCACACAGTGTTACGTAGCCACTGAATGTTTACTGTAAAGATACAACGGTAACACCCATGATTTTATCCTGTCAGATTGCTTACCTTGAGACTACCCAGCAGGGCTACCAGTCCTTCATCTGGAATTCAGGGAGCTCTTCTTAATGAGCCATGGCAGCCCATCAATAATTACCTCATCTTAATCTGTGGTAAACAAGAGTCAGCCATCTTTGATTAGGGTTTACACACATTAATTCCAGCGTGTACCCAAATAGATCGATGATAACCATGATTTTATCCTGTCAGGTTGTTCTCCCCGAGACTACCCATCTGTCACCAGATATTAGAAGACGACATCCGACACCAAACACATATAGTCTGCTGATGACACCATGGTTCTTCAACCACCAGTCCCGCCTGCCCTTGTCACCAGTCACACGCAGCCCTTTTTTAACCCGCTCATTAGTAATGAGGTAAATGCCTCTCGTTAGATCATGTGCCAATAGGCTGAAATACTTGATAGAAGGAGCGCCATTCACAGCAGCACAGAGTATTTCAGGAGAGGAGTATATGAAGCAATCGAACGATGGAGTGTAACGAAATTTGGGGTGGGTGGACAGACTGATAAAAGAAGGACCAGGTCCCCACAGCAGCACAAAGCATTTCAGGAGAGGAGTGTGTGACGAGGTCATCGCGTAGAGAACAAGAGGGAGGCATGGGGGCAGACGGCCTATGGAAAGAACAGGTCTCCTTGCTCGGCCATTCCCCTTCAAATACATGAATGCCTCACACAGGATCGGCACACAGGTGTCCTGAAACACACGATCCCGCTCAAGTATAGTTCCTCCATCTTGTCTCCAGTCTATTCCATGTATTGTGTGGACAGGTCACTGCCTCCCACCAAAATCAGCAAACCCTTCTCCTGCTGATATCATTGCTCCCACTTCACATGGACAGAACAGGAGATGAACATTACAAAAAAAAAAAGGTGCTAAAAAACAAAAAAACAAAGCGGAGAACAAAATGTATAAATAAAGCTTTTCTTACTGAAGGCGCAAAATCAGCAGGTACCGCTGAACTACAGGACGTCATTGTTAGGAGTCACAAAGGCGACGGGAGGCATAAAAAAAACCCATATTATATGGGTTACATTCTGTCATGACAAAAACTATTCTGCGGAGACAAAAGTCGATGACACAAGCCAAAGCTCCTGTCTGAGAAAAGGCGACATCGCCCATTGTGGGCCCGGGTCACGCCGAGAACAAAAGGTTCATTTTAGTATCAGTCAGCTTTGTGTCTTACACATTGTGACGAAACTCACCTGTACAGACAAGAATACAGCACAAAACACGTCGCAGACAGAAGCCTTATACAGGGGTTGTGCCAAGTTGCTCAGCTAATGCCCTATTCACAGGATAGGTGAAAGGTATCGGATCCATGTTGTCGAACCCCCACTGATCCCCCCCCCCGCCCAATGAATGGAGGAGTGGCAGGTTGAGCATATGCACTGACGCTCCATTCATTCTCTGTACTCTGCCACCTCTGGAAAGGCCGTCGAAAATGAATGGAGCTGTGGCGCGCATGCGCACCCCATCGCTTCATTCATATGGGGGAAACGGGACCCCCGCTCCCAGGGTTGGTAGGGGTCCCAGTAGTCAGACCCGCACCATCAGATCCTATGGATAGGGCATACGTAAAAAACTTGGCAAACCCCTTTACTCCTATTCAGTGTCTTCAAACTGTGCCTCTCCATGAATTGCAAAACTACAACTCTCACCGTGCTCTGACAGCCAGGCAGTGGCCTCCAACCTGTGCCTCTCCAACCGATGCAAAACTACAACTCCTGGCATGCTGAGAGTTGAGGTTCTGCAACCTCTGAGGTGCCACAGGTTAGAGACCAATGTCCTACACCAGAGCCAACCTTGTATTAATGCCCTCCATATAGCGCCCAATTAACACCGACCCCCGGTGCCCAAATGCCATGGCCAGACGGATGCCTAAGTAGCGTGAATCTAGTTCAAGGGGTGCCAAAGCCATCTGGGCTAGTGATGCCCCCTACTGGCTACCGCACAGGTCATACAGCGCCGCGCAATCGCCCTTTTTCCGTATTCTCTAGGAGCAGGGGGGTCACGAGTGGTCACCTCACAGCCCAGCTCTGGTGGCCTTCAAGCATAACCAGCTACTGTGGAACTACAATCCCCATCAATTTATGCTAATCTCTGCCTGGTAGGGGGTGTTGATGTAAAATCTGCCAGCAGAAGAGGAGCACACGCTGAACGCAGGAAGCCCACCCTCCTCCTCCCACCGGCAGAAATAAGCGGCGATATAATTAGCTTTTCTTCACAGGCTTTATAGCCTGAAGACCAGAGGTTTTCTCTGAAGACGTAATCCGGTCACGGACGCCAAAAAATATGAAAAATTTTCAACTAAAAAAAAAAAAAAAAGGTCAGTTCTGTCAATGACATCTTTCCGCTGTCACCTTCTACCTCTCCACAGACTATGACGGCGCTATATCTATTAGCAGTGATCATAAAGGAGGCCCCCAACTACCCCGAGTCCATCGAGGCGACATGATTTTATCTGCAGTCTTAAGGAAAAGTAATTATTATTTGTCCAGCGTTGATAACGGATTACTGCGCAGGCGAGAGGGGAGGTGACATTCGCAGACATATTAGAGGGGCTTAAAGGGGCAACCCCCATGGGGCACGAGCATCGAGACAACTTCAAGATCTAGTCCAGACATTCTTCTCCAGCTCACGCAAGTTATTTCTATATGAGTGGAGATAAGCGGCCGCCGGGTGCATCCTGGGCACCGCTTATCTCGGGTAAAAAAAAATAAAATGAAACATGTGCAACCATGGCTGACAACAGGTTTGTAGAAGAAACAGGAGCTTGTCAGAGGACCCCCCTCCCCTTGTTAAAGTCGGGGCGACCTACAGACTTATCTGGGGCAACTTTCCTACAAGTATATAGCAGAATCAATGGTATGCATTGGTCACCAGCTTCTCGGGACGTGTCCAGCCATAAGCGCGCCACGTACCTACTCCTACCCAAACATCTGACTGGGCTCCACAGCTGACTCGCACATTTTGGGGGGAGGGGAGGGCGACGGTGCTGCACTGGCAGAACAGGTTCACAGCCGGGTGTGCAGGTCTATGTAGATGTAAACACTGGGCCAGAGGTAATAATGTAGTAATCTGACATATACATATATATTTTCACACACACACATACACACACACACACACACAGTCTCACAGCGTGTCCACCATAACAATCGTTACTTGCCATCTTTCTGTAGTGCGAAGGGTAGGAAAGGCTAACTTTAAAATGTAGGACCGACCATATTACCGTAAATCTGACACACTGCCTGGTAGGGTTGATTCTGCCGATTAAAATGATACCTGTCTTGTGAAAATCGGTTGAGGTGTTCCCAAAATAAAAGACTTTCAAGCTTTAGGCATTTTACGGGCTTCAGTGCACTAAGGGGCAGGGCTTAGCTCCTGAGTGCAACTCAGCTGGCCACACCTCCCAGTGCACTGAAGCCCTTCAATGCATAAAGCATAAAAGTCTTTTATCTCGGGAACGCCACAACCGATTTTCACAAGACAGGTATCCTTTTAATCAGCAGGATCAACTCTACCAGGTAGTATACCAGAGTTCATGGGGTTGATTCTGCTGTCAGGTGCCCTTTAAAGCAATTCCCTAGCATATCTGTGTAGGGTGAAGAGTCCTAAGGCAAGAAAACACGATCAATTAACAAAATGTCTGAGACAGAGCAACAGATCTGGCCAAAAACCCAAACAAAAAACGCACAATGAAAGCCACAGAGAAAAGATCAAGTAAATGTCGCCATTATATGCAAACAAGGGTAAGTAACGAGTAAACATCACAGCGGTCCTCGCTCCATTGTTCTCCGTGGTACAAGCTGATAAGACCAAACACACACATACACACTGCTGAAACCACCGACAGGGCGAGTTTCTGCAGACAGGAGGCTGGGGTGGGAACGCAATCCACCGAAATTTAAAAAACAAAAATGTTATAAATAAAATATTTCATTATGATCATGGTCACGTTAGGCGATTTTTAGGCAATTTTTTGGGTGTCTACTTGTAGCAGCCATGTTCTAGTTTTTTTTTTTACCTTTTAGCACTACACTGCCACGATGAGTGACCACACTTTAGGTCAGTTTCACACAGGTGAAATCCAAGCACATAAGTGGGCTCTTATTAAGGCAGCAAGTCTCGGCCAAAAATTCCTCTTAAAGGGATTGTCCAATGTGGTACATTAGTGGCATATGGCTAGGATATTCCATCAATCCCAGAGGAGGGACCCGCATCTATCTCCAGAATGAGGCCTCCGAAGTGAAGGAGAGCACACCACGCTTGTACTCTTTTCACAGCTACTGGAGTTGCAAAAAGTTTTTGGAGGTCCCATGGCGGGGAATGGAGAGCAAGCTGCGCAAGCACAGCCAGCTCTCCCTTCACCACTATAGGACTGCCAGAAAAAGCCGAGCCATTCCTATAGTAGAGAAAGGAGGGTGGCCGCGCATGCATGGCTGCTCTCCCTGCAGTTCGGTGGCCCGATTCTAGAGCTAGGAGCGGGTCCCAGAGATAGGACTTGCTCTACTCCCAGTGATATGCCATCAATGTCCCAGATGGGAAGAGGACCAACGGCTATGAAATACAAACCAGATTATGAGGGCCTCACTACAGGGTTCATACATGACCACTAATTCTCAAGGTATACAAAAAACATCACTTCTACAACAAGACAATCTCGTCTTACCTGCTCGGCACCATAAACGGTGGCAAACTGAACAAAGTCCTCCATTTTCACAAATCCATCTTTATCTCTATCCAGGGCGTCAAATACTGCTCGAAGACGGGCCAGCTCGTCCCCAGCACAAGGAGAGTCATTGTCCAGAGAAAACGCCAAAAAGGGATCACCCTCCCCGAATGGCAAGAGGGCAGAGGCCGAATCCTGAGAGTCACGTGATCTCCGCTTGATACCTTCAAATGGTGAACCCGGCAGCTCTCCAGTGGACATAAATGAGGGCAAAATAGTCCCAAGAACACAGTCTGACTGAGGTTGATGTGATGGAGGAGGTCCATCACACAAGGACAACTCAGAGGAGTCCAGACAATCTGAAACCTCAGACGTGTCCGGCTTCAGTTCCAGTGCTATCTCAAGTGATGATGGCACCTCCACAGCCTGAAGACCACCATCCGCTTCAAGCTTGGTGATGTAGACCATGTCCAACGGTAAAGCATTTGAAGACAAAATGTTATCCGTGTGGTCATCCGAGCTACTCAAAAACTCCAAAGGATCTGTTACAACAATCACAGGTAGCTGTGTACTTTCTCCGGGCGACTCTAAACTTAAGGAATCCAGGTCAATGACCGGCTTTGAGCTGGACTGACCAAACCGGCTTGAGATAAAGGTAGACTCTGACTGAGACAACAAGGAGTCGTCCAAACTGCTGCTAATAAGGGATTTTTCCACAAGGGGGGACCCATTCCAGCAAATTTGTGATTCGGAGCACAACCACGATGGATCAGTTGAATCGGTGGAGACCACCACACCTTCAGGACATGTCCTTGGGTTGGGTTGCAGAAGTGTCTCACTGGTCAAACTTTCCGGTTCTTGGGACACACTGGAGGGCTCAAACAATAAATCCAAGCAATAAAAGTCTGACTGGTCACTCTCGGAATTGAGGAAGCCATGGTCTACGGCAGGGTTTGCACTATGAAGGGTAAATGCTTTGAAAGTTGGACTTGATTCAAGGTCTTTTTGGAAAGTGGTATTAAAACATTGGTCGCCTTCGGCAGGATGGTCTGTCAGACCATTAGTGGTGGACTGGTCACTTTGCGAGTGTATTATAGCATTAGTTTGTAAATTTGAAAAAACATCACAAAGGGACAGTAGGTCTTCTGATAGGACAAGGTTGGTTGTCACATCGGTAGAGTCTGGAGGGGTGTCTAAGCAAAATATTGAAAAGCTGTCCCCAGGTTCTTCGTATTGCTTGGCAGAGTTTTGTGGAAGCTCACCGTTAAGGCTCACCTCCGATAAGTCCATCGGGTCCAAATTTAATGTCCAGTCCCAAGGAGACTGGAATTCCTCTGGAGTTCTACTGGACAAATTTGTGTTAGACGGTGTGTTCATTGTTAAGGTGGAGTCACACAAGGGCACATCAGTGGTGGGGAAGGTTCCAGGGGTTTCTGGTGGATAAAAATGGGGTGTTGTGGGTGGCTCAGAGGGTTCCGAAATAGTTAACTGGTCAAACATGGTGCTAGGTGAATTAGAAGGTTCTGGCAGCAGTAATTGGGTTGCCGTAGGTGGCACAGAGGAGTCTAACAACTCCAAGGGTATTTCTCTAGTGGTGGGAACCACAGTAGACTCAGCCAAGGGTAACTTATCTAAATTTGGGGTCACACAGGATTCGGACAAAGACAGTTGGTCAGCTTCTACAGAAAGAGGGGATTCAGACAAGGCATGGGAAGAAGCAACTAGATGGATCTGGTTGGGGCTACTGGTTGATTCAAAAACATTTGGTTGAGTAGCGTCAGAGGCTTGTTGGCAGTCGGACTCATGGGGACATGGGTGTTCAGATTCAAACTGGGACATTTCTTCACTCTCAAGGCCTAAACGGGTTCCAAGCTCAGGCAAAAGATCATCACTGAGGACCAAATGAGGTTCGGTCTGGGCCAACTGGTCACCACTGTGATACAATGAGGACTCGCAATGTGATAACTGTCCACTCTCAGAGCTCAAACAATCACCAGATTGGGACAAATTATCATCATCCGGATCCAAATTGTATTCAGACTGAGGTAAGTGTTCATTTTCTTGGAACAAACAGGATTCCATTTGGGGTAACTGGTCAATATTAGGGTTCAAACAGGTTTCCAACAGAGTTGACTGGTCAGCATCGGTGCCCAAACCTGGTTCAGATAGAGCCAGCTGGTCACTATTATTTTCAGGGTGCATACAAAATTCAGTCTCGGTCAACTGATTAGTATTGGAAACTGAATAGGATTCAACTGGGGATAACTGGTCATTACAGGGACTCAAAGGGCATTCAGGCAACTGGTCATTATCTGGGCTCAGACAAGTTTCAAGCTGGGGCAATCGGTCATAAACAAGGGGCCTTAAAGTCGGAGTCTCGTCATCATCTGGCTTCAAACATGGGTCAGAAGAAGGTAACAGGTCTCTGGTTTCTGGAGTCCTAGATTGATCAAGTACAGGAACATGGTCCACGTCATGAGCCAAAAAAGTTTCAGACAGAAAGAACAAGTCATCATCCATGGGCAAACAAGACCCAATCTTAGGTCCACCATCCAATTCCATATACGGGTTGACCAGTGGCAACTGGTCAGAAACAGGGACCATAGAGGAAACATGTAGCTGCAACTGGTCTGCGCTATCGGCCAAATTAGAATCAAGTCCTCGCAACTGCTCAATGTCAAGAGTCTCAGAAGGTGCAGGTATAGGTACATGGTCAGAGTCCAAAGAATTTACAGCTTTAGGCGACTGGTCATTGTCCAAGAAGGATTCAGTCAGTTGGTCGGTCTTAGGGTCCAAAATAAAATCCGATTGTTGCAAATGTTCACTGTCAGGCATTGAAGAGGCTTCAGTCTGGTGTAAGTTCTCCAATTGGGGAACCATGAGAGGACCAGGCAGAGTTATTTGGACCACGTCAGAAGAAGATTCACATGTAGGTGACTGTCCATCATCCGGCTCCAAATACGTATCACCTAAAGTCAACTGGTCAGTGATGCAGGTTGCAGATTTGAACAACTCATAATGGTCTGGGGCCAGAAAAGGGTCACAAAGGGACAATTCATCGACCTCATGGGCCATTGATGACTCACCCTCATTCAAACTGTGCGTAGAGAAAGGCAAACGGGCGGTATTGGCGCTCATAGAGAGTTCAAACCAAGGCAACTGGTCCGGATCATGATCCAGAAGGTCCAGAGATGATTCAGAGTGGGGCAACGGGTCACTGCCGGGAACCTTGTCGGACTCAGGATGGGGTTGTAGATGTCTAGGGTTTAAGTCAGGTAGGTTAGAGTCCAAAAACAATTTGGGTTGGGTTAATTGGTCAGCGGTGAGGACCAAAGAGGAAACTACAGACTGCTCTGTATCATGGGCCATGAAGGATTCAGCCAGATTGAAAGTTTCAATGTCAGAGTCTAAACAGTGATGTGAATGGTCGACAGGAGGGTCCAACTCAGGTTCAAAAAGTTCACTGGTTTCTAAACTAGACTCTGTTATCTCCGGGCAAAAATATTCTAACAGGTCTGACTCACAGTCTCGAAGGGGTTGGGAATATGTTAAGGTCTCACTATTGTAAAGTTGGTCATAGAGGGGCAACAGGTCAGTGCTAGTTTCCAAACAAGATACAGAGTGGGGTAACCGGTCAGGGGAAGGCAACAATTCAGACTCCACTGTGTCTACACAGAGGTTGAGAGAGGACTCAGAAAGACGAGGGAGGTCACGTTCAGAGGTCAAGCAGGACTCTGTTTCAGACTGGGGAAAACGGTCAGTCGCAGGGTCAAAATAAGGTTCAGACTGTGCCACCTTCTCAATCTCAGGGTCTAAATGGGATATGGACTGGGACAACTCTTTGGTGACCACAGGGAGGGACAATTGTTCAGGGTCGAGGTCCAACTGGGACTTAGACTGGGGCAATTTATCAGTGTCAGGATGAGACAGCTCTTCATTGTCCACAGTGGACTTAGGTGAAGGCAACTGGTCAGGGTCCAAATTTGATTCTGGGTGATTCAAATGTTCAGGGTCCAAAACGGATTCAGGCTGCGCCAAGTCAGGGTCAGGAACCGAACATGAATTTATTTGGGTGTCTACAAAAGATTCAGTCAGGAGCAACTGTTTAGAATCGGGTTCCACATCGGATTCAGACTCAGGTAACTGTAAAGGGACTAAATGGGGGTCACACTGGGGCGACTCTGGTGGGGAATTTTGGTCAATGGTCAAATTTTCAGTCTCCTGTATGTCCACCGTTTCAGAGGGGGGAAACTGTTCCAAACTGGGTTCTAACTGGGGCAGGGAATGATTGGGAATTATTTGGGTGTCTACAGAAGATTCAGTCAGAGGCAACTGTTCAGGGTCGGGTTCTACATCGGATTCAGACTCGAGTAACCGAACAGGCACTAAATGGGGATCACGCTGGGGCAACTCTGATGGGGAATTTTGGTCAATGGTCAAATTTTCAGTCTCCTGTATGTCCACCGTTTCAGAGGGGAGCAACTGTTCCAAACTGGGTTCTAACTGGGGCAGGGGAGGATTGGGAATTATTTGGGTGTCTACAAAATATTCAGTCAGAGGCAACTGTTCTGGGTCATAGTCCAAAACGGATTCAGGCTGCGGCAAATCAGGGTCAGGAACCGAACATGAATTTATTTCGGTGCCTACAAAAGATTCAGTCAGGGGCAACTGTTTAAGATCGGGTTCCACATCAGATTCAGACTCGGGTAACCGAACAGGGCCTAAATGGGGATCACGCTGGGGAGACTCTGGTGGGAAATTTTGGTCAGTGGTCAAGTTTTCAATCTCCTGCGTGTCTAGCAACGTTTCAGAGTGGGGCAATTGTTCCAAACTGGGTTCTAACTGGGGCAGGGAATGATTGGGAATTATTTGGGTGTCTACAAAATATTCAGTCAGGGACAACTGTTTAGGGTCGCGTTCTACATCGGATTCAAACTCGGGTAACTGAACAGGGCCTAAATGGGGGTCATGCTGCGGCGACTCTGGTGGGGGATTTTGGTCAATGGTCAAATTTTCAGTCGCCTGCATGTCCCGCAACATTTCAGACTGGGACAATTGTTCCAAACTGGGTTCTAACTGGGGCAGGGAATGATTGGGAATTATTCGGGTGTCTACAGAAGATTCAGTCAGAGGCAACTGTTTAGGGTCAGGTTCCACATCGGATTCAGACTCGGGTAACCGAACAGTGACTAAATGGGGATCACACTGGGGAGACTCTGGTGGGAAATTTTGGTCAATGGCCAAATTTTCAGTCTCCTGCCTGTCCAGCAACGTTTCAGAGTGGGGCAACTGTTCCAAACTGGGTTCTAACTGGGGCAGGGAATGATTGTGAATTATTTGGGTGTCTACAAAATATTCAGTCTGAGGCAACTGTTTAGGATCAAGTTCCAAATCGGATTCAGACTCAGGTAACCAAACAGGGACTAAATGGGGGTCACGCTGGGGTGGATTTTGGTCAATGGTCAAATTTTCAGCCTCCTGCCTGTCCAGCAACGTTTCAGAGTGGGGGCAATTGTTCCAAACTGGGTTCTAACTGGGGGCAGGGAATGGTTGGTGCTTAAGTGGGGCAATTGTTCTACGTCAGGATCAACAGAACAGGGACGGTCAGTTTTAAGAGGTAGACATGACTCCAGGGGGTCAAATTGGTCATTTGCAACTGCGCTACCTTGGTGCACGTCGCTTGTGATCTGTAGCCTCTGCTCCAGCTCGGAGGACAAACTCTCGATGGGCAGAGGAACCTGATGAGAACCTAAGGCAGATACCAGCGAGTCATCACCGGCGTCTCGGTCAGATTTGCTATCAGGGGAGAGTGAGGACTGGACACCTAGGATGTAATCAGCCGTCAGGGGATCTGTCACTTCGAAATTCTGCTCAGATTCTTGGATGAAGGGAGCTGGGCAAGGGGCAGGGTGGGCATTTTCAGTGGCACAATGATCAGCGGGTGGGATCTGGTCATCTGTGGGGGGTTTATAAATAGGGGGGGTCCTGTGCAGGGTCTGGGGGTACTAAATTCAAAGTGCAAAGAGTGAGTCTACCATCCTCCTCCCTTGTCCATGGCTCAGCGGTGGGCACGGCGAGGCTGGCAGCGCCCTGCCCCCAGCGGCTGCCCCTCTCCTGCCCCCTCATGTTGGGACAGGAGAGGGTGGGGAGCAGACATGAGCTCACCCTGCTCCTCCAGGATTTCTAGTGCAATGCAAAGCCTTCTCCTCTGTGTTCATGAGAAAGAAGCCCCCCACTACCTGCTGGGGGGGCGATGAGGTCCAGAGCTTGCCCCCTCATGACACCCCAGGCAGTCACTTGAGGGTCCCCCTCCATCTTCATCAGTAGCTTGGTGTCTTGGGCTCAGCACATCATGTCCTCAGCAGTTGCTCCTCTGCATCATACTCCATGTTCGGTAATAAACAGTAGCTCCTCAGCAGATGCACTCCCCCCGTCGTCTCAATGCAAAGAGAAGGGGTCAGTGGCAGGGGCCCTCACCTGTCCTGGGGGCCCATCGTGTTTGCAGCAGGGCAGTAGTAATCCAGGCTAATGCAAGGTGCAGCGGGATCCACAAGGCGATGGCGACAGATCGGAAGCCCCCAGCCCCGGGCAGACAGGGGGGGAGACGGTCACAGCGCCGGAGGATGGGGCCTGGCGGCGGGTGTACGGGCGTCCAGCGGCGTGAGAAGCGGAATCCGGCGGCACCTCCATCCGATAGACTGCGGGATACTGAGATGGGGAGGCTGGGAGAAAAAGGAGGAGCGAGGGGAGGGAGGAAGGAGGAGGAGGGGAGGATGGCGGCCGGAGAGAGGAGAGCAGCCCGGGGATGTGTGTGTGGACGGAGGGCTGGGGATGATGAGCGCAGAGAGGAGGATGGGGTGATGAACGCATAAATGGGGTATCAGGAGAGGATGATGGGGGCGATGAGCGCAGAGAGGGAAGTATTAGGAGAGGATGATGGGGGCGATGAGTGCAGAATTGGGGGTATCAAGAGAGGAGGATGGGGGTAATGAACATAGAGGGGGGGATCAAGAGAGGAGGATCAGGGTGATGAGCACAGAAATGGAGTATAATAGTAGAGGATGGGGGTGATGAGCATTGAAGTGGGGGTAATAAGGGAGGAGGATGGGGGGTGATGAACGTAGGGAGGGGGTATCAGGAGAGGAGATGAGGGTGATGAGCGCAGAGAGGAGGGTATCAAGAGAAAAGGATGGGGTGATGAGATGCAGAAATGGGGCTATGAAGAGAGGAGAATGGGGGTGATGAATGCAGAGGGGGGTATCAGAAGAGGAGGATGGGGGTGATGAGCACAGAAATGGGGCTATCAAGAGAGGAAAATGGGGGGTGATGAGCGCAGAGAGAGGGGTGTCAATAGAGGAGGATGGGGTGATGAGTGCAGAATTGGGGGTAATAAGAGAGGAGGATGGGGGTGATGTGTGAGCGCAGAAAGGGGGGTATCAAGAGAGGAGGATGGGGTGATAAGTGGCAGAATTGGGATGTTAAGGGGTTGGGGAGCATAGAAAAGGGGGTATAAGGGAGTTGGATGAGGGTAGCGAGCGCAGAAATGGGGGTATCAAGAGAGGAGGATGGGGGTGATGAACACAGAAATGGGGGACGTAACATTTCCCCTATTGATGGTGCCAGTATCCTCTGGATCAGTGTAATGATGGATGACAATGGCGCTTTGTTCGCAGAGAAGCCTGAGGGGCGTTCCTCTGTAGGTGTATTTGAGGTTAGTTTCTTAGTTTGGAGCTGTGATGCGTACCTGCGTCAAATTTGCGAAAATGTTGCACGGTAATAATAATCTGGCGCCAGTGCAGTCTAGTTCAGAAGTTGTTGCACAATTTGGCAATACAAAGTGTAAAATTTTCACACCGAAAAAGTGGTGTAAAACTTTTGGTATTGCAGGCCATGTAAGTGTCAGAGTCTGGATGGCGGCACATATTCTGGGGGCCTCTATATGGCACTGTATTGCCGCCATCTTCCCTATAACCATCCACTAGAGCAGGCATGCTGCTGATGGATGGGGTGTATCCAGGCCTGGGGCGTGCACCTGCCGCTGCTGGTATCCTGGGTCTGCAGCACACACCTGGGAGTGGAGCAGCTGGAGCTTCAGTGTGAAATTCCATTACATCATTACCCGGGAGATTTCTGTGTGTCTTAATACCTGCGCTGTTATGTAACCCATCCCCCACCCTCCTGCACGTTATTATCCAGCAGGCTTATCTAATCCGCCCCAAAAACTTCTGCACCTCGGTGTCTTTCTTTTGTCTGAGCTCGATCTATAGCACTCCTCATCCTAATCCTGCTTCACGAACAGAATGCCAGAACTACAGTGAAGACTGACACAAAAGCAGCGAGCATAAGCAGTGGGATGTCACTGCAGAACAGCGTCCATTTCTGTGGAAAGCTGGGTGACAACTCCTACAAGCAACTGTAGTGACTGCAATGAGTGGTTGTCACCCAGCCTCTATGACTAGTCTGAATCTGCCCTATGCTTTTTTCTCTATAGAGATAAGCGGCGCCAGCACTACATTTGCCTTCTTGGCCTCCACCGGTTTAGGAGAGATGGGGGGGGGGTGTAATACATGGACAGGCCACGTCCTCCAGATGATCAGTGGCAGCACCCACAGCCTCCACCTCGCAGGCGGAGGGGGCACCCATTGACAGTATACTGCCTGAGGCGACATTTTCCAGTTTCATTCATCGGCCTGTGTGAACGGGCCCTCAGACGGGGCCCTGTGTGGTGCCTATAGTGCCTACGGACAGGTTCTTGTTAGACAGCAGGGGGTTAAAGGGCATAATCTCATTTACAGCTGGATCTAGGAACACAAACAATCTTCTGTTGTCACCAGGGTGTTGTCAGGCACTCTGCCATTAGTGGGTGTCATAAAAACAAAAAAAGTCCTTGCCCTGGGCACCGAAACTTCTCCTGCTGGGCCCCCGGCAACCATAGATTGTCAGCCTATATGAAAATGGGACCATAATGCTTTGCGGCAGGCGGCCATCTTAGCTGGGCCTTCTGAGGAGTTGCCATTTTGTCTTGTTTTTTTTTTTAGCCCTGCCTCAGTGACGGCGCCGCTCATCTCACAGACAAGCCTCCCCTCACAGCGCCGCTCATCTCACAGACAAGCCTTCCCTCACGGCGCCGCTCATCTCACAGACAAAACTCCCCTCACGGCGTCTCTCTTCTCATAGACAAGCCTCCCCTCACGGCGCCGCTCATCTCACAAACAAGCCTCCCCTCACGGGCGTCTCTCTTCTCATAGACATGTCTTCCCCTCATGGCGCCGCTCATCTCACAGACAAGCCTCCCCTCACGGCGCCGCTCTTCTCACAGACAAGCCTCCCCTCACGGCGCCGCTCTTCTCACAGACAAGCCTCCCCTCACGGTGCCGCTCTTCTCATAGACATGTCTCTCCTCACGGCCCACTTCACCCACCACCAAAATGTCTACACTTGTTTTTTCCCACGTTTTTACTACTCCGCCAACCCGAGCTGAAATAATTGATTCCAACATGTCACATCAATTATTCAGCGCGTTCCTGGTTTCTGGATCAGGGAGTGGAGAGCCGGCATACATCAGCCTCGCCTGTGAAGGATGCTTTCACTGCCAGAGGCGGTCAGGTTACAGTGGACGGCCATAGGCCTGGTTACCGTGGAGGCCGAGAGGCCTGTGGATGGGCAGCACTGAGGCACAATGACATATCACGGCACAAGGATGGCGCTATCTGACTGTGTACATTCCTAGGTGGCAAGAAGGTGCCTAGGGAGCCCCATGAGGGCAGCTTGGGACTACCCAACCCCAGGCTGCCATCTTGCTAGGGGATAGGCAGTTCGTTCCACGCTCCTTCATGGGCACCATGGTGGGAAAAGTCTCACGGTGGGAACAGTATGTAGCCATTATCTGGGCACAGTCTGGTATAAATACATATAAAATATAGCATTTAGGCGTCGAACCGCCACCGATATTATATTGATGACTTATCGAGAGGATAGGTCATCTAGATCTAAAAGATGGAAAACCCCTTTAAGCAGTGCAGAAAGGGTTAAAATTCCTTCCCTCTTGTTTTAGGGAATAAAGGCATCTGTCACAAGACATTGCAGTTCGTAGGAATTCCCCTTTAAAGGAACACCCAATAACACCGTGCTATGCCTTGTACGGGGCCTGAGAAGGCGGAGCTTGACAAGGATTTAAAAGAACACCAGAGAGAGAATCCCTGTGTCATGCTCCGCCCCCTCAGGCCCTGCACAAGGCATAGCACAGTCTACCAGTTTTGCCTGGAGATTTCTGGGTTCTATCCTCAGGATGGGTCACCAATATGAGATTGGTGGGGGGTTTGACTTTTGGCGCCCTCTCCAGTCGGCTATTTGAAGGGGCCACGGCCTCAATAGTCCTCTTCTTAAGCCATCCCTTTTAGGCCTCATGCACACGGCTGTAACCATTTTGCTGTCCGCAAACTGCAGATCTGCAAAATACGGATGCGCGTGTGCCTGTCTGCGTTTTTTTTTTGCAGGCTCTATTGACTTCAATGGGTCTATGGTTCACATTTTGTGGAAATATTCTATCTCAGATCAGCAATCGGCACTTCAGCTGTTGGTGAAAACTACAACTCCCAGATGCTCCATTCATTCTATGAAGAGCAGAGCAAGTATGCATGATGGGAGTTGTAGTTTCACAACAGCTGGAGTGCCGAGGTTCCCTACCCTGTTCTTATCCCTTTGCGAACAGACATATGGATGATCCATGTCCTTTCCGTATTCGTATGTCCGTTCCGCAAAGTAGGATAGAACATTGTCCTATAATTGGCCGCAAAGTGCAGAACACTGACCCGTCTGAAGTCATTCGTCCGCAGAAAAATGTGGACGCAACATGGACAGGTCTCCGTATTTCACGGATTCGCAGTTTGCGGACCACAAAATACATATGGTTGTATGCACGAGGCCTTAGAAGAATTACATGTGTGTGACATTGATTATTGGAAGCGTTCTAATTAAAGTGACACTTATCCGAGCGGAGGAGGCCATCAGACGCGTCTCCTCCAGGTGACAGTTCTCTATGGGAAGCTGAGGGGACAATGTCACTTCCTGAACCCGCCATGTTTTCTGTACTCGCACCCATTGTTCCATGCTGAGCGGCAGTGAATAGAGACCAGGTGGGACTGACACCTACAGAAAGCAGAGGACCTCGTCTAATGAGATCTGGGCACAATGTAAGCAGCTCACAGGTCAGCGCCGAGTCTGCTTCACACGTCCATTACATAAGGATGAAAACCGAATTTAAAGGGCATCTGTCAGCAGTTTTGTACCTATGACACTGGCTGACCTGTTACATGTGCACTTGGCAGCTGAAGACATCTGTGTTGGTCCCATGTTCATATGTGCCCTCATTGCTGAGAAATATGATGTTTTATTATATGCAAATGATCCTCTGGGAGCAATGGGGCGTTACCATTACACCTAGAGGTTCTGCTCTCTCTGCAAGTGCCGTACCCTCTCCTCTTTGATTGACAGGTCCAGGCAGTGTACACGTCATCACACCTGGTCCTATCAATCAAAGTGGAGAGGGCGCGGCAGTTACAGAGCGAGCAGAGCCTCTAGGTGTAATGGTAACGCCCCCGTTGCTCCTAGAGGCTCATTTGCATATATTAAAACATAATTTTCTCAGCAATGCGGGCACATATGAACATGGGACCAACACAGATGTCTTCAGCTGCAAAGTGCACATGTAACAGGTCAGCCAGTGTCATAGGTACAAAACTGCTGACAGATGCCCTCCATCACTATGGTAAAGGGGTCATTCTCCCTAGAAGCATGGCCCCTGGGGAGGAATACAGTACCTCAAGTGCCTACAAGGCCACAGTTGGGATTTTGTGTATGTATGGACTATTACTAAGGTCTTTCTTTCCGCACAAAAGGATCTTTTGTTCTCTGTTATCAGCCATTTCAGGTTGAGCAAAAAGCATGGGATGATTAACGTCGTCCTGTCGCAGCAATGGCCGATTAGAATATGGGCAGTTTAGGGCGGCACACTTTTTGGAAATTGCAGTCTTATGGCGGTTTCATTCTTTGCAATGCGTTTCGTGTGGATTTTGCCGCAGCTTTGTCGGTGAGGGCCAGGAGCGCTGCTCTGCAGGGAAAACTCAGGAGGGGAGGCTAACCCAGTGCCGTGGCCCCTTCATACTAAGGATCAGTGGGGGTCTCAAAGGTTGTGATATGGCGTCACTTTTTACCTACCGACATGCATGCAGCTCAAACGACTCCATTGCATAATTTGGAAAGTCGTGCCCCAACCTTAGATGACAGGTATAATTTTGGAGCTCTGCTCTCTCCCTCGCTAGAAGTGACTAAGGCGCCAGGCATCGTTGTCTGGGCCCTCATCCGCTCTATGATTAGCGGTAATGTGCTGTAATTAGTTCTGACACGCCCGTAGCTAATTGAAGTCTTATATTTTTAGCGCTGGCAGGTAAAGGTTTCCACATTTTATCGAGGTCACGCACGCCCCTCAATACAAATCATTACCTCCAAGCTGACGTGACTGATGGGCCGATGGCTATTCCTCTCGAAACACATGCATGCTCAGCTCGGCAAGTGTGCATGTGTCTTCAAAGGGAAGGCTAATCTCCTCCAGGTACTCCAGCATTGGGTATGATCAACTAAAACATACACCATGTACTTGCAACTAAAAGGTGGCCATATACATTACATCAGGGATGCTCAACCTGCGGCCCTCCAGCTGCTGCAAAACTACAACTCCCAGCATGCCTGGAAAGCCTACAGCTATTAGAGTATGCTGGGAGTTGTGAGAGGTGCTCCTGTCCCTAATAAGAACACATGCACACTTAGGCATAGGAATAGCTGTCCACCTAATGAGTGTTAGGGCTTGTTCACGCAACCGTATGCACTTTGCGGTCCCCAAAAACGGATCCACAAAAAATACGGATGACATCCGTGTGCATTCCGTATTTTGTGGAACGGAACAGGCCGCCCCTAATAGAACAGTCCTATCCTTGTCCGTAATGCGGACAATAGGACATGGTCTATTTTTTTGCGGAACGGAAAAACGGACATACGGAAACGGAATGCACACAGAGTACCTTCCGTTTTTTTTGTGGACCCATTGAAATGAATGGTTCCGCATACGGTCCGAAAAAAAAAAAAAATGGAACGGAAACGGAAAATGAAAATACGGTCGTGTAAATGAGCCCTTAGGCCCCATTCACACGACCCTATGTATTCCGTGATCCGTATAAAAACGGAACAGAAGACATACGGAAAGTCTTCCGTAGTGTTCCACAATTTTGCGGACCCATTGGCTTTAATGGGGCTACCTACGTTATTTTGCGGCCAAGTATAGGACATGTTTTGGTTTTTTTTGCGGGGGAACTGCACACGGTGTGCATTCCGCATTTTTTTTTCTCCTATGGAAAAATGAATGGGTCTGTATGGTTCCGCATCTTATCCGCAAAAATGCAGATATGATGCGGAAATGTACATACGGTCGTGTGAATGGGGCCTTAGGCCAACAGATATCTAAGGTTTATGGTAATGGATGAAGAGCTGTAGACACCTAGTGGCTAAACAGTGTATTACACACAGACGGAGCAGATAAGCAGCACGGGGGCCCTCTCACTCTCCGCTATCTTCGCAGCAGTGCACTCTTGAGCTTACATGTCGTATCTCCCTGGACGCAGCCGATAATGTAAGTGCTCCTGACACAATCTGCTCTCTGTATGGCGCTCACGTCTTCCGTAGCGCTTTATCTTTAGTAATATGTTCACTACTTAAAGGGGTTGCTTTCACCACAGGATAGGGGATACGTATTTGATCGTGGATGTCCGACCATTGTGACCCTCACTGAACCTGAGAACAGGGGGTCACATTCTCTCCCTGTATGACCGGAGCGGTATGTCCAGCCAAGTATACAGCGCAATAGTGAAGGAATGGGGCGGCAGCACACACGCGCACCATACGTGGGAACGGGATTCCCGTTTTTTTGGGATTGGTGGAGGTCCCAGTGATTAGACCCCCACCGATCCCCCATGTCATGCAGCCAAAGTGCTCCTTCTCCCCTTGACAGGCAGTCACAGCCCCCCCCCCCCCCCCCCCCCCCATTGTTATCAGCCCCAGTAAAAAACGTATCCAACCGCGTTCCCGATGCAGGGAGCACAGTTGGGTGGGCGCCACTTGGCATATGCCAATCCTGTACGGCATGACTAAAACACACATGTAGCAATGATACGATATACAAATTTTATAATTACCGGTAATCATTGTCCATAATCTGTACATATTTTATTTCAGCCCCAAACCGAAGTGCAAGGGCGTGTGACCCTGCACCCCCCCCCACACACACCAAGTGACTACAAGGGGGCTTCTAACTAACCATTCTGTGTCCGCACCTACTGCTACGGTCCAGCAGTCACCCACTGTCACATTTGCACCAGCTTGGGGTGAAGGGGGAATGTTCAGGGTGGCAATTAGTGTCGATCAGGTCCTGCTTGATCAGTGGCTGCAGTCGCTTCATTTGCTTTCTTCATCTCAGACCAGAGATCTGTGAAAGAGAAAAAATTTGAGATCTGGAGATGTAAGGCCATGACAAGCTTAAAGTGGTTTTCTGGGATTTTTTCTATTGATGACCTATCCTCAGGATAGGTCATCAGTATCTGATAAGTGGGGGTCCGACATCCGGGACCCCCCCGCCGAGGATAGGTCATCAGTAGTTAAAATCCCAGAAAACCCCTTTAACTCTTAGAGGACACTGCGATTATGAGTTTTCATTTTCACTCCCCACCTTCCAGAGCCATAACATTTTTTATTTTTTCCTGTTCACATAAGCTGTATGGGGCTTTTTTTTTTTTTGCGGACAAGTTGTATTTTCTAATGGCACTATTAAATATTGCATATGATGTAGTGGGGAGCAGGAAAAAAAAAAAAACTTCCAAATGGGGCGGAACTGGAAAAAGAAAATGCAATTCCACCACAGTTTTGGTAAATATCACCTGTTCCATTCATTCTCCGGGTCAGTACAATTACGAGGATACCACACTTGTATATTTTTTCTTGC
>ONZH01024663.1:0-17970 GCA_900303285.1 Rhinella marina
TTTCTGAGGTTTCCAGGTTTTCACTCAGCCTTCCCTAGGCAGAGCCTTGGTCCACCGCAAAAAATGCTTGAGTCTCCCATTGACTTCAATGGGGTTCGTTATTCGAAATGAGCACCCGAGCATCGGGAAAAGTTCGACTCGAATAATGAGCACCCGAGCATTTTAGTGCTCGCTCATCTCTAATTATCAGGCTTTGGTGCTTGGAAGGGATTACAGAATGAAGCCACCCTTCCGTTTGCGGGCTTATCATTTCCCAATGGTGGGATTACAGAGTGAAGACAACCCCATGCTTTCTTTGGTATTCGTGGCCAGAATATTCAGAGTCAGTCAGAAATGGTTGCTTAGTGCAGTTTACATAGGTTGTTCGTCTGCTGAGATGGGATAACAGAGATCGGACACCCTACTCACAAGGCAGGAACGTACCAGCATAGTAGCGCAATAGTCTATATGTGTATGTAATGTCATTTATATGTATCTGGTGGACCAGCAGGTGTCAGTAAATACTATGGCAGATTCATATGTAGTTTTACCAGAATGGTACGGTCCTTAGTCCATTCTGACCCCCTCTGCTGGAGAGAAGTTAAGTTCTTCCAACTTTCTGCAGTGAGGACGAAATGACAGTTTACTCAGAGAGTTGTCCCCTGTACCCTGATTGGGGAGGACATGTGCAGGACAGCAGAGCACCTTCAGCTCTGCTGTACCCTAAAGACAGAGTAATATAGTCAGCAATAAGGCACACCAATACTCTCAAGGGAAGCCAGACTTAAGAGGTAACTTCAGTTTAGAACAGGAAGCCTGAAACTTGAATTTCCAAGCATCTGCCAAGTATAAGCAATAAGCTGCACTTGCTGGACACCAAGCTGAAGGATGAACTGAGTTATTTGCATTCAAAGTAAAGTCAATAAAACTACGTTGGACCATTCCCAAAAGTCTGCGCATCATTCCCATCTGACGACCCTCAATTATTACTTCTAGTAATTTTCTGCAGCCGGAGCCACCGCCTGGGGCCTGTTCATCTCATGAGGTAGGAACACCGTGACAATCCCACCAAAGACTTAAGTGGCCTAAATACCCCTTAACACTCCTACCCCTGGGACATAAAGGAAAATCACCTTAGAGGGCCCTGGAGGGGGAAAGGGTCGCCCCCGTAGCAACCACGGCATCCCAGGCACTGCAACTGCCGAGACTGAACTCTATAAACCCCCCACCAAACCACCCTCGCAGCCGGCCAATAAAACACACAACACCTTAAGTTGGGTAAGGGTCGGTCACAGCTTTATTTTCTTATCTTATTCCAAAACTTCAACTTGTTGACCATAAACACCATAACCCGGAGTATTGAAGCGCTATGCCCCACAGCGTTCTGTGAGCAAGTCTGCCTTCTTCTCCGTCTGAAATCGTCAACCGACCTCTGATGTGACTTGTAATGTAAAAAACTGAAACAAACCAGAAATGAATCAGAAAAAGTAAAGAAAACAATGAAATAATGGGGAAGGGAGGGTGGGAAGCTTTCAGTGAAGATGCTGGAGAAAGAGGCCGTCCCCATATCAGGGCCATCCTTTTAACCCCTTAGCCGCTACCACCACCTCAGCCAACCAGGACGCAGGGGTGTTGGTTAAAAGAAACACCCTCTCGCTGGTAATCAGAAACAGTGTCCACAAGAGAAACACCACCGCGGGCAGAACCACTTTTTCCCCTTGCTGCAGGCTGAGTTTATTAACCCTTTAATGCACCACCGCTCGTCAGTCATAGACGCCTTCACTTAGGCACCTCGGCGTCCACTAAATTCAAAAGTGTAATTGGTGGAACTTCTGTCTTCAAAATAGAATCTAAATTTATGCTTTATCTTTTGTAGCTCAGCACAGGACAGTCAACGTTAAAAAAAACCCCTCTAACATTACAGCTAGTCTAGTAGGATACGGATACGGTGAAATAGACAGACAACCTCACCCACAGAATCCATGAGGTGAAGAAAGGACATTTAAAAAGGCACAGATTCAAGAAGGCTTTATGCCAGTTCCATTATCCAAAAATACGTGTCCAATTTTCATGAAATGGACACCTCACTGGCACTCGCTTTACAAATTGACGCAACTACTCTGGTGTAAAACCTGTTGAATCTGGGCCTATGGCTGTTGTCAAGACATATATATATATATCTTTGATACACCAGTTTGATGTCCTAACCGAGTGCAGCGCCCAACCCAATGGATGTATGCTTTTGTTTTTTTTAAGTGCTGTCACCAGCTGGCTTAAAGGATAAGTCCGGGCAATTTATAAGGCCCCATTCACACGACCGTAAGTGAATGGGGCCGTATCTATCCGCAAAATTGCGGATAGATACAGCCCCATTCACTTCTATGGGGCCGGGAGCGGCGGCAGGGAGCTAGCTCCATGCCGTGGCTCCTATGAAGAAAGTGCTATAGTTGTCCGTGCGCATGGACAACTATAGGCATTTTTAATGGGGCCGCCCGGCGTGTGTTCCGGGCGGCCCCATTGAAAATGCCTATAGTTGTCCATGCGCACAGACAACTATAGCACTTTCTTAATAGGAGCCGCGGCAAGGAGCTAGCTCCCTGCCGCCGGCTCCCGGCCCCATAGAAGTGAATGGGGCTGTATCTATCCGCAATTTTGCGGATAGATACGGCCCCATTCACTTACGGTCATGTGAATGGGGCCTAAATTTCTGGGTCAAGTAAGGGCACAGAAAGTAATTAATTGCCTGGACTTATCTTTTAAAGTGGGTAGCGGAAAAACCCCTGATGGGGTATGGGAGTGACCTTCCCGCCCTCTGTTTGGTCACTCCCAAAAAACCTCACCCCATGGGTACCTTCACATGTGGCTGCGGGTCTGCTATGTAAAATCCACAGGGCATTTTTATACCGTTCACCAAACGGCGTTAAGTACTATGGTGCCGTCCAGACATGCGCAGTTCTGTGCTGAACTGGGTATTTGCGTCCAGCCCCATAGTACTGAAGGTGGCATAAAATCAGCCAACGATGCGCTGTGGATTTTAGGCAGCAGAGAACCCCAAAAAAGCATCCCATTGTAAAGGCACCCATAAATAAGGCAAGTTAACCTGCCTTTCAGCAACTGTTTGTTGCTGTAACTAACTGTGGAGGTGTTTTATATCACAGCTGAAGGACAGCAGCTTCCGTGATATATACCCCATAGACAGCCTTATTCCACGCGTGACTGCATGAGAGGCGTGAAATCATTCGCACAGAGAAGAACCCCATCGGGATTTGCGGTGCGAGATTTTACTACTCTCATGATATCAACAAAATACCTCAAGAACAGTTAGTACCCGCTCACAAAACGGTGAGTAGTGTTCCTTGGCACGGGTGCCAGGGATAGAACCCCACGGCTATAGTTCACAAAAGGTGAAATCCCCACTTTGTGAAGCATAGTCGTGGGGATTATTTTAGGGATGGTACTGTTCTTGGGGTATGGGTTGGACGGTGCACCGGTGTGAGGCATTAAGCTGGTGTGGAGATGTTAAATGGCCAACACACCATGGGCATTAAATTTGGAGACGGGGTTCTGTTTATTTAAATGTATCAGAATGAAGTAGGGAATTTTTTTTTTTTTTTATTTTGGGGTCTAAGGGGTGAACATTACTTAATAAGTTAAATTACGGATTTTTACGTTGGGCACATATTTGGAATCTTAAGGTCATTTTCTTGGACACACGGATTGCCATGCAAGACGGGTGACTGATGACTTAGTCATTCACATCAGGCAGGGGGGTGGTATAATCCGATGTAATCCAGGCACGATTCATCTTTATAAAAGTCAGCATCTCAACACTGTGGCAAGAGAGCCTCGTTCTTTGCGGTGTTACGATGTTACCCGCCACACTGAACACCCTCTCTGACGCGACACTACTGGCTGGGCAGGACAGCAGAGCCAAAGAAAACTCTGCCAGTTGAGGCCAAATGTCCAGTTTCTCTGCCCAGTACTGCACGGGGTCGGTGACACTTTGGGGCAGGGTACAATCCAGGTAGGCAGTGACCTGGTGGGTGAGCTCATGCTGGTCCACGCCATGAGTCCGGTGTTGTGTCCCCTCTTCAGCAGCTGGCTGCATGAAATCGCTCATCAGCGATTGGAGGCTGTAGCGACTTCTCACACCTCCACTAGTGGTGGTGGTAGTGGAGCGCGCTGGTTCCCCCCGAGCGGATGTTGTCTGGGAACCTGGCTGGTCTCGATGGTAAGTAGAGACCAGCTGTCTGGTGAGTAGGTCCCGGTAGTACCCCAGTTTTGCCTCCCTCTCTGATGGCGGAAAAAATTCAGCCATTTTGCGGCGGAAGCGAGGGTCCACCAGGGTGGCCAGCCAGTATTGGTCCCTCTGTCGGATGTCCACAATCCGGCTGTCACTCCTCAGACACTCCCGCAGGCACCTTCCCATCTGCACCAAGGACAATGAGCGCCTCTCCTCTCCACTGTCCTCGTTATAGTTCCAGGGTCTGCTGGGGTCTTCCTCCGCTTCCTCTACCACCTCATCCTCCATCTCCTCCTGTGATTGAGAGGCAGAGAAGCCAGGTGGCGGTGTGTGGAATGGCTGGGCATGGACATCTTCCTCCTCCTCACCCTCCATCTGCACTTCATCGATCTCTGGGATCAAGGCGATGTTCAGCCTTGGAGTGGTGGCCTGGAAATCCTTGCTGATGATGGTTTTCAGCGCACTTTCCAGAACATGGACGAGTGGGATAATGTCGTTGATCCCATAGTCATTCCTGCTCACAAACAAAGTCGCATACTCAAAAGGGATTTCACGCATCATCTGCCAGTGTGTGACTTGGAAGTCGCAGTGTGGCTTGAAGCTGCCTGATTGCCCCATGAGGTAGTCTGTAACGGCTGACCTTTGCTCGTACAGGCGGTCCAGCATATGGAGGGCAGAATTCCAGCGTGTTGGCACATCGCAGATTAGCCGATGTTGGGGCAGACTGCGCTGTCTCTGGATCCTGAGCAGGGTATTCCTTGCAGTGTAGGAGTGGCTGAAGTGTTTGCACACTCTGCGTGACATCCTCATAAGGTCTTGTAGTGCAGGAAATGATCGAAGAAACCTGTGCACTATGAGGTTTATCACATGTGCCATACAAGGTGTATAACCCAGCCCTCCCTGCTGCACTGCAGAGACAATGTTCCTCCCATTGTCTGCTACCACACTTCCCACCATTAGTTGACATGGGGTCAGCCATTGATCGATCTCCTCCCTGATGGTCCGGAGGAGCTCCTGCCCACTGTGGCTGTGTTCACCCAGGCTCACCAAATGGAGGACAGCCTGAGAGCGCTGGGCCTGACATCGGTGGTAAGACACCGGGGCAGGTTGGACTGCTGTCAAAGCGGCGGATGTTTGCAAGGTGGTGGAGGCAGAACTTCTGCTTCCCGCTGCTGGCCCCCTAAAGCACCGTGGAGGTGACAGTGGCAAGAATGGGCCAACTTCCTGATGGTCTTCTGGGAGGATGTTGACCCAATGGGCAGTAACAGACATGTACTGCCCTTGCCCATAATTTGAGGACCAGACATCAGCACTCAGGTGCACACTCTTGGACACCGAGAGTCCCAATGAGTCGCCCACCTTTTTCTGCACATAACTGTGCAGTGATGGGACAGCTTTTCCAGAGATGTAGTGGCGGCTGGGGACTCGCCATCTGGGGTGCGCACACGCCATGAAATCCCTGAAAGGCTGGGAGTCCACGAGGTTGAAGGGCAGGGACTGAAGCACCAGCAGCTTAACCAGGTGTCCGGTCAGTTTCTGGGCCATGGGATGGCTGCTGGAATACACCTGACGTCTGCCCATGGACTCAGTCAGGGATTGCTGACTCATTAGCGGTATACATGGCAGTGACACTGTGCTGCTGCTGGCAACTGAGGCTGATGAGCCCTGAGTTCCAGTGAGAGGATGCTGCATGATGGGATCTGCAGTGTATGGTGCATTCCGGACAGGAGGTGGTATTGCGGTCACGGTTCTTCCAGGCCTGTTGGTGTTGCCTTTCCATATGCTTTCGCATGGATGTTGTCCCGAGATTATCACCCCTACCATGACTGACCCTCTCATTGCACAGCAGGCACAAAGCGATATGCTTATCTGTCCCCAGGCGAAAGAACTGCCAGACGACTGAGGACCGTGGTTTGCTGACAGCCACGGGGGGTCTTGCTGGCTGTTGACTGCCACTGCTGCCTGAGGGTGCCCTCTCAGGACCAAGGCTTTGAGAGGGTGATCTCTGCCTGGTAGCTTCTCTTCTACCCCTCCCTCTTGTGCCTCGGTTGCTTGCAACAGTGGGATGTTGCTGCATCGGTGGCACCTCTATTTCCTCCACCGATGATGCTGAGTATAATGCTGCTTGAGGGCGCCACGTCCGATCAGCGACATCATCATCAAAGTCAGGACCACTGCTACTTTCCTCCGGTGGCTGGGACAGGATATCAGGTGTGGCACTGGATGCCCCTCCCTGGCTCTGTTGACTGCTTACAGCCAACACCTCCTCTGGAGTCTCAGTACGTTCCACCCGCTGACTTTGGTGGACTTCCTCCTCCTCCTCATCACTAAAAAGTGGTAGAGACTCCAAGGGCAGATCAAGGTTTGCAAAGAGTTCCCTGGCAGAAGGTGCCCCAAAGGAGAGTGGCATTCTAATAACAGGGGACGGGGCAGAGGACTCTCATTGACCGTCCCATGTAAGGGTGGTGTCGGATGATCCAGCCGATGCTTGACTCCTCGTTTGGGAGCTTTGGGCAGTGGAACTGGAGGATTGGGTAAGCCAATCTATAACCGCTAGCTGTGTGGTTCTTACTTGACCAGTGGCCGTCAGGGGTAGCTGCACCCTGCTGCCACGCCTGTTACCCCGGCTGCCACCGGGCCTGGTGCTGCCACTTCTCCTACCCTCACCGCCTGATGTTGCACTCCTTGCCTGGGAAGTGCTGGAAGTAGGACGCTTGGACATATTTTTATTGTGTGGGGGGAAAATTAAATTATGTTTTTTTTATACTTTTTTAAACTTTATTTATTTTTTTATAACTTTTTTTACCTTTTTTTAAAAAATTTTTAAACTTTTTTAAACTTTTTTTTTTTAAACTTTGTTTATAACTTTTTTTTAGGAGTTTTTTTTAACCTTTTTTTGTTGCGGCTAAACGGGGTTGACGGCACCCAGCTGAGCAGCAACGTGTAGCGTGTACGGTCACGGAACAGGAATGCTACCTGTCCTGACTCTTTTCTCTCACTATTTTTTTTTCTCACCCTATCTCTCCCTAGATGTCACAATTTTTTTTATTTATATGACTTCCTCTCCCTATCTCTACCTATCTCTTGCTTTCTCAGCCTCTTTCCCTATCTATCACCTTAACCTCTATATCTAGCTTTCTCTTCCTCTCTCCTGCTTCTCTCACTAACCCTTTCTATTTCTTCTCTATCTCTCCCTGTATCTATCTACTTGTTTAACCATCTATCTATCTATAGATCTATCTATCTATCGATCTATCTATCTATCTATCTAGCTATCTCTTTTCCCTCTCTATCTATGGAGCTCCTTTCTCACGGATGTCTGAAGACGCACTGACAAAATGTTGGCGCGCTCCGGCACTTCCGGGGCTGTGGGGGTGCCGTCACACATCTTGTTTTTCACAGAAAACCAGGATACAAGGGATTATAGGAGTAATAATCCCTTGTATCCTGGTCTAGTCTGTGAAAAAAGTACAGTTTTGCGTCGCCGTTTTTTTTTCAACAGATTCGTTATGAATCGGGTTTGTTACGGTTCGGTTCGCTCAAAATAACAGTGACGCAAAATATACGCATATTTGAGAATGTACACTAATGCGTACGCTAATGCATGTACACATTAGTAAACATTCTCAAATATGCGTATATTTAGGGTATGGAATATGGCATATTCCATACCCTAAATATACGCATAGTTGAGAATGTTCGCTAATGTGTATGCATTTAATGAATTCATACGCATTAGCGTACGCATTATCGTACATTCTCAATAAATATGCGTATATTTTGCGTCGCCGTTATTTTAACCAGATTTGTTGCGAACTTTCTCAAAATTCGGTTCGGTGACGAACCGAACTTTTGGGAAAGTTCGTAACGAATCTGTTTCGTTACGGTTCGGTTCGCTCATCCCTAGTTCCGGTCCCCGTCTCCACTTGGTCTGAATGAGTGACTCACTTTTTCTTGTTTTATATAATAGAACCTCTCGTTTTCAGCCATGCTTCTTGCTGACTTTTTGGTGTAAATCCAGCCTTATATCGATGCGTAAAGCATCTTTGTGATATTATCTTAGACTGACTTGATCTAGGTTTCAGTCAACAATTAATAACAGTGTTTTGTTTTTTTTGTTTTTTTTTTTGTTTTTTTTTTTATTTATACTTACCTGGGGATTCCTTTGATATATTAACTATATTTACATTACTGTCATATAATGATTAAATGTTTGCTTATTTTATTTTAAATTGCCTTTGGCATATCATTTTTGCTAATATGTTAGTTCTTAACTATCATCCAGCATCGTTATTTACACCTCCTGCATTTGGTACGCAGGTGGAAAGCACTTCCTGGAACGCATTTACTCCAGTCATATGATCGGTATTATAGCGATGTTATCTAGTGCGTACGTACGCATCATCGCACGCACGGTCTTGTTATTCTCCCTGTTACGTTAAGACATAGTGATGTTATTTTGTGTGTACGCATTATGATATGTACACACACACCGTCCTTTCACTCCCCTTGGTATATACCCTCGGGTCACGTGATAGACATCATTGTGATGTCATCCAGTGCTTGCGTACATATCATTGAACGTACGTACACGCCAATTCCCCCTCGGTGAGTATTTAAACTCAGAGCACCCGAGCATACGAGCACAGAAGTGCTCGCTCAACACTACTCCCTATGCGTTTCACTGCAAGGCACAGTGTTCTACACCACTCTCCAGGCTCTCTGCAGCCCGGAAGTAGCCGTTTTTTAACGCGATTTATTCGGATCGAAGCAAATCTTTTTGGAAAATTCGGCGAACCAGCCGAATCGAATTTTTGAAAAATTCGCTCATCTCTACTCTCAATCACCGGGGCACGCAATATGGAATAGTGTTGACATCTCGCTTTAGGCACATTGTGATCTAGCGGAGTAATACACCAAGGTCTCTCAGTTCAAGGATTCTGTCCCTCAGAGTTTTTAACAAGTGGCACGTTGATGAACAGGAGGTATCGCACAATCATCCCATATGATTTGAACAGATTTTTGAGGCTTTATATGGCTTTATGCCTCTCTCACATGCCACAGATTGGAGCTAAGTGGTCAAAAATGTGATTGTCTGCCGATCTTGGGGACACCTGCTAATCCCTCAATTTGCATAAGCTTATGGCATGTCCTTCTTGGAGTTGCAATTTCAATGTTGAGAAGTGTATATGTATTCAGTACTCCAGTTTGGTTTGTAATGATTGAACTGTCTGTAATGCTAATGTATTGTACTGTACACCTAGTATGTCTGAGCATGAGACAGGCATGGCAAGAGTTAAACATCCTTTCTGGAGCTTAGGGTGTGGGCTGTCCCCACCCCCTGGTTTTAGTTTTCTAGTCTAGCTGTAGAAACGGAGGAGGTAGGGAACAATCTCATTGTGCTACTCTCCTCTAGACTCCACCTTCAAGCCCAGGAGCTTTTGGTACCTCCACGAGCTCCAGAGGATGATAGAGAGTATAATTAGAAGGAGGATTTGCATGGCTATAGCATGAGAGCCAACAAGGTAACCCAGTGTAAAGTATTCCAGTCCCTGATGCTGCAGGGGGTAACATGTTAAGACACCCTCTATATCGCAGACTAGTGGACACTACAGCCACGGTTGTAAGACTGCAATTGCTAGCCAGAGATACCAATTCCAGAGACTTTAGCAAGAGAAAGAGTAACCATTTCCACTATGCAAGATAATTGCTGGAAATACTACAATGTCTATTTTGTAGCCTGTATAGCCATTATATATATATGGTGCTCCACCAATCAGCTATTAATTGATTGGACAAATTTAGCCTTTATCAGCAGCTTGCAATAAATATCCAATTTTCTATTTTGTCTATTTGGTTGTACACAGTAAAGTTAAGACTGATTTATATGAAATACATGAATTGGCCCAACTGTTGAATCCTGTCCATGTTGACTGCCTACTCTGGCAATTCATAACCTCAGTGCTGACTATGGATAGACATAAGCAATGAATATTCCTGGTCAATTATAAAAAATTATTCTGCCAGCTAAGAAATGTGTAGGACTAAAGTAATATCTTCTTCAACTCCATGTTCTAGTCCAGGACTCCAAGATTCAGCTAGCTCAGAGACAGGGATATTGAATATAAAGTTATTATATTTTAGGTGATGGTACCTTGTAGCACAAAATCCTAGTGTAAAACAAACTCAACAATCAGTATGTTATTATGAAAGCATAACCCTAAACAATCCACTTCCTTTCTTATAGTGTACTTCAGATACTAGAAATTTCATGGTGCTTTAACAACAAATTAAACCTGCACTCTCAGGGGGAAACACGGCATTCACTAAAACCAAAAACCTGGTGGGAAAAATTGTCACCTAATTATCCACTTCATGTCCTGCAATTAAAGCTACAAACATAATTGTGAAATGCAGTGGTAAAAATGCTGGCCCAGATTAAATGTGTTCCACTTCACAAACCTTGCTTCTCCCCATTGTTCAGTAATTAGACTTGCCTAATTGTCCACCAAGCAACCACTGTTGCAATGCAGAAACGTATCAGAGCTATGTCCTTCTGTCAGGTGAACAGTGTGCAGCATTTGATCTACTGTATTGATAGAAATGTGTAATTCTTTTGACCAAAGAAAGCATCATCTTTTAAAATCATGGCACAAAGATAAAAACGTCACCTTTAAAACAATGCAATCAATAAGAAAGCTGAAAATTTTTTACACCACTTATCAGTCGGTTGCTTAGAAAAAACATTTCTTTGTTTGGACCAATGACGAATAACTGGGCCTTAACATTCTGACATACTGTATATGTGTAGTATTAGTAGTATTATTTTACATTCCCTTTTGTGATTACTTTAGAATTGCAAAGTTATTATTTGAGAGTCCATTATGTAGGTGCTTTACTTTGACTTTTTTTTTTAAGTCTGAATGTTGAAAGACAATCAAGTGTGATGTTTATAATCTTTGATTTCAGGCAGTAATGCTCTGGATACTATAGAAAAGCCCTAGGACTAATTAAAAGAATAAAACAATTCTAAGCTTAAAAACTCAGAAGTTTGAGTTAAAATTACAGAATAATTTCTTAAAATATCAGAATTCTTAGACTGAAAATAATCTCATGGCAAAAAAAATCTGACTTTCGGTTATAAAAAGTGAAAATTCTCAAGCTGAGAAAAAGTTGGAATTCTGTAATAAAAAAAAAAAAAATTATGTAAAAGTCAGAATTCAGAAATGACATATAAAGACTTTGACTTACTAAGGGTGGGTTCTCGCCAGTGTTACCATATACCACCAGAACAGTTATAATTGCCCAAAGACATGTATTAGGATGGAGTAAAATGGAAAGCCTCTTAAAAGGTTCCATTTTAAATTCGGTCCTAAAATTCTGTTATATTCCGTTATAACTCTGTTATAACAGAACACTATAATGGAAATTCCTAGCGCTGGTGAGAACCAGTCCTTAATGAGGACCTGTCACCACAAAATGTAATGCAATCTTAAAGCACCATGTTATAGAGGAGCAAACTGATATATAGATTTGTGGGAAAAGATTCAGTAAAACCTGTAATTTATACATTTATATCTTTGCTTTTTCCACCTCCTGTGAACAGCACGGTACAGGGAGGAGGCGTCATCGGTGACTGACAGCTATCTCTCTATGCACACTTATACACACAATGCTATCAATCACTCATAACCCTTCCTTCCTGTACCAATAGCTCTTCACAAGAAATAGTATCTACCTATTACTGATAATGAGAAGAAATTTCTGTTAATATCTATTCCTCATGGCACAGCTAAAATGTATTAAGAGCAAAACAGGTTATGTGGGGCTGTTGTCCTTTTCCTAATGTATGTTTGCCTCTATTAGACCAGGTTGTGACTGGTTGTGCTTATTTTGCCAGAATGCTTATAGTAGGAGGCTGCAGACTGATCATAAAGCTGCAGGAGGAGGAGAAGGATGCATCCTGTGTCATAAGGGGCTAAATCTCCCTGTAATTGTGCTGCCGTTTTTTCTTTTTTGTATTTTGGGTAATAGCTCATTGCCTTTGGGCTTGCACCTGTTTGCTTTAGGGCTCTTTCACACAAGCGGTTGCTGTCCGAGGAATCCGCTTCGTGTAAGAGAGCCAAGCCCCGTTCCGAACAGCAGAGACAGGGAGCATTAACCAGATTAATAATGCTTTATGCCTGTCTGTGATCTTTACACTTCAAAATCACAGTGACAACTTTATCTCACTGTGATTTTGTAGTAAAAAGGTCACAGAGAGGCACAGAGCATTATTAATCATGTTAATGCTCCTTGTCTCTGCTGTCCTGAACGGGCTTGGCTCTCTTACACGCAGCGGATTTCTCAGACGGCTTCCGCTTGTGTGAAAGAGCCCTTAGGGCTGCCACTTTTTGTTATATATATATATATATATATATATATATATAATCGCGTCAACATATATTAACATCATCAAGTCTGTCTGGGATTACGTGGAGAGACAGAAGGATTTGAGCAAGCCTAAATTTGTAGTTCATCAAGTTGTTTAGAACAACCTCCTTGCCGAGGTCCATCAAAAACTATGTGCTGTTTTCAAGCCAAAGGATGGTTCTCATTTGTTTGTTTTCCCACCACACCAGTCTAAAATTTTTACAAACTACTATATAATATATATATATATATATATATATATATATATATATATATATAGCCATAAAAAAGGCAGCACTCTCCAAAAAAGTAATGTGAACAAGAGTTTATTTACCCCTGTGGGATGCGACGTTTCGGCTCCATGAGCCTTTCTCAAGCCTTTCTCATGGAGCCGAAACGTCGCATCCCACAGGGGTAAATAAACTCTTGTTCACATTACTTTTTGGAGAGTGCTGCCTTTTTTATGGCTATGATTGGAGCCTTGTCGGGCTGATGGCTATGCACCTCCACTTTGCTCTTGCATTGTGTTGCCGTATTTTTTCATTATATATATATATATATATATATATATAAATATATATATATATATATATATATACAGTGCCTTGCGAAAGTATTTGGCCCCCTGAAACATTTGAACCTTTTGCCACATTTTAGGCTTCAAACAAAAATATATAACACTTTAAATTTTTGGTGAAGAATCAACAACAAATGGGTCACAATTGTGAAGTGGAATGAAATTTATTGGATCATTTAAACTTTTTTTGTAATAATAAAACTGAAAAGTTGGGCGTGCAAAATTATTCAGCCCATTTACTTTCAGTTCAGAAAACTCACTCCAGAAGTTCATTGAGGATCTCTGAATGATCCAATGTTGTCCTAAATGACTGATGAAGATAAATAGAATCCACCTGTGTGTAATCAAGTCTCCGTATAAATGCACCTGCTCTGTGATAGTCTCAGGGTTCTGTTTAAAGCACAGAGAGCATCATGAAGACCAAGGAACACACCAGGCAGGTCCGTGATACTGTTGTGGAGAAGTTTAAAGCCGGCTTTGGATACCAAAAGATTTCCCAAGCTTTAAACATCCCAAGGAGCACTGTGCAAGCGATCATATTGAAATGGAAGGAGTATCAGACCACTGCAAATCTACCAAGACCCGTCCGTCCCTCTAAACTTTCATCTCAAACAAGGAGAAGACTGATCAGAGATGTAGCCAAGAGGCCCATGATCACTCTGGATGAACTGCATAGATCTACAGCTGAGGTGGGAGAGTCTGTCCATAGGACAACAATCAGTTGAACACTTCACAAATCTGTCCTGTATGGAAGAGTGGCAAGAAGAAAGCCATTTCTCAAAGATATCCATAAAAAGTCTTGTTTACAGTTTGCCACAAGCCACCTGGGAGACACACCAAACATGTGGAAGAATGTGCTCTGGTCAGATGAAACCAAAATCCAACTTTTTGGAAACAATGCAAAACGATATGTTTGGCGTAAAAGCAACACAGCTCATCACCCTGAACACACCATTCCCACTGTCAAACATGGTGGTGGCAGCATCATAGTTTGGGCCTGCTTTTCATCAGCAGGGACAGGGAAGATGTTTAAAATTGATGGGAAGATGGATGGAGCCAAATACAGGACCATTCTGGATGAAAACCTGTTGGAGTCTGCAAAAGACCTGAGACTAGGACGGAGATTTATCTTCCAACAAGACAATGATCCCAAACATAAAGCAAAATCTACAATGGAATGGTTCAAAAATAAACGTATCCAGGTCTTAGAATGGGCAAGTCAAAGTCCAGACCTGAATCCAATTGAGAATATGTGGAAAGAGCTGAAAACTGCTGTTCACAAACGCTCTCCATCCAACCTCAAAGAGCTCGAGCTGTTTTGCAAGGAAGAATGGGCAAGAATTTCAGTCTCTAGATGTGCAAAACTGATAGAGACATACCTCAAGCGACCTGCAGCTGTAATCGCAGCAAAAGGTGGCGCAACAAAGTATTAATGCAAGGGGGCCGAATAATTTTGCACACCCCACTTTTCAGTTTTATTATTACAAATAAAGTTTAAATGATCCAATAAATTTCGTTCCACTTCACAATTGTGACCCCAAAAATTTAAAATGTTATATCTTTTTATCTTTTTGTTTGAAGCCTGAAATATGGCAAAAGGTTGAAAAGTTCCAGGGGGCTGAATACTTTCGCAAGGCACTGTATATATATATGAAGGCGAACGAAAAAGCACAAGGAGGTGATTTATTAACATACATACTCCACTATTGTGGCGTATATAAATTACAGATTTTGTTGCATGCCATTTTGCAGCAAAATCTGCGACTTTATCCTCTCATCAGAATATCCGATTAACCCTAGTGGGTTAACAAAAAAAGCCCTTTTAGGGATCCCCAGTAAATTAAAACTTAACTTTTATTTATTTACAATAGAATGCTTCTTTTAATTTATAACTCAGAGAATGATGAAAAATATTAAAACTATCAGTCAGTGTCTCTTTACTTATTGTGCTTAGTATGTTACTTTTTAACTAGCTATTTATCAATGAGTGGATATTTTGTAGCCTGTCATGCTTTACTGCACGGTGTGTTGTAATTTTGCTACTGAGTAGTACTACCGCAACAAGGTGTGGGACATCTCCCTGGGGTCCTGCGCCTTGGCCCCCGCTTCTGGCCAGTAGCAGGATCCCCAGGACTCACTGACTCCCACCGCTACGCTGCGTGGGGTGTACTGTATGCACCACTTCAATGCCCGGTCTAGAGTACCAGGCAACGATCAGGCACGTGAGCACAGATGGGGGATCTACAATGCACCCCAACCCCTGTGTTAGTTATATGGGGATATAATATCTGCGCTACTTTCGTGCCCGGTCTGAGACGCCAGATACAGATCGGGCACGTGAGCGCAGCTGCGGGGTCCTCAATGCACACTATCCCCGTCTGGTAGGTGCGGGGATACAGTGTATGCGCTACTCCGTTGCTCGGCTTCTCAAGCCGGACACGTGAGCGCGCGAGGTTTCCCTGCGCTCCAGTGCTCTCGGGTACACGTTTCCCTCTTGCGGTAATTGTTGTACTGCCGTTACTCAATCTTATAAGTGCCAAATGACAGGCTATATACACTCACGCTCGTGATTCTAATACTGCAGTTTGAGATCACTGACTGCCTAAAAACTGTGTATACTATCCCTACATGTTTCACCGCACATGCGGCTTCATCAGGAGATTGGTATATAACACGCGGGGCCGCTTTCCACCATCTTTTATAGGTATTTTACCCATTATTGAACCTATCACCATTTGAGGTTTTGATTGACAGGAGGGATCACCAATAGGGATCCTTCTACACCTTCCTGCAATTCTTTTAATGAATTAACCCTTTCACATCAGTTCTATATATCATGGTCTAACTATTGGTATACACATTTTTTGTTTTTATATATATTTTTCTTAATATCTTTATGGGGTTATTATCATTGTTGTATAGTGTATCTATATATGTTATTCGTATTTTTGATTTTTATTTTTTATTTTTTATTTTATGTTATGTTCTTGTTGTTTCATTTTTTATTTTTTATTGGTTTCTTTTTTTGTCTGATTTTAATTTACTCCTCTTCTATATCAGCCTAAGAACGCTTTTTCTCTTACCTCAGGTTTAGGTTTCTCTTCTTATATGGGTATCTTTTATTTATTTGTTGATTTTTACTCTTTATTTTATTACTTTCTTTTTTTTATATTATTTTTCACTTTATCAATGATATGATATGTGTGGAATGGGGTCCCTCTATTTTCCATTTACTATGTTTTGTCTACAATTTCTATATTAATTTATTTATGTTTTTTATATATATCTGGAAATGAATTAAATGACAGGCTGAATACGAAAATCCTTCCATTATGACCATTTGGGCTCATAGATTTTAATCTATGTATCCATTTTGCTTCTTCTTGTAGAAGCTTTTTATCTAAATTTGCCGCCTCTTGACCCAATCTTACTTTAGATATGCCCCAGAATTTCAGGACATTGATATTACCTTGATGTATGTAGGTAATATATCTGTATAGGGTAGTGTCTTTTTTCGTATTTATGGAGCTAGTATGTCCGGATATGCGTCTCCTTAGTTCCTGTGTTGTCTTCCCCACATAATTTGGGGCAGGGACAGGATGCTATATACACTAAACCCTTACTTTTGCAATTAAAAAAATTCTCTGATGTCATATTTGTGTCATCTAACTGGGTTTTTGAATTTTTTAATTTTGGGTAAGAAGCTGCAAAAAGAGCAGCTTCCACAAGGGTACGAGCCACTATTGATGATTTTAACCAAGTCTGCTCTCGTTTTTTCAGTTTCAAGTGACTGCGTACTAACTCGTCCCTCAGATTTGGTCCTCTTCTATATGTCACCTTTGGAAAAGGAGTAAGAAGCCTCCTCAAATCATGGTCAGATGTAAGTATATGCCAGTGTCTTTTCAAAATGTTCTTGATTTCCATGTGCTGGTTATCAAATGTACCTATGCACCTAATCATCTTCTTTTTTTCTTCATCAGGATCAAGCCTATTTTGGATCGCCTCCTCTTCCATTGCCCCACCAGGTCGTCTCCCCAGATAAGTAGCTATTTCCGTGTTAATTTTATTTTTATGTTTATTGTCCAATAGGGCCACTCTTGGTGTCTTCTTTGCCCTATTATAAGCCCTCATTAGTGTTTTCCTTGGGTAGCCTCGTTCTCTGAATCGTCGATACAGTTCCCCACATTCAACTTCAAATGCTTCTTCGTGGCACAGTTGCGTCGAGCCCTTAAATATTGGCCCACTGGTATACCTCGTCTTAAAGGGAGCGGGTGCCAGCTGGACCAATGTAGAAAGCTATTGGTAGATGTTGCTTTTCTAAATATTTCCGTCAATAATTGGCCCTCTTCACCTTTGGTAATAACTAAATCCAAAAAACATATTTTACTGCTATGTATTTCAGAAGTGAAATGCATTCCTATTTCGTTGTTATTTAGTGTGTCGACGAATCTGTGAAAGGAGGAAAAATCTCCATCCCAAAAAATTCAAATATCGTCTATAAATCTACCCCAAAATGTGACGTGTTGTGTAAAATGCATCATTGTGTCAGAAAAAACTAAAGAATCCTCCCACCACCCTAAAAATAAATTTGCATAAGTCGGTGCACACGGTGTTCCCATTTGCTGTCCAGTTATTGGTGAAATATGTGCCCTGAAAGAGAAAATAATTGTGAGTAAGTGTGAATTCTAATAGTGATAACACAAATTGGTTGTGTGCTTTAAATGAATTACTCCTAGTGCTTAAAGGAGTCGCTTGTAGG
>ONZH01024664.1:0-128193 GCA_900303285.1 Rhinella marina
CAAAAATTGTGTCCACGTGTAATATTTAGATCGATAGATAAATGGTCCGCACTAAATAATCTATATATAGAGGCAAACAAATCTCAATGACTGCAGATCTCTGGGAAAATAATATTGATCTTGCCTAAGTAATTTAAGCAGATGGCTGTTAGAATAGGTGTTGGAATGCAGTCTGTGTAGTATGAAACCGATTTCTCCCTCCTTACTGGATAACTACAAAATTCCACATGGTCTGAGCGACTTTCACACAGACATTACAGATCTCACTGGCAGTATTACTCAAATGATTCAGCAAAGTGTGGAACACGTGCACCGGTTCATATTAACAATCAATAAATCTAGGCCTGGCGGCTGGCATCATGGTTGGTTCAGGGATAATTATCTATAAATACTATATAGAGAAATGCCTCAAAAATCCTGTATTCACTGTCAATGTTCTTACATTTCAGGAAAAAAAAGCCCAGAAATGGGTGTGTCTACCTCACGCAATGAACAATGCCGCCCCCGTCAGTCCCCAATTACTATCTGTACCAAAAAAGTCAAATACGATTCATCATTAAAGCCACTGTACATCTACTACGATCCTAAATCATCACGAAGACTTGTTAACGTGGGTCACTGTTTTAATGTGGAGTATGAAGACACCAATGATAGGTCAGGTAGGTCAGAAACCGAATGGTCTATACGATTGAGTAGGGACTATTGCCTCCATGGAGCTGGCTTTAGGTAACGGTAGAAGGACTACAAGCTTACACGTTTCTGTGTGTGAAAATTCCTGAGGAAGAGACTTATTGACTGTGTTCTTTAGAATATGATATTTTGGGATTATTTAAAAATATAACAACTTCTATAGCGTTATCCATAGTTCACATAGGCGTATGTTCACACGTCAAGAACATCAAGTGTGCATTTAGAAGATGATCTGCAGGAGAAATCCAAGGCTTAGGCCTCATTCACATGACCGTGGGGCGGCCGTGCCCATTTTGCGGACTGCAAACCAGGTATCCACAAAACATAGGCACTGATCATGTGCATTACGCATCACAGTGCAGACCCATTGACTTCAATGGGTCCGCGATCCACCAGAGGCGGCCCAAGATAGGACATGTCCTAACTTGTGTGGCTAGGAGGTGTGGACCCAGAGGCACATGGAAACCCTTGTGTACAGCCATTGTCCTTGGTTGGTGGATCCGTAGTTAGCGGTCTTCAAAACAGGCATGGCCTTTCCACAGTTGTGTGATTGCGGCCTTACAGTCAGATTTCTGGTGGATCCACGTGAGCATTAGCCCAACTCCATAGGGCTATTTCATATTTCTTGTGTGTTTCAGTTCTAGGTGAAGGACCATTGGTTGGCTATTATCGCTTACGTCAGTTTCATTTTCACTGGGGTTGTTCTGACAAGGATGGCTCTGAGCATGTAATAGACGGGCAGGAATATCCCGCTGAGGTAAGATGATGTGGTCTCAGGGTAAAAAAAAAAAAACATGTAATCAGTAGTAGTAGTAGCTGTTATACTCAGGGGTGGACTGCCCATATACCCCACAGGGCTGATAACCAGGGGGCTGCCTGAGCCCTCCTCAGTACTTATGCACCTGGCCTACAGCTGCAGGTGTCCTCCTGAACTCATCTGTATCGCCATCCTCAGTATGGTGATAGGGCACTGTTTTATGCTGCACTGTGGTATTTGGTTCTGAGTATGCACACTCACTGGATCATGACCCTGAGATGTAGTCATCTTTGCCTGCAGGACAGCACAAAGGCCTAGGTCTCTTTTACGTAATGAACAGTTCATTTCTGCTTTTAGGACTTCCGTCATTAATTTTACACCTCAGTATGACTCCTCTTATGTCCTGTCTATTTGTACTGTACATTCTTCTACCCCAGATATGTAATATGTGTTGTTTGGAACGTTTGTTCTGGATTTACGTGTTTTTGACAGATTCAGCAATAAGCACCGATTAAAGGGAGTCTGTCACCTCATTTTCACCTATATAACTAACAGCAGTGCCCCACAGAAGATTGCAGACACATCCCAGACATACCTGTGTTCACTGTGTGTCTGTATTATATGTCACATCCCAGACATACCTGTGTGCACTGTGTGTATTACATGTCACATCCCAGACATACCTGTGTGCACTGTGTGTCTGTATTACATGTCACATCCCAGACATACCTGTGTGCACTGTGTGTCTGTATTACATGTCACATCCCAGACATACCTGTGTGCACTGTGTGTCTGTATTACATGTCACATCCCAGACATCCCTGTGTGCACTGTGTGTCTGTATTACATGTCACATCCCAGACATACCTGTGTGCACTGTGTGTCTGTATTACATGTCACATCCCAGACATACCTGTGTGTACTGTGTGTGTATTACATGTCCAGGAAAAGTTTTTTTATTCTGCAGGAAAACAGCTCCCAAGTGCCCAGCTCTGCTGCTGAAAACCAGACTGAAGAGGGGAGGGCTGCTTTAGCTGCTCATATCTTGGGATTGGTAGCACATAGAAAAATTGTTCTGACCTTCTTTGAAAGCTGACATTCCAAGCTTTAAAGTGATACCAAGCATTATATCCAGTATATCAGAAGATATAGCTGTTAGAAATCGAGTCGGGAGAGAAAGCTGTTTTTAGTATTACTTTCAGCTGGGCACTTGGGAGCTGTTTTCCCAAGTGCCCAGAATAAAAGTGCTTTTCCTGGACATGTAATACAGACACACAGCGCACACAGGTATGTCTGGGATGTGACATGTAATACAGACACACAGCGCACACAGGTATGTCTGGGATGTGACATGTAATACACACACACACACACAGTGCACACAGGTATGTCTGGAATGTGACATGTAATACAGACACACAGTGCACACAGGTATGTCTGGGATGTTACATGTAATACACACACAGTGCACACAGGTATGTCTAGGATGTGACATGTAATACAGACACACAGTGCACACAGGTATGTCTGGGATGTGACATGTAATACAGACACACACAGTGCACACAGGTATGTCTGGATGTGACATGTAATACAGACACACAGTACACACAGGTATGTCTGGGATGTGACATGTAATACAGACACACAGTGCACACACGGTATGTCTGGGATGTGACATGTAATACACACACAGTGCACACAGGTATGTCTGGGATGTGACATGTATAACACACACACAGTGCACACAGGTATGTCTGGGATGTGACATGTAATACAGACACACACAGTGCACACAGGTATGTCTGGATGTGACATGTAATAACAGACACACAGTCACCACAGGTATGTCTGGGATGTGACATGTAATACACACACACAGTGCACACAGGTATGTCTGGGATGTGACATGTAATACAGACACACAGTGCACACAGGTATGTCTGGGATGTGACATGTAATACAGACACACTCAGTGCACACAGGTATGTCTGGGAATGTGACATGTAATACAGACACACAGTGCACACAGGTATGTCTGGGATGTGACATGTAATACAGACACACCAGTGCACACAGGTATGTCTGGGATGTGACATGTAATACAGACACCAGTGCACACAGGTATGTCTGGGATGTGACATGTAATACACACACAGTGCACACAGGTATGTCTGGGATGTGACATGTAATACAGACACACAGTGCACACAGGTATGTCTGGGATGTGACATGTAATACAGACACACAGTGCACACAGGTATGTCTGGATGTGACATGTAATACAGACACACAGTGCACACAGGTATGTCTGGGATGTGACATGTAATACAGACACAGTGCACACAGGTATGTCTGGGATGTGACATGTAATACAGACACACAGTGCACACAGGTATGTCTGGGATGTGACATGTAATACAGACACCAGTGCACACAGGTATGTCTGGGATGTGACGTAATACAGACACACAGTGCACACAGGTATGTCTGGGATGTGACTGTAATACAGACACAGTGCACACAGGTATGTCTGGGATGTGACGTAATACAGACACACAGTGCACACAGGTATGTCTGGGATGTGACATGTAATACAGACACACAGTGCACACAGGTATGTCTGGGATGTGACATGTAATACAGACACACAGTGCACACAGGTATGTCTGGGATGTGACATGTAATACAGACACAGTGCACACAGGTATGTCTGGGATGTGACATGTAATACAGACACAGTACACACAGGGATGTCTGGGATGTGACATATAATACAGACACACAGTGCACACAGGTATGTCTGGGATGTGTATGCAATTTTCTGTGGGGCAGTGCTGTTAGTTATATAGGTGAAAATGAGTTGACAGACTCCCTTTAAGAGAAGCAATTACCCTGAATGCATGAAATAAAAATTTAGGGTACATGCCGGTCTTAATAAGCCCCTGCACTGGCAGTGGATCGCTGAAGTTATGTTGAGGGGACGATTCTAAATGTAACACAGATTTCTTGCTATCTTACATTTAGACCATTTTGTACGCCTAAACCAAGCGTACAAAAGGATGAATGAGACAGGCCTGCCAGCCAGTCCCCTTCCCCGCCACTCTCCCGGGGAAGAAGTCGCAGAATCACAGAATCTGCGCCAGATATACGCCACAAAAGTGGCGTATATCTGTTCATAAATGTCCCCCTTAGTGTGTCATCATTTACACTTTCTGCTCATGTTCAGAGCTGTAGATTTATCATAGCCTGATGCAGTCCGTGTGCCGGGAAAGTGACGTGGCGTAATCTAATGATAAATCCGGGCCATACAATTGATACATGTCTAATTACAAAGAGATGATGTATTTAGATATTCTGTTTTAAGGGTATGTCCACGGGGTCTTCAATTATAGGATCTGTGCGGATATTACTGCAGATTTTTAAGTTGCAAATTGCATCCTGTGTGAAAGTTTTGTGCTGTCGGATCCGTGGGCAGCTTAATATCCCCAAAGGCTCCCTCATTACAAACATCTATGTATTATTCTAAAACACTACAATGCTGAAGAGAAAACATCATTTAAAGGGAACCTGTCATCTCCGAAACACCCCCTGAAGTAGAGTAGGCATTGTATAGTGTAAGTGATACTGAATCCGAATATGTAAGTTTTGTCTTCATAGTCACTTCTATTCCAAGGCTGTGCTCCCACAAACCGGCAGTAAAATGCATTGAGAGGACTCTTCTTTGACTCCTCTCCATTATGTGAGTGAGCACCGGGGTCCTCTCACTGCATTTTACAGCTGTTTTGTGGGAGCACAGCGTCGGAATGGAAGTGAGTATGAAGATAAAAATTACATATTCGGATTCAGCATCATTTACACTATACACCGCTTACTCTAGTTCAGGGAGTGTTTCGGAGATGACAGGTTCCCTTTTAAATATTAGCTGGGAACAGGTAGAAGAGTCATCCGGGCAGCTCCCAGTCCTGCTTCCTTCTGTCTGGTCCAGCTTTATTAACACAAATACCGGTCAGGCAGGAACTCACTAAACAGGAAAAGTGATTAAAAAATGTTGTCTCCAAAAGCATACTGGTTTCTAGGGATATGACAGACCGATACAGAAGACAGAATGGTTGCTAGGGACACAGTTTTAGCGACCATAGGGTTGTCAGGTAACATATTTTTTAGCAACTTGACTACTTACACTACTTGACATGATAAACTAATTACAAAAGTTTCTTCTCCCGTTTGGGGAAACAGCAGTGAAAATACTATTATATTAGGAAATTACCATTTAATTAATTAAGTTATCGTGTATTCTGTGTATGTTTGTATGTATTCTGTGCAGTATTGTCTAACATTTATAGGATTGTAGTGATGAAATTATACATAAGGTGTAAAATATGTCTTTCTATTGTCTTTTGAAGTTACATATCGTGCATTGGAACGCACAGAAGTATCCATCCTTTAATGAGGCTATGAAGCATCCGGATGGCTTGGCTGTCATAGGTGTGCTATTGAAGGTACTGTGCACATTGCCAGCTCCTATCATATGAGGATTATGAGCATTTACTTCTGCAATAACGTCTACATTCAGGACGTTTCCGTCCAAAATTAGAAAACAAATCTCCAGTAAGCTAAAGGGATTGTGCAAAAATGGAGTGGGGGGGGGGGTATTGGCAAAATCGGGACTGAGCTGCAAGTAGACCATGTGACCAATGGATGTGATGTCACTGGCCCAGGAAGAGGGGGGAACTCACCAGAGCACCGCAGCCTTTTCAAACAACTGATTGGCAGGAGTTACGGAAATTGGACCCCCACTATCAGATATTGATGACCTGCCCTGAGGATAGACCATCAATATTGAATTTCCTGAAAACCCTGTTAATGATTGGCTATATAATTTTATGAGCTTCATAGGACTTATAGTTACTGATTTTCTTTTGTGGTTGCATGTCCTGTAATCTTTTAGACTTTTGTAATAGACATATTCTGTAATAGTAGAAAAGTGACATGCACATTGAGGACATTTGATACTTTCATGGTCCCTCCTAATTCTAAGCCTGAAGCTGATTTACATTATTTGCATATAATACATACCCATTTTGGTTTGGGGAAGAAAGGACTCATACTGAAAAAATGACACCCAAGGCATTATGCAAAACATTCGTGTTCACAGATATGACTCAGGTCATTTCTCCTTTAACCCAAATCCTTACTGCCTCTAAGTTACCGGTTATACGGTATGAAACTGCTGATCTGAACATTTCCAGCTTCACCCTGCATCCCTCATGGTTGTGGATGTTTCATGGGTGAAGTAGTTCATTTAATGGCTTCACATTAATGGTCCCAACACGGATTTACACTTCCGGAAAATAACCACATGCATTTTCTTTCTGTTGGCCACCTGTGGGTTTTTTTTTTTTCATTTGTGTGCCATTTTTTTGGATTTTTTTTGCATCAGTGTGTTTTCTTCATGATGTTATTCCCCTATAGAGAAGGGGATGTGAAAACGCCTGAAAAAAACACTAAGCGATGCAGCATTCTTTTTAGAAAAAGACACCTAATGAACAAAGAAACAAACGATGTCCTGCATTTCATATTTTTCATAGCCCTTCAGGTATTATCTGGAGCTAAAGTTTTTACTGCAAAAAACGCTATTAAAAACACAAACGTGCAGAAGAATGCCAGATGTGAAAGCACCCTGAAAATGTAACTTTAATATCTGGACTAATTAAGGGACGGGGTGAAACCAGGTACACAATGTACCTGGAGCTAGACGGGTCTAGACAGTCAAAAGGGAACTCAGGGAATAGATATTATTTAACCCTTTCAGCCCTGGAGGTTTTTTTCTTTTTCCGTTTTTGTTTTGCGCTCCCTGCCTTCATACAGCCATAACGTTTTTTTCTGTTCACATAGCTGTATGAGGACTTGTTTTTTGAGGGACAAGTTGTACTTTCCAACGCCACCATTTAATATTGCATATGGAGTAGTGGGAAGCGGGAAAAAATTCCAAATCAGGTCAAATTGCAAAAAAACCCCGCAATTTCGCTACAGTTTTATGGGTTTTTTATTTACGGCATTCGATGCTCATTAAAACTGACCAGTTACTTTCATTCTACTAGTCAGTACGAATCCGGTGATACCTAATATGTATAGTTTTTCTTGTGTTTTGATAGTGATAAAATAATTATAAAGTTGGAATTTTTTTTTTGTCATATCTTGACCCCTATAACTTTTTGGTATTTATGTGTACGGAGTTGTATGGGGGCTCATTTTTTGCAGGGCGATCTGAACTTTTTTATTGATACCATTCTGGGGTGTGTATGACTTTTTGATCGCTTTTTATTTAATTTTTTTTTTTTTTTTTCTGTTTTGCTGTTTTCCCTACGGGAAAGAAATTTTTATAGTATGGGCGTTTTCACACGCGGCGATAACCATGATGTGTATTTTTTTTAAATTTTTTTACTACTTTTATTTTTATTTTCGGAAAAGGGGGGTGATTTGAACTTTTATGTTTTTTATTTTTTATTTTTTAAAAAACTTTATTTATTTAATTTTTTTACACTTTTTATAGTTCCCATAGGGAACTATAGGGAACTATTCCCATAGGGAACTATTACAATCAATCATCTGATTGCTTATATCGTAGACTCCAATGCATTAGCATTGGGTCTATGATGATTTTAATGCTTTTCTATGAAGCCCTATTACACAGAAGTGCTCCATAGGAAAGTCTATGCAGCAGCCTCCTGTCATTGCGGCATCCGAAGGGTTAAATGTCCGCGATCGGCATTGCTGCCGGTCGCGGACATGAGCCGCGGGTGTCTGCTGTATAAATCAGCAGTTCACCCGCGGCCATGATGCCCACTCTGTGCAGGAGCAGGCGCCATCTTTAAACACGCGCCCAGCGCCGTACTAGTACGGTGCTGGGTGCGAAGGGGTTAAAGGCTTATTCCCATCTCAGACAATGAGGGAATATCGCCAGGATATGCCCCAAATCTCTGACAGGTGTGGGTCCCACCTTTGCACTTAGAACAGAGCATGCAAAGTCCCGGAGGGTGCACTGCGCATGCACGGCCGCCTTCCATTCACTCCTATGCGAGAGCGCAGAAAATAGCCAAAAGGCACGCTTGTCTGTTTTCAGCAATCCCATTGAAATGAAATGAATTGGAGGTGCACCACGCAAGTGTTCCGCGCTCCATTCACTTCTATGGGGCTGACGGAAACAGTCAAGCCAATGCGCCGCTATTTTTGGAACTCTTATAGGAATGAGTGGAGGGTGATATATGGTTGCATGTATATTTCTGTGGTGGTATACATATTTCCTGTCAGCAGGGTTAAGAATGCAAGTCCCCAGCAAGAAGTCCAAGGTATAAAGATTAAAAACATGAACCTTAAATTTCCTTATTGGTTTATTTGTTTTCTGGATTAATACTTGAAAGGCAAGCAATTTATTTAAGAGCCTTTCTTCTGATGTTAATAATTAATATAACGTGCAATGCATCTGCCCTGTCTAAGGAACCCGACATGTAACCTTCTTTATGCCAACTCTGATAAGACATTTCTAGTTCATTTTATTCTACTCATAAATTATAGTGAATGATAATTTTATCAGGTGTAGATATGGTATTGTAACATATTTTGTGTTATGTGAAAACAGCTACAGACTTTTTTCAGTGAGATGCTGGGGTTCAGTTTCCAAACAATCCTTTAAAGAATATCTATCTGTCTATCGTCATAAGTATTCGGACCCTTTGCTATGACACATGACATTTAGCTTTGGGGGCCTTCCATTTCTCTTGATCATCTTTGAGATCTTTCTACACATTGATTGGAGTCCACCAGTGGTAAATTCAGCTGATTGGACATGTTTGGAAAGACACACCCCTGTATATAGGATCTCATAGCAGATGCATATCAGTGCAAAAACAAAGCCATGAGGAGCAAAGAACTGCCTGAGCTCAGAGACAGGATTGTGTGGAACCACCGTTCTGGAGAATTGTACCAAAAATTTCTGTTGCAATGAAAGTTTCAAAGAGCACAGTGGCACCAGAACTCTTCCTAGAGCTGGCCCACCAAACTAAGTAATCGGGGGAGAAGGCCCTTGGTAAGAGAGATGACCAAGAACCCAATGGTCACGCTAGCTGAGCTCCAAAGATCCTGTGGCCAGAAAGAGGCCAGTAAGCCCACTTGAAGTTTGCAAAAAAGCACCTAAATCTATTCTCTGGTCTGATAAAACCAAGATTGAACTTTTTTGCCTCAATTCTAAGCATCATGTGTGGAGGAAACCAGGCACTGCTCATCACCTGTAAAATACCATCTCTACAGTGAAGCACAATGGTGGCAGCATCATGATCTGGGGTGCTTTTCAACGGCTGTGACAGGGCTTATGAAATGCTGAATGGACCAAAGTACAGAGATAGTCTTAATAAAAACCTGATACAGAGTGCTCTGGACCTCACACTACGCTGAAGGTTCAACTTCCAATAAAACAATGACCTTAACACACATCCAAGAAGTGTCTTAGAGACAACTCTCTAAATGTCCATGAGTGGCTCACTCAGAGCCCTGACTTGAACCCAATCAAATGTCTCTGGGCAGACCTGAAAATGGCTGTCCACCAATGGTCCCCATCCAACCTGACAGAGCTTGAGAGTATCTGCATAGAAGAATGGCAGAAAATTCTCAAATCTAAGTGTGCAAACCTTGTGGCATCATACCCAAGAAAACTAAAGGCTGTACTCTCTGCTAAAGGTACTTCAACTAAGTACTGACTAAAGGGCCAAAAATGTATATCAATGCAAGATTTTACATTTTCATTTTCAATAAATTAGCAAAAATTTCAAACAACTGTTCAAACAACTGTTTTCTCTTTGTCATTATGGGGTGTTGATTCCAGAACGATGGGGAAATACTTGAATTTTCTATTATTTTAGCACAAGGCTGCAACATAACAAGAATGTGAAAAAATCAAAAGTCCCTGAAGACTTTATAATTGCACTGTATGTATACACACTACTGGAAAATGAAAAAAGAGCAACTGGAAAACTTAATGCGATTGAGCTGATATTGACAAAGTATAAACTGCTAGTGGTGCCTGGTCAATGGTCACACAACCAAGGATGTGCCCCCTTTATTTTGACTTCTGCAGGAGAGTATATGATGAGACAGGGTCACATTAATACTGGGTGGCATCTTTCCTGACTGTGATACAAGCTGCCACTCTGGCATGGTAGCAGTCATATAGGCGCAAGATATACTTTCGTGGTATGTCATTCCAAGCTCTTTCAAGTTGGACCTGTAGTTCAACAAAGGTAGTTTTTGGCTGCTGGGCATGGGAGATTCACTGGCCCATCCAGTTCCAGCCATTCTCGTTGGGGTAGAGATCTGGCAATTGAGCTGGCCGGGGAACTGCTGAATACCCTGAAGAGCACATTGTGCAACCCGGGCAGTGTGTGGACGCATGTCATCTTGTTGTAAACCACATCTCTCGAGTCAAAAAAGGCAGTAGGACAGATTTCACAATGTCTAAGACATACTGAAGGCTAGTTAATGTTTATTCCACGAATACCAGATGGGAATGGGTATGGTAACTAATGGTCATTGGTGTGTCATCACTGAGTACTGTTTGTCATTGATTGACATCAGAGTTTGCAGAAGAGCATCCACTGCTATCATGTATAGTGGGGAGACACACGGGACCAACACAAGGTGTCTAAAATCCCTCTGCTGTCTGATCTTGCAAACGTACTCTATTCCATTTGTCTCCTACTTCTTCCTAACATACATTTTGTATTTTAGCAGGATGTAGGAAACAGATAGAAGGGAGCATGACTGCAGGATCAGACTACACAGGTTTTGTTTGTTGTCTGTTTCCATGGAGATGCTAGGTCTGCATAGGTGCTGTAGACACAAAACGTTAGGACATTTTTAATTGTGTTGCTATATTTTTCTTTTAAAATGAGCTGGAGCTAAAAATATGGTTCCGAAGGTGGACATAACTAATAAAAGATGGAAGATGATAACCGATTGGACCACCATTACAGATGATTTCCATAGGTGATCTCACCACTGCTTAATGAAGGGCAGCTCCTTTAAAGAAGAACTCCCGACAAAAATTTTATTCCATGTCCTGCTAGAAATGTACATGATATAATCTGTAGTGAATGTCATTTTCTTACCAGTGTCTAAATTTTTGACTTATATCATCTTTTCAAGTTTCTTATCTATGTCATGTGACCAGCAATTAGACCCACCCACTCACACAGAGACTTATGTGTGGACAGGAAGTCTAATTCTCTATGTATTCCTATGAGACTGAAAGTGAGGCTCCCATAGGAATGAATAGAGCAGTTACTGGCTTTCTGTCCTGGGTCAGTTGGAGGTCAGGGAGTTGGTCACATGACCCAGCTACAATAAGAAGAGAGGTTTTTACTCACAGAAACAGTCACTGATAAGAAAATGACATTCACTACAGATTATATCAGGCACCTTTCTAACAGGTCAGAGAATAAATTTTTTTGCGGGAGTTCTTCTTTAAGTCATCGACTGTACATATTACTGCATGACTAGGAAAGCTGGTTTAAAATCCTTGTAGGAACTATGACTACAACTACAGTATATTGGTTGTTAGCAAGTTTATCAGAAAGTGTACAGTAAAATACATTTTTAAAGGTTATCTGCCACCACAATCTTGGACCATTACCCGCTGTGATATATGAATTGTACTGCAGATAAGGAGTCCAGACCGCTAGTTTTTATTTTCCTCCACTCAGCATTTAAAGCTGCACTGAAATACATACTGTGCATGCGTACATGAGTCTTTATGTTAGCACTGAAAAGAAGTCAGAATTGTGTATTTCATCACAGATTTGAACAGGGAGCAGTGGGACTATAAAACATGATGATCTGCACTCCTTATATGTAGCTTCACTTATATATTACTGCAAATAATATTCTAAAATCATGGTGACAGACACCATTTAACAACCACCTGATGCAATAGTATTCAAAGTATTATAATCTTAGATGAAATGCCTTTTAAGGCATTCACGTGATAAGAAACCCATACATATTAACTAGAAATGATAACAGAGATAATTGTGAATTCCTGCAATATTTACAGTGCCTTGAAAAAATATTCATACCCCTTGAACTTTTCCACATTTCTTCGTCATACCCACAAACATAAATGTATCTTATTTGGATATTTTGTCATAGACCAACACAATTTTTTTAATAAATAAAAAATTGAAAAGTGTGACGTGCATTTGTATTCTGCACACCTTAGTCAATACTTTGTAGGACCACCTTTTGCCGCAATTACAACTACAAGTCTTTTGCGGTATGTCTCTACCAGCTTAGCACATCTAGAGGCTGAAATGTTTGTCCATCCTTCTTTGCAAAATAGCTCAAGCTCAGATTGGATGGAGAGCGTCTGTGAACAGCAATTTTCAAGTCTTGCCACAGATTCTCAAAGGGATTTAGGTCTGGACTTTGACTGGGCCGTTCTAACACATGAATATGCTTTGAGCTGAACCATTCCATTGTAGCTCTGGCTGTATGTTTAGGTTCATTGTCCTGTTGGAAGGTGAACCTGCACCCCAGTCTCAAGTCTTTTATAGCCTCTACCAGGTTTTTGGCAGGATTGCTCTGTATTTAGGTCCATCCATGTTCCTATCAACTCTGACCAGTTTTTCTGTCCTTGCTGAAGAAAAGCATCTCCACATCATACTGCTGTCACCACCATGTTTTATAGTGGGGATGGTGTATTCAGGGTGATGTGCAGTGTTAGTTTTCATCACACATAACGTTTTGCATTTAGGCCAAAAAGTTCAACTTTGGTCTCATCTGACCAGAGCACCTTCTTCCACATGTTTGCTGTGTTCCCTACATAGCTTGTGGCAAACTGCAAATGGGACCTCTTATGGTTGCTTTCAGAAATGGCTTTCCCCTTGCCATCTCCTTGTACATGACTAATAGTTGTCCTGTGGACAGATTCTCCAACCTGAGCTGTGGATTTCTGCAGCTCCTCCTCCAGAGTGATCATGGGCCTCTTGGCTGCTTCTCTAATTAGTGCTGTCCTTGCCTGGGCTGTCAGTTTAGGAGGACAGCTATGTCTTGGTAGGTTTGCAGTTGTGTCATACTTCTTCCATTTTCGGATAATGGATTGAACAGTATCCTGTGGGATGTAGAGAGCTTGGGATATTTTTTATAACCTAACCCTGCTTTACACTTCTAAACAACTTTATCCCTGACCTATCTGGTGTGTTCCGTGCTTTTCCTGATGCTGTTTAATCACTAATGTTCTCTAACAAACCTCTGAGGCCTCCACAGAACAGCCATAGTTATACTGAGAATAAATTACACACAGGTGGACTCTAATCACGTGACTTCTGAAGGCAATTGGTCACACTGGATTTTATTTAGGGGTATCAGAGTACATGGGACTGAATATAAATGTATGTCACACTTTCCAGATTTTTTATTTATTAAATTTTTTCAAAACCATGTATCATTTTCTTTTCACTTCTGTTAGGCCTTATTCCCACAGTCAGTATTTGGTCAGTGATTGAACGCCAAAACCTAGAGTGGAACCTACTCAGAGATAAGATAAAATGGAAAGATTTGCTTTTGTTCTGCGTTTTAGCATCTGGTTTTGGCTTCCAATCATCACTCAATCACGGACCAAAACACTGACATGTGAATAAGGCCTAAGCTGGTGTTTAAAGGCGTACCCATCTTAAAAAAATTATAGCATACCGCTAGGTTTTGCCATCACTTTATAATTGTTGTGTTTGATCTCTGGGATCCCCACCCATCCTGAGAAAATAAAGCAGTGCTGCACCTCCTTCTCTATTTTTTAAGTGGACGGGGCAAGCACAGTTGGGTAGCCATGACTACCCTTGAGCAAGGAGCTATGGCTTTTTTAATCTCAGAATTGATGGGGGTCCCAATTGTCATACCCGCATAAAGTGATGGCATATCCTAGTGATAAATCATCTCGCTTTATAAGGTGACAATATCCCTTTAATGACCTCAGGTATACTCAGAACAATTGATAAGCTATACTGTTGAATTGTAGATCATAGGTTAGGTTTACTTATCGGTCAGATTGTTTTGAATAATAAATATAATCTAACAATAATAAATTAAATTTATTGTGTTTTTTAACAGATTGGAGAGACGAATCCGGCAATTCAAAATATAATTGATAATCTGGATCAAGTAAAAACAAAGGTATGTGTAGCACCCCAGAGCTGGACACTTGCTAATTGTTTTGTTCTGTAATGCTATTTAATATTACTTAGTGTTATTTTATGTGCTTATATCTTGTAATGTACCCAGCATAGCTGTGGTATGGATGAGATGGGGTTAACTACCCTTCCTCAGCGGCTGCAGCAAGGTAGGTTTGGATCCTGGATCTGCCCCTAGCTTAGTAAGTCTAGTCAGTCCTGTGTGTTAGCAGAAGAGGAAGTTGCTATACCGTATGTCCGCCACTCCTCACAGGACTAGACCAAAGTTACAGAGAATCACCTCCTCTGAGGATTATCATCTTACCATTTCTACAATAGAGATAACGCAAAAAGCCAAGAAGGGCTGGAATTTGCATGGCCAAGCATTGGAGTCAGCCAGTAAGCTATTTGGATTACCATTGGATGTACCACAACTTATTACTCCGGTACCATATGATGGCCGTTGCTCCCTACATCTCCTGCCTTGCACCCGCAACAAACTCACAACACCAACGGCACGCCAGCTACCATCAGGCAGGAGTCCCAACACAAGGGAAGAAAGAGTGTGCCCTCCTTTCATTGGCCTGGTCCTAGGAAGCATTGCTGTGAGGATTGCCACTGTGATTGACTGTTACATCCAGAGCTGCTACTACTCCCATCCTCCACTCCGCCCTTTTTGGGCTGGATGCAGCATATGTACCAACTAGTGTCGGATCCAGTATACACTAGACATCAATGGCGTCAGCTGGATCCCATGAAGTGTTTTTTTTTGTCCACTATTTTTCATGGAATCTGCAACGGAGGCTCCTGCAACAACTTCTACTGCAGATGTGAACGTAACCCGAGGTATATTAAGCAAAAAAAATCTCATGGAGAAAGTAATACATACAAAAATCATCACCAGGTTCTGATATGATGCAGCTTTTATTGGCATGTACGTTTAAAGTCCTTCTGAAGCATTTTGGTGTAGAGAATAAAACAGCTTAGATGCTAGTCCGAACCAGTTCAACACCCTCCCCCCATCTGCAACAGCAAGATATGGGACGTTTTAATACTTATTGCCTCCACATGTTATCTGGCCCTGGATTAAAGCTAGGGGGACACAGTAAAAGCTGAGAAGTGGGGACGTAAAGGAGATGTTCACATTCCATGCAGATCTGTCAGGTGACAGGATATTTGAGTACATGTATTCTGCGCAGTGGCGTACATAGAGAAGTAAGGGACCCATAACAAGGATCCAACCAGGCCCCCCCCACAGGACAGAAGGGTTTCCGCCTAAACCCTTTCAATGATCCTTGGGCCATTTTTCCACTGCCTCATTTGCTAAAAGTTGTTCCTTTAGAGGGTAGAGTCCTGACCAAGTGTTCACCTCCAGTAGAAGAATAATCCCAACTAAAACTGGGCCTCCTCTTGCCCTGAGCCCCATAGCAGTCGTATGGTGTGTCGCTATGGTAGTTACACCCCCTGATTCTACGGTACATTGGCAGATGATAGATTTCTTTATATAGCAGGGGATAGCATGCTGACAGAAGTGCAGAAACCACAGGGAATCCTACCAGCAGGGGCGTAGCTATAGGGGGTGCAGAGGTAGCAATTCGCCACCGGGCCCAGGAGCCTGAGGGGGCCCAAAGACCCTTGTGCCACATAAGAAGACACTGGTATTACAGAAAGTGGGAGGGCTCTGTCATAGATTTTGCACTGGGGCTCAGAATGTTCAAATTAGTTCTGTGGGGGTTAGGTCAAGAATTTGGAATGGGGGGAGTTTCGATTTGTGCCTCAGGCAGCACGAAGACTATGTGCTCCCCTGCCCCTGGTCACAAAGCACTGAGGGAAGGGGGGCCCAGGCTGAACTTTTGCACCAGGGCCCATGAGCCTTTAACTACACACCTGCCTACCAGCTGATCTGCTTTATGTTTGACACATTACTTCTCACTAAAGTTACTTGTTTTTTTTTTTATTATTCTTCACAATTTTGTTAAGCAATAACTTTTTTCTTATAGGAAATATGTCTATCAGCATTATATTAGAGCAGCATGCTTGACAGTATATGTTTTATTTACTTTGTGTTAATTATACCGTCAAAACTCAAAAAGGATAAAAACCTATGCTTTTATGGTTGAATATGCCTACCATTTACTTGTTCTGAAAAGCACAGGTGCGACAAAGCAAACTGTATGCCAATAGGACACTTAAGTTATATGCCTGTCCTATATAAATCTAGAAATCTGCTGTATAGCTCTGTATCCTTTAAATTATTTACTGTGTTCTGGCATATACAAAGAGGATATAAACTGAGTTTAAAGTGCATCTGTCAGCAGTTTTTTACCTATGTCACTGGCTGACCTGTTGCATACGCATTTGACAGCTGAAGGCATCTGTGTCGGTCCCTTGTTCACATTGCTGAGAAAAATATTGTTTTAATATATGCAAATGAGCCTCTAGGAGCAACAGGGGCGTTACCTTTACGCCTAGAGGCTCTGCTCTCTCTGTAACTGCCACCACCTCTGCAAGTTGATTGACATGCCAGGCATAATGGCATTTTCACTGCCTGGCCCTGTCAAAGCCAAAGAAAGCAGAGCCTCTAGGAGTAAAGACAAGGCCCCATTGCGGAGGAGCTGCAGTTACACCTGCTCGCTGCTGAGATGTTGACTATGAGCAATTAAGCAGTGAAGAGAAGGTGGTAATCTCTTCTAACAGTTGATCGACGGGGATGCTGGGAGTTGGAATCCCAATGTGATATTGACGACCTATCCCGAGGATAGGTCATCAATATAGGAAATGGGACAACCCATTTAAGTCAATGGTTTACAAATAGTATAATTTTTTATCAAAGCAAATGGATACTAAAAAGTATGACCAATCTCTCAACATGTGTCTGTTTCTTTACCTCTTCGAGCATATCTAATCATATATACAGATATGATGTAAACGTTTTAATAACCACATATTATATATTTCCTAGGACAAAGAATGTCCATTCACACAATTCGATCTTTCAAGTTTGCTGCCAAATGACCGAAACTACTGGACGTATCAGGGGTCCCTAACAACAAGTCCTTACCTAGAATGTGTGACATGGATTATCCTCCAGGAGGCCATACCTATTAGCTCAGATCAGGTGTGTAATACAAACCCATTATTATTTACTTTGTGATTCGTATGTATCGTTTAAACACTTTGCATGTCTCTCCCAGACACTGTGGGGCAGTGGCAAATAGTGGCTTGGAAGTTCTTACCACTGGACTGCTGCTGCATTTATGTGTCTTCATAGATGCTGCATGTCATGTACATGTCAAATACAGGAGAGGGTTGATATGCCATAGGATTTTTCCAAAATATTAAATATATGGGCACAAGTGGAGAAAGAACAACAAGATGGTATGGCAGTGATATCAGAGTTATTAGGTTTTGGACTATAAGACGCATTTTAGCAAGAAGAAAATCTCAGGACATTCCTGACTCAGTTTCCAAAGGCTATGAGGGAGATTTATCAAACTGGTGTAAAGGAAAACTGGCTTAGTTGCCCATAGCAACCAATCAGATTTCACCTTCATTGTCCAGAGAAGCTCTAAAAAATGAAGGTGGAATCTGGTTGCTATGGGCAACTAAGCCAGTTTCCCTTTACACCAGTTGTTATAAATCTACCCCTATATCTCAAGTGTAAAATCCCTGTAAGCAAAATATAGCTGGAGAATAAAACAAAGATACATCAATGCTCTGTATGTGTAATAAACTCTGTTTCTTTTTACCAGCTTCACCATTTTCGGGGTTTACTCTGCAGTTCAGAGAACGAAGATCCCAGCTTCATATTAGAAAACCACAGAGCCCTTCAACCTCTTGCAGCCAGAGTTATTAGATCTTCATGCAAAAATAAGTCACACAAACCTTAAATCTACATTTCTGGCCTTATTTCATCTATGAACATGGTCAGATAATACCCATTTCACTGGATGATGATCGGTACAGGATGTCGTCGATTTTTTTGAATAAACCTTTCCTCACTTTCCTAACTGATTACAATGGGTATTGCTAATGAAACAACCAGGACACTCAGATGTGGAAACAGAAGATCACACACCGTCGCTGAATATAGTTATATTCTATTTATGTATATTAGTAATAAGCATGTATCTCTGAAAGCATTTCTAATAAAGCCCAGTGGCATGCTAATATGCGCATATATATGTAAAATGTACAGTATACATAGGCCTTAATGTATTGATCTGCCGAAAATACTTCCATACATTGGATGATAATTTTCAAGGTAATGATTGTTAAATATTGATTTAGCCCAGAAAGAAAGACTAGATACGAGACTCTCTACTACGCAAAGTAAAGGAGAACTATGGGGGAAATTTATCAAACTGGAGTAAAGTAGAACTGGCTTAGTTGCCCATAGCAACCAATCAGATTTCACCTTTCATTTTTCACAGTTGCTTTGGAAAATGAAAGGTGGAATCTGATTGGTTGTTATGGGTAACTAAACCAGTTCTACTTTACACCAGTTTGATAAATCTCCCCCTATATCTGTAAATTCAGCAGCATTTCAGTGTGGGCTATGTGTATTTATGGAACACTATTACTGCAAAGAGGTAGATGCTGAGTGTTTCAGTTCTCTATGGTGACTTTTAAAAACTTAGTAATTAAAGTGGTTTACCGGGAGTAAACAATTGATGACCTATCCTAAAAATAGTGGGGGGTCTGACTCCTGATACCCCTGCCGATCAGCTGTTTGGGCACTGCAGCCTCCTCACAGCGTACCAAGTACAGCACTGTACATTGTATAGCGGTTGTGCTTGGTATTGCAACTTAAGCTGGAATGGGACTGAGCTGCACATAGGCCACGTGACTAATAAATATAATGGAGTACTGCAGCCTCTTTGAACAGCTGATTAGCAAGGGTGCTGGGAGTCGGACCTCTCACCAGTCAGATAGCTCATAAATATTTTACTCCCGGCAACATTATTATTATGGATTATATGGCAAGCCTTACATGTTGCAGAACCTTTTTTTCAAGAGAAGAAGCTGTGGTAATGTACTTGGTCATACACAATCCAGTTACTGCAAACTTTCACTGATAAATGGAAGGGTAAGTTTATGTCTGTCACTGATTGCCTCTCATAAAACTCATTCCAGGACAGGGGTGTAACTACCATAGTGGCGGACCATGTGACTGCTATGGGGCCCAGCTCAAGAGGGGGCCCAGTCTTAGTTGGGATTATCTCCTCTTCTACTGGAGGTGAAAACTTGGTCAGGACTCTACCCTCTAAAGCATGGGTGCACAACCTTTTTTGGTCTGGGGGCCGCATTGTCACATTGCTCTATTTCAAGGGGCCACAAATAAAAAAAATGTCGATCGGCGCTCACTTACATCGTCATATTATACAGGCCAATGCAAAGTGAATAGGGAGGAATGATCACTACCAGAGTCATTCCACCTTCATTTAGTTATATTGATTATTGGTAGCCCATCCCTGATTACACAGGGAGATGTGCTGCTGATAATTGTAAACCTTTCATCCTGCTAAAATATGCAAATCAGCCAACAAACGAGCGATTCCTTGTTTATCGACTGATCAGTGGCACGATTATACCGGCCAGATATAACATATGAGCACTCCTATGAACACTTGTTCCCAGTAATTGTCCCGAATATCGTGCTGCAGCATGGCCCCTGAAACCGAAGAGTTATACTTACCTGCTCCCTGACGCTGTGGTCCCCTGAACTGTCCCCATCTTCCGGTCCCCGCGCTGTTTACACCTGGCAGTGCATGGCCATGGTCACTTGCACTGCTCCAGCCAATGACTGGCTTCAACGGTGATGTGGCCACAAGCAGCATGTCACTGCTGAATCCAGTCATTGGCTTGAGAGGTTCATGTGACCATGGCCATTCACTGCTAGGTGTAACAGTGCAGGGACCGGAAGACTGAGGCAGCAGGGGCACCACAGAAGACCGGAGCAGCGAGGAGCAGGTAATTATGAACCTTTTGTTTCAGGGGCCATGCGGCAGGAACTTGTTAAAAATAATTTTTACCGGAAAAGTAGTGACATTTCCTTCCATCCTGCCTCCTATTCATAAATCAGCGTTTTCCTTCACTGTAGAGACCAACGCTCACTGGTTATTACCTCCTCCTGCCCCCAGTTATAGGGGCCCTGCAATAACCAGTAAGCGCTTTCCTTCACTGCAGAGGAAGGCACTCACTGGTTATTACCTCCTCCTGCCCCCGAAAATGACGGGCTTTGCTGGAAAGGAATGGTGGAGCAGGAGGAACGCTCTAAGTCTGGCCCCTGGCTTCATATGGATACTGTATCAGCAGATGACAGCAGATCATCCGGCTGAGACTGAGATGAGCGTGCCATCCACTCCACTACCTCATCCACTTTCTCCTCCACTACAATTTTGCGCCTTGGTGGGTTAGCCTGGTGGAACAATAGCCAAATATTGCGAATACTACTAGTAGATGCTCAGGCTACAGGTCCTTTGGTATTTCTGCCCTGTGCCACCTTCTCCTTTTTTTTAGAGCTCGAGGTCTGGCTGGAACTGGACCCCTTTTTCTTATCCATTCCAGACATTTTTCAATTCACTCTGTGGCCCTGCAGCTGGTCTTTGTCTTTGTCCCTGTATCTCCCTTTCTCTCCCTATCGCTCCCTGTCTCTACCTATCTCTCCCTGTCTCTCTCTCCCTGCCTGATTAATTACTAGCCCTGAACTGGCCCTGCACTTGCCCTGCAGTATCCCTGATGTGTAATATGGGCTCCTTGAACAATTACACCCCAATTTTCACAAAACAGGTCTCAGAACTTCACACACAGTGCTTCTGCTCGTCTCAGCAGTCGCAGCAGAAGTGATGCGTCACTGGCTTACCGAGCCTGAGCCAATCAGAGCAAGCCCTGCCCACTAGACGATAAACGAACTAACAGTAAAATTTTGCTAATGAATTGAATTCGTACGCAACAGCGTATAGAGTAACTTATACGTAGCAATAGCATATAATTTATAGGACAAACTACATAGCGAATGCGTACAAAGCCGAAGCAAATCACCTAATATTCGGATTCGCTTCGCAGTTAAAAATTTCCAAGATTCGATACGAATCGGCGAATAGATTCGCTCATCTCTAGTTATTACCGCCTCCTGCCCCCAGTTATAGGAGCCCTGCAATAACCAGTAAGCGCTTTAACTTACTAGTGGGGAAGGCACTCATTGGTTCCTTGTACAGCGTCTGGCCAGGAGCACAGATAAACCTAGACTGTGGCCACTTCTTAGCATCACTTTCTACCATGTGGAAATCACTTTTATAGCTTTACCTTTGTAGGAATTAATGTACATGGCTAGAGGGACACCTGACCATCTGATTAGATCTGTGGACCATGGCAGGAGGCCCAAATAATCACGGACTTCCTGTCTAATTAAAAAATCAACTTCAAACTAAAAATCAAATATCTTTGTGGAGGAAGAATTTACAAAATTGTTCCCTCTAGATTCTCTGGAGATGTACAAGAATGTAGCTTTTTATTTTTGAGAATAAAAACCAACACGACTCTGGTAAATCTATACATCCAGCATAAAGTATCATATTACAAGCACTTGTTGATTCTGCAAGTCAGTAACACTCCCAATGTACAAGCAAAATATCTAGTATAATGTAAATAATAAGTCAGCGGGATCTCTACATCTGATCTCAACAAGAAAGTCGAATGATTTCACTATAAAAATAAAACAAAGTCCCTATGGGACTGACACACTGAGCGATGGTGTCTGTACTGCCGGCTGTGGATGACAAAGAACGGCATTACTCTCCAGGAAAAGAGACTCATAAAAGGAAGCTCCTCCGTTGGTTAGGGTCTGTAGTCAGCAAATATAAAATTAAAGGGGCACATTTATTAAGACCGGACAGTGTCCGTACGTGAATATCGTTCATCTGGATGCAATCTTAGGTGGTAATGAGCCAATGATATTGACATCTAATTCACATAAGGATGCCAGTCATTAAATGTGTACCATTAGGAATTTAATCAGAGGGTTTTATAAATCCCATTCACTTCCTTTAACAGCTGTTCTATATGTGTGATCACCTTTAGGGCTCATGCACACGGCCGTTGCCATTTTTCGGTCCACAAATTGCAGATCTGCAAAAAACAGATACTGGCCAGGTGCATTCCACATTTTGTGGAACGGAACGTCCTGCCCTCTGTAGAACTGTCCTATCCTTGTCCGGAAAATGGACAAGAATAGGACATGTTCGATTTTTTTGCGGGTGCCACGGAACGGACATATGGATGCGGACAGCATCCATTGAAGTGAATGGGTTTGCATCCAACCCGTAAAATATGCGGCTCGGATGTGGACAAAAACAACACCCGTGTACATGAGCCCTTACTCTGAGAACAGGGAACAGGAACTTTTTGTTCTTTGGCTTGCTGGTGGTCCCCAGACTTTACCAATCCCATTTTATGGCATATATGTCTTACTTTTCATGCAAGAATATTGCTGGAAATGTCCTTTAATATATCAGAGTAGATATGAATAGTAAGGTAACAATTGCTTCTATGAGGCCTATTGTAGTCTCCTGACATTTATAAAAATGTTATTTTCAGAAACAAAGGCAGTAAATCTAATGAAAGTGCTTAATTTGAACTGCTCATTCGTACACAAGAAGTCACATGGCAGTATCTGAAAGCCCTTGTTGTGTGACTTATTTTAGTTAAATCCCTCAACCCTCCATACTTGCAGGATTTTCATCCATCCTGAGTTCACATGACTCAATGAGGAGAAAATACTGTGCGTGAATCAGAAGCACATCTGTGAGTGGAGGTTACACAGGCAAACATACCAGAGAGATTTATAGCTAGTTTTATGATGTAATTGCCTTAAAAGAAGTATGTAGCCTGCGGTAATCGCCAAGAAACAGAGGAATTGGGGTAACCTTACAAATTCTGACTAAGGCTTCTTTCACATTAGCGTTATTGCTGGATCCGGCAGGGTTCAGCAATAACGCTTCCGTTACTGATAATATAACCGTAAAACGTATAACATAATGAACGTATCTGGTTGTATTATCTTTAACATCGCTGGGACGGATCCGTCATGAACTCCAAGTCAATGGAGGGCGGATCCATTTACTACTGTGTTACACCGAACGGATTTGTCCCCATTGACTTGCATTGGGGGTCATGACGGATCCATCTTGGTGCGGATCCCCAGGACGGAGAGCAAACTGCAGCATGTAGCGGTTTGCTCTCCGGTCTGGAGACGCAAGTGAACTGAACGGAATGCATTTAAGAGCCCCATTGACAATGAATGGGGGCAAAACTGAAGCACTTTTTTTCCGGTATTGAGTTCCGTCAATGGAAACGCTAGTGTGAGACTAGCCTAAGGTCTCTGCGGGCCTTACAAAGTGGCAGCTAAACATATTTCCACTGTATATAAATAATAAATAATTTAATACATTAAATAAAATACAATTTAATTAAATAAATAATTTAATAAATATATCTAAGGAGCGACTGCACTTGCCTTATGACAGACATAGTCCTACTGACGAGTACACAGAGACATAACAAATAACCATGGGACACACTCTGCCCTGATCACCATTAGTACAAATTTTGTTTAGGAATTGGAAAGGTCATGATTTATAAGCTTCATGCACGGACCCAGGAATACAGTGTATTGGGTTCCATCATATGGTGCCTCCAAGAGGCTGTGTGTGCACCTCTACAGTATGTAACAGAGCAGGAATTACAGCGTGCAACAGATTTCATATGAATCTGTGCGAAAATGTCTCCATGTGACTCTGTATTGTGGATGTGTTCCACATGCATGAACTTTATTCAATGTCATGGTCTTTGTGATATTTCAAGGCTCCATCAATCTCTGCATTTGTTAAGATATTCCTGTTGCCTTGTCTTCTCCTGTCTACTAGTATTGTTGAGGGCAGTTCCAATGCATCTGCTTTATGTGTGATCCGTTAATCTGGGTCAGATAACCACTTTGCTGAGCTTGGTTAGTTTATGGAGGAGATCTTGATTGGTCAGCTTTTCTTTAAATATTCCTGCTTTCTCCACTAAGTGTGGTGTATAGTGTGAGCTCTACACTTTTGTATCCAGAATCCTTGTTATTCCTTGTATTCTGTTCCTAGCCTAGATTTGTGTTTTGTCAGTGTAGTTTGGTTCTTGTAGTCCTCCTACCCCTTGCCTTGCTTCTAGTCTTGATGTTTATTGTTTGTTATTTCCTTGTGGAATCTTTTAACCCTTTCAGTACCGGGCCACTTTTCACCTCAAATCCCAGGCCGTTTTTTGCAAATCTGACATGTGTCACTTTATGTGATAATAACTTTGGAACGCTTTTACTTATCCAGGCCATTCTAAGAATGTTTTCTCGTCGCATATTGTGCGTCATGATAGTAGTAAATTTGTGGCAAAATATTTCATTTTTATTTATAAAAAATACCAAATTTAGCAAAAATTTGGAAAAATTTGCAATTTTCAAAATTTCAATTTCTCTTCTTTCAAAGTACATAGTAATACCTCCAAAAATAGTTATTATTTTACATTCCCCATATGTATACTTTATGTTGGCATCATTTTATAAATGTCATTTTACTATTTTGGGACGTTAGAGGGCTTAGAAGTTTAGAAGCCATTTTTCAAATTTTCAACAAAATTTCCTAAACCATTTTTTTAAGCACCAATTCAGATATAAAGTGATTTTGAGGGGCTTACGTAATGGAAACCACCCATAAATGACCCCATTTTAGAAACTACACCCCTCAAATTATAAAAAACTGCTGTTACAAACTTTGTTAACCCTTGAGGTGTTCCACAAGAATTAATGGAAAATTTCACTTTTTTGGTAGATTATTCATGTTAATAATTTTTTTCTTGCAAAACACCAAGGGTTAACAGCAAACTAAATCTCAATATACATTACTCTGATTCTGCAGTTTACAGAAATACCCCATATGTGGTGGTAAACATCTCTATGGGTTTGTAGCAGTGGTCAGAAGGAAAGGAGCGCCATACGGATTTTGGAGGCAGATTTTGCTAGAATGGTTTTTAGGCACCATTTTGTAATTGAGAGACCCTGACGTACCCCTACAGTGGAAACCCTCAAAAAGTGACCCCATTTTGGAAACTACACTCTTCAAAGAATATATTAAGGGGGGTACTGGCCACTTTGACCCCCTAAGCGTTTTACAGAATTTGGAAACACTTGGCTGTGAAAATGAAAAGTTTCATTTCTTCCAATAAAATGTTGCTTTAGCCCCAAATTTTTCTTTTTCACAAGGGGTAACAGGAGAAAAGCACCCCATAATTTGTAACCCATTTTCTCCTGAATACGGCAACACCCCATATGTGGTGGTAAACTGCTGTGGGGGCACATGGCAGGACTCAGAACAGAAGGAGCGCCATATGGATTTTACAACACAGATTTTGATGGATTGTTTTGCGGGAGCCATTGATTTTTATTTTTTTGAGTTATTGTCTTATGTGGGGGCTTATTTTTTGTGGGACGAGATGACGGTTTGATTGGTACCATTTTGGGGTACATACGCCTTTTTGATCGTGTGGTATTACACTTTTTGTGAGGCAAGGTGAAAAAAAATGGCTGTTATGGCATAGTTTTTTTAATATTTTTTTGGGGGGCCATCTCATGTAATATTTTTATAGAGCAGGTTGTTACGGACATGGTGATACCCAATATGTCTAACTTTTTTATTTTTGGAAAGTTTTACAAATTAGATTTATTTTTGAACAGAATAAAATCTTTTTTTGTGTTGCCATATTCAGAGAGCCATATTTTTTTTATTTTTCGGGCGATTGTCTCAGGTAGGGTATCATTTTTGCGGGACAAGATGTTGGTTTGATTGGTACCATTTTGGGATAAATACGCCTTTTTGAACGCCTGCTATTACACTTTTTGTAACGGAAGGTGACCAAAAATTGTCTGTTTTGGCACTTTTTTTTTTTGCAGCATTCGCCTGGGGGGCCATCTCATGTAATATTTTTATAGAGCAGGTTGTTACGGACACAGCGGTACCCAATATGTGTAACTTTTTTATTTTTGGAAAGTTTTACACATTAGATTTATTTTTGAACAGAATAAAATCTGTTTTTTTGTGTTGCCATTTTCAGAGAGCCATATTTTTTTTATTTTTCGGCCGATTGTCTCAGGTAGGGTATCATTTTTGCGGGACAAGATGACGGTTTGATTGGTACCATTTTGGGATAAATACACCTTTTTGATCGCCTGCTATTACACTTTTTGTAAGAGAAGGTGACCAAAAAATGTCTGTTTTGGCAAGTTTTTTTTTTTTTTACTGCGTTCACCTGGCGGGGTGGATGACGTGATATTTTTATAGAGCAGGTCGATACGGATGCGGCAATACCTAATATGTTTGTCTTTCTTTTTTTACCTTTTTTTTACAATTATTTTTAAACTTTTTTTTTGGGAAAATGGCTTTTTTTTTACTTGAAACTTTTATTATTATTTTTTTTAGGAAACTTTATTTTTTAACTTTTTTTTCCACTTTATTTAACCTTTGGGGGTCAGGGGGCTGGATCGCACAGGCACGCAGGGATAGCAGCCACGATGCCTAAGGAAGGCATCGGGCTGCTATCCGAGCCATCGGGTCCCCGTCACAGCAGCGCGGGGACCCGATGGTCCCCCCGCTCGTCATCCTGAACTCCCTTAACTCCCGCACACAACATGTGCCGCGGTCAGCGCTGACCGCGGCACATGATGGGTTAATGCGCCGGCATCGGTGTTTTCACCGATGCTGGCGCATTCAGCAGGGGTCCGGCACCTGGGCACAGCTGGACCCCCGCCGCTAATCGGGCGGGCGCAGCTCCTGCGCCCGCCCGATCAGAGCGCCATACATGTGCAGCGCTGGGACTTGCGGCAGTGATTTTTGTGCCGTACATGTACGGCGCTGGGAGTCTAAGGGTTAATTGTTTACTAAGTTTGTTTGTTTATTCATTTATTTTCTTGTTCTTGTCTCTGGGTGCTAGAGCCTTTTACTTACCTTGCTAGGGTCACTTTCTATCAGTGTCATTTATTTCTATTCATCGTGATTCTTCTGGTCCCAGTCTGTGTACCATCATCATCCTCCATTTGCTACATTACTTGACTGACATCTCTTTCATTCATTTGTGCTATCATTTGTTTACCATCATTATTCAGTTCCTGTCATCTATTGGGACGTTTTACTTCTGTATATTTGTTACCTACCTGGCTGATGTGTGCTTCATAATATGCCTTGCAAATACCTGGTCGTCATATAGTTTGGCCCTACTGTAAGTCAAAGGGGTATCTGAGTAACAGGAGACACCGTTGGTACCTGGGAAAGGTGACTGCTATAGGTGAAGTCCAGTTCTGCAGTCTTTTGAACAATAGGTGTCGTAGCTTTCTTTTATGTATTTGCTTTCATCTTATAAGTTCCTTTAATAGTGAAGGTAGCTCCCTCAGCTGCCGGGACCCATAGCTTCTTCGCCTGCTACTCTAGTAGCTATGTCCTTGAACATGGATATTGGATTCTTCAGGTGCGAACACTAAAGTAATGACAGAGCCATAAAACATGAGTTTTATTCATCTACTGCCAATCTAAAAATTTCCATGCACTCACCTTAAAGGGGTTATGCAGTTGTTTTAAACTGATGATCTATCCTCTGGATAGATCATTAGCATCTGATCAGTGGGGGTCCGACACTCGGGACCCCCGCTGATCAACTGTTTGAGAAGGCAGCGGCGCTCCAGGAGCGGCGCTGCCTTCTCTCTGTTTCCCTCAGGCCCAGTGACGTCACAACTAGTATCAATGGCCTGGGAGGGGCTAAGCTTCATGCAAGTGAACAGAGCTTAGCCCCGCCCAGGCCAGTGATACTAGTCATGACGTCACTGGGCCTGCGGTAAACGGTGAGAAGGCGGCGGCACTCCTGGAGCGCCGCTGCGTTCTCAAACAGCTCATCAGTGGGGGTCCAGAGGATAGATCATCAGTTTAAAACAACTGCAGAACCCTTTTAATCAGCTGTTCCCAAGCAGCTCCAACACTGAAAACAGGTGCCAGATCAATGGAGCTGGTTGTTGCACTGCAAATCCTTTTCATGTGAATGGGAGCAGCATTGCAACAAACAGCTCCATACACTACACAATGACCAGAGCTCTTGTTTTATGGCTCTGTCATTACTTTAGTGTTCGCACTTAACAAATCCAGTATCCATGTTCAAGGACATAGCTACCAGAGTAGCAGGCAAAGAAGCTATGGGTCCCGGCAGCTGAAGGATCAACCTTCACTATTAAAAGAAAGCAAATACATAAAAGAAAGCTACGACACCGGTTGTTCAAAAGACTGTAGAAATGAACTTCACCTATAGCAGTCAACTTTCCCAGGTACCAATGGTGTCTCCTGTTACTCAGATAACCCCTTGAATTAGAGCCCGTTCAGACGGCCGTGGTATTGCGGATCTGCAAAAATGCGGATCCACAATACCACGGATGCCGACCGGTGTGTGTTCCGCAATTTGCAGAACACACGGGCAGGCACCCTGTTGAAAATGCCTATTCTTGTTTGCTATTGCGGACAAGAATAGGACATGTTCTATTTGTATTGCGGAGCCACGGCACAGAGCAGCGGCTCGGCAAGATCTCGTGCCGGTCATTGAAGTGAACGGGCCCGCACTTATTCTGCAATTTTGTGGAATAGGTGCGGACCCGTTCACACGGGCGTGTGAACGGGCTCTTACAGTAAGGCCAAACTATATGACGACCAGACAGTTGCAAGGCATATTATGAAGCACACATCAACCAGGTAGGTAACAAATATACAGAACTAAAACTTCCCAATAAATGACAGGAACTGAATAATGATAGTGAACAGATGATAGCACAAATGAATGAAAATGAAAGAGATGTCAGTCAAGTAATCCTTTAGTATAGGCCACCAATATCTGATTGAGGGTGTCTGAAACCCTGAACTTTCATTAAAGGGGTTCTGCAGTTGTTTTAAACTTATGATCTGATGTTGTTTTAAACTGAAGCTCTGTTCACTTGAATGGAGCTTAGCCAAGCCCAGGCCTATATCCAGAACGGAGCCCCCGAACTGAATGAGGGCACACTGCGCATGCGCAGCCGCCCTCCATTCATTTCTATGGGGCCGCGGAAAATAGCCGAGCGCTGGCTCGGCTACTTCCGTCGGCTCCATAGAAATGAATGGATGCGGTGGCCGCGCTTGCGCGCTGCGCTCCCATTCATTTCTATGAGCGCAGCGGGGAGCTGCGCCTGGTGGTGGCCAGACCCCCGGGGTCCTCAAGGCGCAGCGCTCCCCGCTCCATTCTGGATATAGGTGCAGGTCCCAGCGGTGGGACCCGCACCTATAAGACAATGGGGGCATATCCTAGCGATATGCCCCCATTGTCTAAGATGAGAATACCCTTTAAAACAACTGCAGAACCCCTTTAATGAAAGTTCAGGGTTTCAGACACCCTCAATCAGATATTGATGGCCTATACTAAAGGTAGGCCATCAGTATAAAAATCCTGGAAATCCCTGAAAATGATGTATGTGTTCTCTATGACATCTGAGGTCTAAACAGACTAAAAGGGTTTCATGGTTCATGGTTTTCTATTTAATACATAACAGAAAATGTATGCCAGCTTAAAGGGAATGTGTCATCAGAAAACCTATTGTTTAAATCATGTTTTTATGTTTAACATATTTTCTAAGAATTTTTGATGAGATTATTTTTAATTTTCCATGTCAGTATCTGTATTTAAACAAAAAAACATAAATCCCTGCAGTTTTCGCAGTGGCCACTAAGCCTAATAATTGGCGCTACTTCTTGGTTTGTACCGATCACTTCACTACAGTTATATACCATAAACCTGCCTGTAATGATATCACCTCTGTGTACAGACAGGATCCACCATTTACAATAGGTGATTGTCAAATCTTATATATTCTTTCCTGGTACAGTGACCTCTGCACAGGTCACAGGGCATGCCTGAACTCTCCCAAGTCAATGAGGTCCCCTCCTGACCATTGTGTCTATGGACCATGGGGCTGCTGTAAAGTAATTATTGTAATGCTTTGTAAATGCTGTTAAGAACAGCTCAGGGAAGATGGTCGCCCCTATAATCATGTTCAGGAAATATAATAAATCTGCAATCAGAAAATAAAATAAGATTAGGAAAAAAGGAGATTTGTTGCTATCTGGTTTTAACTGGCAGATAAAATAATTTTGTGACACATTTCCTTTAAAGGGGTTTTCCCATGAAAATCAGACCTCAAAAGTTCCCCTTGCAGCCAGCTGCTCCAATGTCTGGCTGGTTCTGACACTCTGCTGCCGATACTCTGCATCAGGACTGCGGGGCCATATCTTCTCCTCCCAATGGTCTACTTCTCTACTCTGGCTGCTCTGGTACCTGGGCTCTGACTGAGCTACACATCTGGTCTCTGCACACACATGCACACCCTTTTCAGGTTTATGAGCAATTAATTAGGCAACAATATATTAAAGGGGTTATCTCATGACTAGTGTAAAAAATGAAAATCAGACAACACATAGGACATGACAATCTCTTTCTAAAAAAGCTAGAACCAGCCCTGTACCTCACATGGATCCAGAGATCTCCTCATTCATTGCTCTGCTAGATTTCTATCAAGCTGGCCGTTCAAGGGGAGTGTCTTTTCTGCTGGAGCTCAGGAGGCGTGTCCATGCTCTCCCTATCACAGCTCAGGAGGCAGTTGAAGGATGAAACTGAGCATGTGCGGCCTTATCAGTGAGCAGGTCAAAGAAATAAGAAAAACAAACAGCAGGTGGCGCTATACAGATACATTTTATTGAATAACTCAGTGGCTATGCTAAATGTTTAATTACATGCAATTACAAAAGTATTCAGATCCAGGTGCTGGTTTGAAAACTGTAGAATATTTTTCGTGGGACAACCCCTTTAAACAATTATTCATAATGCAATTTTCCCTGATATAAAGTCTATTTTTAAATCGGCTCCGAACTTCACTTTCTTATATGATTTTTCTTAATGTACTATGAGAATCATTTGTATCCTAATCAGAGTTACATGAACCCGGTTACTTATTGAACATAACTCTGTCATTTCTTCATTTTTGCACTAAGAGCATTCGCCTCCCCTTATCTGTTCAGACTCATTATATTGACGTACAGTAAAGCAGTGGGCAGGATCCGGCACACTGACATGTATAAACCATTGCTGCACGTTAGGAAAGCCACTACCTTCTAAGCAGCCTGCTGAGAAGAGGTCCTGCCGCTGCCTGCAAGAGGAGCAAGTGGAACTTGCAGACATCTCTGACCTCTCCAGTGAGGAATTCAGCTAAGCAAATAGGATCAAGTGATTGAAGTGCACTGCTAGACTTCACTCCTGCTCTCAACAAAGGCTGCAAAAACTGTGTGCAGTTCCCCAAGAAGCAGAAGTATGGACAACTGGGGGTACGCCGACCACAATGGTAAGCTTTAAGTAATGCATAATGAATGATATTCTAGCGTTATTACTTGGCCTACAAGGGATTGTTTATGATGGGGGTCCTGCTGCTAAACTGGCAATGGGACCCCCAGTATTACATCAATATGCTTCCCCTTTAACGGCACCGCCATTGCAACAACATAGAAAAGATGCTCATTGAGCTATTGCTGCCTAAACTGCACACACAATGTGCACATAGTTAAAAGCCTATGTATGCATCCTCATCTGTCAATGGTCTTCATGGAGTAAGTGAAGGACCATCGATAGCTGGGGTCCACAGTATCAACTGTTCTATATGACATCTATACTGGGAATACATGTAATGTGCTAAAAGGGGTGTCTCACTTCAGCAAATAGCATTTATCTTTGTAGACATAGTTAATACAAGGCACTTACTAATGTATTAATGTATTAATTATTGTATTAACTTTCTCTACATGATAAATGCCATTTGCTGAATTGAGACAACCGCTTTAAAGGGGTATTCTCATTTTAGACAATGGGGGCATATCGCTAGGATCGCTTGTCTTATAGGTGCGGGTCCCACCGCTGGGACCCGCACCTATATCCAGAACGGAGCGGGGAGCGCTGCGCCTGGAGGACCCCAGGTTTCCGGGGGTCCGGCCACCACCAGGCGCAGCTCCCCGCGCCGCTCATAGAAATGAATGGGAGCCGGGCCGTGCATGCGCGGTGCGCTCCCATTCATTTCTATGGAGCCGACGGAAGTAGCCGAGCCAGCGCTCGGCTACTTTCGGCGGCCCCGTAGAAATGAATGGAGGGCGGCTGCGCATGCGCAGTGCGCCCTCATTCACTTCGGGGGCTCCGTTCTGGAAATAGGTGCAGGTCCCAGCGGTGGGACCCGCACCTATAAGACAATGGGGGCATATCCTAGCGATATGCCCCCATTGTCTAAAATGAGAATAACCCTTTAATTAAAATTTTACATTTTTTGTTTTATAAATAATGTTTATTCAGGTATAAAAGCAAAGAAAAACGTACATGCAACAGAAAAGCAAACTAACATATAGAACTAGACACTCTCCACTAACCCCAGCCTACCCACCACAAACCTAGGAATAGGAATAAAAAAAATCACATTAAGGCTTCATTTACACGACCATATGTGTTTTGCGGTCCGCAAATTGCGGATCCGCAAAAAAAACGGATGACGTTCCGTATGGCATCCGTGTTTCCGTTTTTTTGTGGATCCATTGTAACAATGCCTATCCTTGTCAGCAAAACGGACAAGAATAGGACATGTTCTATCTTTTTTGCGGAACGGAAATACGGACATACGGAAACGGAATGCACACGGAGTACCTTCCGTTTTTTTTGCGGACCCATTGAAATGAATGGTTCTGCATACGGTCCGCAAAAAAAAACACGGAACGGACACGGAAACAAAATACGGTCGTGTGAATGAAGCCTTAATATCTAATGGGTCCTCATTGAAAATCTGAAGAGTTGATGGTAATAATACCACTTTGATTAAAGTAGGGATGCTCCACAACCCACTAACTATTGTAAAACTACAACTCCCTGCATGCACTACTAGCTATAGGCTGTCCAGGCATGCTGGGAGATGTAGTTTTGCAGCAGCTGGAGGGCCGTAGGTTGGGCATCCCTGGATTAAAGCAATACAATCAAGCGAAGTACCAGATCTTGGGTCTTTTCTCTAAACCATTTTAAAAAGGAGAAATATTAAGATTTTCATATTTTATAGCCTTCTTGGAGACAAAAATCCTCAAATATTTAAAGTGACCTTGAGAATCAAAAGGAAGCCCTCCCGAAGGGGGTTCTGCATCCAGTAATTGTAAATCTGATTTATCTTTGTTTCTCCCAATCCCTGATAATTCCTGAAACTGAGAACCTCAAAACATCTCTTCTGAGAATGATTCGTAATGGATCTCCCAAAAACAGCAGCGCGCCATCTGCATAATTTTCTATTGAAATAAACCACATGTAAACCTAAGAATTGTCATCTTGACAAATTTTCTCTGCCAAGAGCTTGATAACTAAAGAAAGAGGAATAGAGACGAGGACATCCTTGTCTCATGACAAAAACTTATCCACAGAATAGATATGTGTCTGATTGTCCAATGGAGGCCCATATTCCTTCTTTGAATGGAGTGGTAGACATGCATGAGTAACTCTATTTTGCAAGTACAAGTGCTCGTCTGTCTCGGGAAGTCCCTTAGAAATGAATGTAGTGGTGGACACTCATGTATGTCTGACGCTCTATTCAAACCGGAAACACGGGGCCCAGGTCTTGTAATCGGTGGGGGCCCCCAGCAGTCGGACCTGCCATGGATATGAGATAAGTTGTCATGGAACAGCCCCTATAAATAGTAAACAAATCCAATTTACACAAAAATGGGCAAAAAACAAAAGTTCTTTATACTTGAAAGGGGAATACCAATCCATGAAGTTTCATCAAGTAATGTAAGGATGAATGTGAATATTAAGAAAGATTTCCCCTTATATTGGACAAGGATGTTTTAGATGGCACAAAGTCTGTTTGATCTTGTTTAATAATTTCACCAGTGACTTTAGGCAGACGGACTGCCAACAACTTAGCAACAGCTTTGACATCCAAGTTTATTAAAGAAATCAGTCTGTAAGAATCCACTTAATCTAATGGGTTCTCCAATTTTGGAATCAATACAACAGCTGATTGCTTCCTAGATGGTGGAAGATCGTAATGTTTTAAGCATTGTTCAATACCATTAAAAGACTATGGAGCAGAGGAGAACTATATTGTGCATGTACTCATCTGTAAACATAGTCTAGTTGTTACAGAGCACAACAGCCTTGATATCTTCCAGGGGGGAAGTTGAGTCTAACATTGTTTATTTAGGAAGATTAAAACCTTCACAAAAAAACTTAAAGGGGTTGTTCACCCTAGGGACCTTTTCTGCAGACCCCCCCAGCATGGCCAGACCTGCAGTGGATTCTGGCTCCATTCCCTCGGGGGCCACAGGTCTCAAGTGTCCCCAAGTCAACATCTGGTTTGACACTGGTCATGTGGCTTCACCCATGCATCAAGTGACCCAGTGACCTGACGTATGGGTAACAAGTCACTGCTGTGGCTTGTTAATCACTACAGAAGCCACGTCACCTGTGTCAAACCAGATGTTGACGCGGTGAGACCTGTGACGCCTGAAGGAGAGCAGTGGAGCCAGAGCTCAGGTAAGTATGATTGCCACTGCAAAAACAGGTTCCCCAGGGGTGAACAACATCGAGTCTTAGGCCCCATTCAGAGGCCGTATTATTGCGGGTCCACAAAAATGCAGACCCACAATATTATGGGGGCCGCCCGGCGTGTGTTCCACAGCGCCCCATTCAAAATGCCTATACTTGTCCGTGCATGCGGACAAGTATAGGACATGCTTTATATGAGCCGCGGCACGGAGCTAGCTCCGTGCGGCGGCTCCCCGCTCCCATAGAGGTGAATGCAGAATATTGCAATATTGCAATATTGCAGAATAGATACGGCCCCATTCACACGGTCGTGTGAATGGGGCCTAAGAAGCATATAAAAATGTAAGACCCAAATATATTTTGAATTTCATTTTTATTCAACTTACTTTTTTCCTGTTGTTCATCAGATAATCTTGAAAAGTGAGGGGCACCAACCCATGTCTTGAAGGGGTATCATAGGATCTTGGTATGGATAGCCTATCCTCAGGATATGTCATCATTATCAGATTGGCAGGTTTCCAACACCCTGCATTCTGCTGATCAGCTGTTTCACAGGAGCTTCCGAGCTATTGTAAAACAGCTAATTTTTGTTTTTACTGCAATTTCCTTAATAGTTTTTGTTCAAAATCTGTATTATACCTAAACATTAAAATTTCTTACCAAAGAATCTAATCCCGTCAAAGCAGATCTATGTCTTTTCTTAAAGTTGCAATTCTTTTTGTGAATTAAGCCAAAATATATGCTTTATAAGCATCCGATACAGGTAGTGATTGAGAAACTCTGTAGAAAAAAAGGAATTCTGAAGTGATTTTACTATGGCTAAAAATAAGATTTCACCACAGTGGATTCAATCTCTACTATATCCTATAGAACAACCAATGAGGTTTTAGTGTGTTTAAAGGGGTAATCTGGATATTTTCAGTGATTCTCCATCCACAGGATGGGGGAACTGACCCCTGGCAACCCCACCAATCATGAGAATGCGGACCCGTACTACACGCAGACCCACAAAATGAATGGAATGACAGGTTGAGCAGGCAACTCTATGGATCTGCTGGAGATAGCTGACCTGCTGCTCCATTCATTTTGGGGTCCCAAAGGGTACAGGGCTCCTGTTCTCATAATTGATGGGGATCTCTGAGGTCAGACACCCACCAATCTAATATTACCTCTTATCCTGTGGATAGGGGATAACTTGAAATAATGGGAATACCCCTTTAGGTTTAATAGTCTTTGTAACCAGAGGTTGTCAGTTCTGGTGTCCCTACTTACATATCTTTTATAAAGTATACTGAAGTCGCTTCTACATACCGTATTGTGGGAGTTCTCATTTTCTAATGTTACATATTATCTTCATAACTATTATTTTCCTTTTTTCTTTGCATCGGCTGTGAGAAAAGCACTTTAACTGAGCACCAGTCAATCTTCAATATGATCCTAACCCGGTAATGGCCTTTAAGAATTTTAAGATCTCAGACTGAGGTTGGACTTTGCAATCAGTGAAAATTCTTGTACAAAAGGTCATGTCATAATCAAGAATACAATCCTACAAGAGATTTGGGCAATCAGACAGATCGGGAATTTGCTTATCTTAGTGCAAACAAAAAAAACTGGAGACCCCTTTACGCGTTCATAAGAACACTCATTTCCTGATTATTATTATGTATAAAGGTGTCACTGATCACTGATACAGAAGCCCAAATTTTTGTTTCTGGGCAGCTGAATCAATAGAACAAGGGATCACAATAGAACACCCAGGCTATTATAGAGAATGAATGATTAGTTACTGATAACTCCCTGCACAGTTGCAGAGCGCCAGTCCACAGGAGAGAGGGGTGGTAGAAAGTGAAGAGGGTAGGAGTGGTGGATGTGGCAATGAAGGTGGTTGTAGTCCTCACGATGGCCAACCCTATTCCAGTGCTCCCCCAGGTCACACATGCAAAGGTCGGAGGGGCACCGACATTTTTTCCCTTGGGGCATACCCTGGATCTTGGGGTCTCCTGTCTGGCTGAGCGGTGGGGTACAAGGCAGTAGAACAGGGACCAAGTTGTCTGATATGGAGACGAGTATCTAGGCTGGCTTGATAAAGTTTTTCTTTTACTGAGTAAATAATGGGTGGCACAATACAAATACAGGTAGTAGACACAGTTCTCCGATATCTCTCAGGGTAGGCTTTTCCCAAAGGCTGGATATAAGAGTGGAACTGGTAACAGTCCCCTCTAAGTCTTTCTCCAGAGAAACCAGCTATTTTCCCAAACTCTCCTAACTCTCCTAATGTTTCTCTGCAATGCCTATCTGAGGGACGCAATCCTAGAACACATGGCTAGTCCATCTCAGAATTGTGGTGGGCGCTGTAGTGTTGTAGCGGGGATGCAGGTCACTCAGAAATAAGTCAACTCTGGAATACTGACTTGCAGGATCTGAACACTTTATTCCATGCTTTCTCCCTGGCTTTGTGTCTAGCCTCTGTAGCTAACCCAGCTCCTCCTCCCTAATACATCACTGTTGCTAGGCACATAAAGGAAAATGAGTGAACAAGTCAAAAGTCATAGAAAAAGATAAAAAACATCTTACACGATATGATAAGTGTATATGCGGATGTATATGCCAACATTTATAAAAGTAAAGTCACAGAAAATAATGCACTAACACTATAGATGCAAACATTAATATGGACTAAGCCCTCATTATGACATGACTCTCAGACAATATATTTTGATCAAAACACATCTGTGCTTGCCTACCCGCGTCAGGCAGGTCCTACTCTAAACCTCCCTATGTTGTTGGGCATCTATGTTCAGGAGCGCAGACCCTGCACATAAAGTGCGCTGCTCCTAGTTATCTCTTTGTGCATCAAGCATCCAATGAGAGGAGGAGCACACACAGCTATATACAGTACAGACCAAAAGTTTGGACACACCTTCTCATTCAAAGAGTTTTCAGTATTTTCATGACTATGAAAATTGTAGATTCACACTGAAGGCATCAAAACTATGAATTAACACATGTGGAATTATATACTTAACAAAAAAGTGTGAAACAACTGAAAATATGTCTTATATTCTAGGTTCTTCAAAGTAGCCACCTTTTGCTTTGATTACTGCTTTGCACACTCTTGGCATTCTCTTGATGAGCTTCAAGAGGTAGTCACTTGAAATGGTATTCCAACAGTCTTGAAGAAGTTCCCAGAGATGCTTAGCACTTGTTGGCCCTTTTGCCTTCACTCTGCGGTCCAGCTCACCCCAAACCATCTCGATTGGGTTCAGGTCTGGTGACTGTGGAGGCCAGGTCATCTGGTGTAGCACCCCATCACTCTCCTTCTTGGTCAAATAGCCCTTACACAGCCTGGAGGTGTGTTTGGGGTCATTGTCCTGTTGATGAATAAATGATGGTCCAACTAAACACAAACCGGATGGAATAGCATGCCGCTGCAAGATGCTGTGGTTGCCATGCTGGTTCAGCATGCCTTCAATTTTGAATAAATCCCCAACAGTGTCACCAGCAAAGCACCCCCACACCATCACACCTCCTCCTCCATGCTTCACGGTGGGAACCAGACATGTAGAGTCCATCCATTCACCTTTTCTGCGTCACACAAAGACACGGTGGTTGGAACCAAAGATCTCAAATTTGGACTCATCAGACCAAAGCACAAATTTCCACTGGTCTAATGTCCATTCCTTGTGTTCTTTAGCCCAAACAAGTCTCTCTGCTCGTTGCCTGTCCTTAGCAGTGGTTTCCTAGCAGCTATTTTACCATGAAGGCCTGCTGCACACAGTCTCCTATTAACAGTTGTTGTAGAGATGTGTCTGCTGCTAGAACTCTGTGTGGCATTGACCTGGTCTCTGATCTGAGCTGCTGTTAACCTGCGATTTCTGAGGCTAGTGACTCGGATGAACTTATCCTCCGCAGCAGAGGTGACTCTTGGTCTTCCTTTCCTGGGCCGGTCCTCATGTGAGCCAGTTTCTTTGTAGAGCTTGATGGTTTTTGCGACTGCACTTGGGGACACTTTCAAAGTTTTCCCAATTTTTCGGACTGACTGACCTTCATTTCTTAAAGTAATGATGGCCACTCGTTTTTCTTTACTTAGCTGCTTTTTTCTTGCCATAATACAAATTCTAACAGTCTATTCAGTAGGACTATCAGCTGTGTATCCACCTGACTTCTGCCCAACACAACTCATGGTCCCAACCCCATTTATAAGGCAAGAAATCCCATGTATTAAACCTGACAGGGCACACCTGTGAAGTGAAAACCATTTCAGATGACTACCTCTTGAAGCTAATCAAGAGAATGCCAAGAGTGTGCAAAGCAGTAATTAAAGCAAAAGGTGGCTACTTTGAAGAACCTAGAATGTAAGACATATTTTCAGTTGTTTCATACTTTTTTCTTACGTATATAATTCCACATGTGTTAATTCATAGTTTTGATGCCTTCAGTGTGAATCTACAATTTTCATAGTCATGAAAATACAGAAAACTCTTTGAATGAGAAGGTGTGTCCAAACTTTTGGTCTGTACTGTATATCACCTAATCCAGGTCACCTGTGGGATAGGCATGGCAAAAGTGCACATGAATGCTACTCCTCAGATTTTTGTGCACTCTTGCCAGAATGAGGGCTTAGTCGATATATTATGTTTGCATCTACAGTACAGTACGTTCTCATTTATCTTATTGTGCAGGATGTTTTTTATCTGTTTCTGTGACTTTTGACTAGTTTGTAGTGTGCTCTTGAAGGAGTGGCACCTTCATGTGTAAATGTGCTCCTATTATCTGGGAAGTAGCATTCTTGTGCACTTTTTGCCCCGTCTATTCCACAGGCGACCTTGATTAGGTTGTACATATAGCTGTGCATGCACTTTCTCTCATTGGATGCTGGATGCACATAGAGGTAACTAGGAGCAACACACTATATGTTCTCCTGAATATAGATGCATAGGTAGGTTTAGAGTAGGACCTGCCTGACTGAGACCACCTTGGCACTGGTAGACGGGCAGAGATGTGTTTTGATCAAAATATATTGGATGAGGGTCTCGAATTTTATCATATCAGAGTGAGGGCTTAGTCCGTATATAATGTTTGTATCTATTGTGTTAGTGCATCAAAATGAGTGAACATCCAAACTTGCAGAACAGTTATAACAACATCACATCTCTCCCCTCATTACAAAAAGAAAAAAAATGCAAACATTATAAATGGACAAAAAAAAAATGTCCACATTAATAGGAAAGTTTTACTGCAGAACATAATCCATGATCTGAGCTAGTGGCAATAGTGCTGAACCATCTTGTTATCAGATAACGTCTGTGAATTATTTGAGGTATCCCTTGCCGAACCAGTTGTATCTGGCAGGATTTTATCGTCATCTACCTCATCTGTACTGGTTGTACCTGGATCATAGCCACCAAGCTTTTTAAAATGGGACACATTTCTTGTTACCTGATGACAATGGTGTTGAGCAGTAACCATGTTACTTTTTACTTGTGTGAATTGAAAGGTTTCAGGATGGTATGGCGATGATAAGTTGGGCAGAAACTACCAGGATGTTCTGTAACTTGATGCACAAGAGCCTATTGAAAAGTTCCTGTAGTGGAGCGTGGCATGGCTGTGTATTGTCAGGGTCAGCTGAAACACCATTGGCAGAAAAAGTATCACCAAAAAAGTTTAATGAGTTTTGGCTAAACTCATTTTGAAGGATTTACAGTTAAATTGCAGGTTTGCAGTCAAATATTTGTTCTAAGTGATTGTCATGTTCCTCTTGGGTTGTGCCAAATTTAAAGAAGAACTCCCACAAAAATTTTTATTCTCTGACCTGTTAGAAAGGTGCATGATATAATCTGTAGTGAATGTCATTTTCTTATCAGAGGCTGAAATTGAGAGTTTCCACTCTCTTCTTATTGTAGCTGGGTCATGTGACCAACTCCCTGACCTCCAACTGACCCAGGACAGCAAGCCAGTCACTTCTCTATTCATTCCTATGAGACTGAAAGTGAGGCTCCCTTAAGAAGGCATAGAAAATTAGACTTCCTGTCCACACATAAGGTGCTGTGTGAGTTGGTGGGTCTAATTCCTAGTCACACGACACAGATAAGAAACTTCAGGATGATATAACTCAAAAATTCAGCTACTGGTAAGAAAATGACATTCACTACAGATTACATCATGTACATTTCTAGCAGGTCATGGAATAAAATTTTTGCGGGAGTTCTTCTTTAAGGATGTCATCACTGACATTTAGGACTTCAGGAATTAAGAACCTGCCAGATAACATTCTGAAATATTTCAGTCAATGAAATACTGAAGTTCAGCCTCTTGAATCTTTGCAGACCTGCATGAGTGCTAAATGTAGTAATATATCTGGAGTCTGGTTGCAACTGAAGCTGATGATTGCCAGCTTTTAGATGAATTTTAGAAAATATTTTTGCACCATTTAGATCTGTGAGAACGTCATCAGTAGTAGGTGTAATGTGATTACAGGTTATAGATACTAGACAGGGAGTTATTCTGATTGCATGATTGGAGTTGGGAAGAATTCGCCCCCCCCAAAGTGAGTAGAATTGGCTTCTACCTCGAAGGGTTTTTTTTTCCTTTCTCTGGATCGACCTGCAGGATAACAGGCTGAACTGGATGGACAGATGTCTTTTTTCCAGCCTTATAAACTATATTACTATGTGCCTTTCTCTTTGAATAGCTCGATTGCCATGTCAGATATCAGCACATAATCTGATTTTACCAGGCTGCTTAGGTTTAGGTGCAACAATGAGTGGGGAGACCCAAGGAGTTGGGTCTCGCACACATTCAATAACATCAGATGCTTCTAGTTCTTGAAGCTCTTGCTCCACAAGCTAGCGGACATGGAATGGGATGCGGCTGGAAGGCTGACCTGACTGATCAATATGCAATTTTACTTGAAAGTCTTTCACTTTACCCAGTTTAGCCTTTAAAAAGTTGAGGATATTTCTCCACAATGATTTGGACAGACGAATTTGTTACCAAATTTTGCCAGTTTCGCAAGATCCAGAGATACCTCATTACTAGCTGAGAAGTGTGCCTGCAGAGCTCTGTGCTACATAGAAAGTGTCAGTGGTAGATTTTCCATCATATGCTACTTCTGACGGAAATGTGCCACACAAGGGTAAGCCAGTAGCTGAACCATAAGGAAACATTTCTAGTTTAGTACTTTGCAAAGTAGGTTTGTTGTAAAGTTTATTATAGGCGGCGTGACTGATAATGTTGACAGATGCCCCTGTATCCACCACGGCTTCTACAGGACTGCCATTTACTAAGATGACTTGTTTTGGATTTGTAATTGCACGCACATTCTGCTGTTGGTCTCGTCAGTAGGTTGCACTGACTGAACTGCCTGGACTTTCTGGGGCATGGGTCGTTTAGCAGGGTGAATAGATTGTGATTTAGATCTGCAAACTTTGGCAAAGTGATTTTGTTTTCCACATTTATGGCAAGTTACTCTCTTTGCTAGGCCGGGCTGCTGGTAAGGATAAGAACTTCCACAGTTGTGGCAGGTTGCAGCCTGTGTGTGAGGCAGATGTGGCTTCTGTGTAAGCTTTGCTACAGAAGATGGCTGCTCTGGCATACAGTCTATCTTCTCTATAAGTCCAGCCTGTTTTTCTGCTGCATAATTTAGGCTACTTTCACACTTGCGGTGTTGTTTTCCTGTATTGAGATCCGGCAGAGGATCTCAATACCGGAAAAAAATGTTTCTGTTTGGATGCAAAGAGTTCCATTCAGGATACATCAGGATGTCTTCAATTCCATCAGCATTTCGTTTTGTGACCGGACACAAAACCACTGCAAGCTGCAGTTTTATGTCCAGTCATAAGAACGGAAAAAAATGGATCCAGCACTGAACACAATGTAAGTCACTGAACACAATGTAAGTCCTTCACCCATTGACTTTCAATATATTTAGTGACGGATCCGTTTTTTTCCGTTTTGATTTCACACAACTGCATCCTGCCGGATCTCAATGCTGAAATTAACAACGCAAGTGTGAAAGTAGCCTTATACGTGCAGTGTCCGGCAACTCTCCTAATGTCATGGTGGGATCTCTGAGTTCTTGTCTTCTTAAATTAGATGAAACGCATCCTTGTATGATTTGCATTTGAATTTCCTTGTCTATATCTGCAAATTCCCAGTAAGCTGCAAGATGTCTTAAGTAGACATGATATTCATCAATGCTTTCTGTTGCTTTGACTATCTAAACTTGAACATTTCAAAGGCTGCATTTACATGTGGGGAGAAGTGCTTACTTAAAGAGGACCTGTCACCACTCCTGACATGCCTGTTTTAATAGCTTCATGCATTCCCCATGTAATAACAGTTCTGGAGCATCTATTCTTATGTCTGTATGTTGTGCCATTCCTTTCATTATTTCAACTAGAAGTTATGAATGATTGAATTTCTAGCAGTCTACAGTAAGGGTACAGAGGGGAGGTAACCAGTTGGAGGTGTGTCCCTGCACAGACTCACTCTATCCAACCAGTGCTGCCATTTTCAGACTGTGCAGGTGCACACCCCCAACTTGTTACCTCCCCTCTGTACCCTTACTGCAGACTGCTAGCAATTTCTTCATATGTTCTAGTAGAAATAATAAAGGAATGACACAACATAGAGACATAAGAATAGATGCCCCCAGAATTGTTATTACATGGGGAATGCATAAATCTATTGAAACAGGCATGTCAGGAGCGGTGAAAGGTCCTTTTTAATGCTGCTTTGCAGAGCTCATAGTCACTGTTCTCCCCTGTATCAGGCAGAGTTGTGAAGATATCATAGACCTGCTCCCCAGCATATTGTAACAACATTGCTTTCTTTCATGCATTTTCAGTAATGCTCATAGCTTGCAGAACTATCTGCGCCTGCATTATGAACCCCCACTCCTATGACTAGTCAAAATATCCCTCTCAGACCAGGCCAGGCAGCCGCTCCATCTGTTTCCTACACGTATATACTGTATGTCATGTCACTGTATATACTGTCATTGTACAATACTTTTGAGGGGGCGCTGACAATAAAACATTTTAGTCCTTGTGGACTCAAATGGGCTACCTTTCTCATAACTTTTATTATCTGTCTAGATTTTCTGTTGTGTGACTTGTATGATGCCGTTCAGTCTGGACCGGTAGAAGCTAATACGCATTCAACTTTGATAGGATTCAAATTAACATCCTCCTGCTAACAAAATTAGTGGTAACAAGGTTCCCTGGACGGAACACTAGAGCCTCATGGTAATGCCTGACATGTCAGACGTATTGGCACCTGTGTACAGCAGGGGTCCAGAAGCTTTTAGATGGACTACCAGAAGATGAAAAAAATATATCATAAGTTATAACCCCCCTGACAGCCAGCATTCCCGCACAATGAGAATCTCTCATTCTTGAACCCCTACACCGGTCATATTTGGTATCAGAATGATCAGCCTGATGAGATATACGTTATTAAAACATGTTGGGGCCTGAATATCCATTAGTGTGGACGGGAAGACATGTTTTATTAATGTCCAATGAACATTGGATTGTGTTCCATGTCCTCCTGTCTCCGGAACCAGAACAGACTCTGATCACACAATTCGTTGAGTAGTAAGAACCTTTCTGTTTTTATCCTTTTATTTTTATAATGTTTTGTGCATGTTTATGTAGGTCTCTAATTTCTTATAATTTTTATAAATAAATACTTTTAATACATTAAAGCAAAACTGTAATGGTTTTGCATTATGTCCTGAACAAGCCCAGTAACCTCCATTTTTAAGTGTATGAGTGCAGTTTCCGTTACCGTGTATTTGCCTGTGTGGTCTGTGCTACTGTGAGCCTGCTTGTGAGTGGGGAGCTGTGGGGTTTTCTATGAGCCCCTAATTAATTAGTGTATTAATGTAAATGTCATAGATGGTGGCAGCATGTTGGGGTGCATGAAAGGCTGTGTTGGGGTGTGATCTAGGCTCAATCTGAGGCCTGTGTGTAGGGGTGCGAGAGATTGAGTGCGTGAAATAGACCAACCCTTTGCATTTGCACCCAGGTCACATGACAGGGCAGTTCTCTTACGTGACAGTCCTCCTCCTAGGTGGCACCCTTCTGAGGACGGGCCCCAAAACAACCGCTTCACCTGCTACCCTTCTACCTACGCCCCTGGCTATATCTCCCAACTCTCATTCTCCATACATATTTTCTGAAGAAGAAGAAAGCTGCTGCCAAATTCTTCTTGTGGGCATCAATATTAAACAGCCAGAAAAGCCCTTTAAAAGGTCCTGCTCCACAGATCAAGAAAACACTTCTTGCACATGATCATATTACATAACACTTTTAAGTGATAATAGAAAAATCAATAGAGATGAACTGAACTACCAAACTGGTATGTTCAATATAGTCAATGCTATGTAAAAAAAATGTTTCATAAATTCCCTCTGTCTTCTAATCTGTGAAAGCAAGATTATTTCAGCAGTACTTACTCATCCATCACGCTGCCGATTCGCCATCTCTGCTGCGCTCACATGACTACCTGGACTGGCTGCATGTTCTTCCTCTGAGGTCTTGACCAGATGTGCTCCTGAGTTATACAGTTTAGCCTCATAATGTACATTTAATTTATATTCCATCATAATCTTTTGTGCTATTATTGCAAACACTTGACGTATCATCAGTGAGGTCTCATAGTTTAGTAAATCACCTCACAAGAATACATCCTAAGGGCTCATGCACACAAACATAGTTTTGTCCACATCCATATTTTTTGTGGGTTGGATGCGGACCCTTTCACTTCAGTGTGGCCGCAAAAGATGTGACACTGTGTTCTGCCCCCATCTGTTTGTCTGTTCTGTGGCATCCTCAAAATATAGAACATGTCCTATCCTTGTGCACATTACGGACAGGGATAGGACTGTTTTATTATGGGTAATATGTTCTGTTCTGCAAAATGCTGAATGCACACGCCCCATATCCGTATTTTGTGGATCGCAAAGCAGGTTACAGTGCATGATCCCTAATAGTAGAAGATTTTCTTCAAAGTCATCTTGAAAACAGGTTGTGTTGGACTTTTGGAGTCCATTACTGTTTTAGAGTCTGGACCCAGTGGAGGATGTTTTGGTAGGTGAGTCTAATGCTGCCAGAAGATCTATTTAGTCTGAACATTTTACATAAGTTAGAGAATGTGGTGTGATTAGTAGCAAATATGATAAAATTTGATCCTCAAAAACCTTGAAAATCATTGTACAAGATGTGTTACAGAGATTTATATCAGTAAATGAGAGCCCTTCACTATTAAAGTTTTCTATATAGTTTTGAGAAAGAATATAGTCTTGGAAAGAAATTAACCACATTTCCCCTTTAAATGCAGGTCCTGAAGTTTGGCATGAATTGTTTCCTCTTGCTAATGGAGAGCGTCAATCACCTATTGATATCATAACTAAAGCTGCCATCTATGATCCTAGTTTGCCACCTATCAACGTTGACTATGATCCATCTTCTGCAAAACTTATTATTAATAGCGGTCATACGTTCACTGTTGAATTCGATGATGGAGAAGACAAATCAGGTGGGATTTCCTTTTATTCTAACTCAGATGTATAGTAATGCATTACATTTACAAGATAATTGTTATGGCAGCATTCTGTACCCGCCACCATCCCTCTATCCATGGTGGGCATCTTTTACCATGTTTCAACCCTCAGGGATCCAGGTGTCAAGGCCTGCTGGCCATCCTGTACCCACTTGCAGCAGGCCCAGCCCTGGAATCCAGTGCATCTTCTAGAGCTACAGGCCACGCCTTGCACTGCTCTTCCTGGTCTCCTGACACTGCCTGACACTCTCAGATACCAGAGAGCAAACTGCAGCAAGCTGCGTTTTTTTTTCCATCTTGGGATGCGGAGCAAGATGGATCTATCATAACCCACAATGCAAGTCAATGGGGACGGATCCATTTAACTCTGACACAATCTGACACAATAAAAAACGGATCCGTCCCCCATTTACTTTCAGTGGAGTTCATGACGGATCCTTCTTGGCTATGTTAAAGATAATACAACCGGATCCATTCATAACAGATGCAGATGGCTGTATTATCAGTAACGGAACCCTGCCGGATCCAGCAAAAAAACACTACTGTGAAAGTAGCCTAAATCAGTGGCAATATAAGCAGTCATTAGAATCTGGAGGTTCTAAACTAAAGTGCAGTTAAGGCTGTGTTCACATGTTATCACACATTTAACATGTATTTTGGTGGGAAGGCATAGTATGGCAAAGGCATAGTATACTACACTTTTCCATCCAGCAGAGTCTAGCAAAAAAGCATATTCAGTATGTTCAATGGATCCTTTTTTTATACAATGGAACCATATGGTGAAAAATGTCGCTGTATGGCATCCAGTTTATGTCATATGTATACATGAAACATGGGACAAAAACCTGATGTGAATACATCCTAAGCTATATTTACCATGGCCAAGGAAGCAATATGGGAGGGAATGCCTGAGAGATGGGTATTATAAGAGAGGCTTATTATCAATGCATGTCCCATCCTGAAATTCCATAGCCGAGACTCAGTATTTTATTAATAAATATTACAAAATGTATTAAATAAAACAAATAAAAAGGCCCTACATTCTATGCTGGTGAATTTCTCAACATATCTTTATTGTAGTTGGAACTTAATAAGCTTCTAAATAATATTCTTAAAACAGTATGAGCTCCCTTTAGTGGTGACTGAAGGCAGCTGTGATGTTATCATTCAAAAAGGAGGCTGTCAAATTCCCCAAGCCTTAGATAAATAGTACAAGTGCTGCTGAGTCCCGATTGCCATTCGTGTACGCCTGCAAATTGGTGCTGGAATGCAGTGAGGGGACTTCAAAGCTTAGCACACAATAATGGAGAGGACTTCTAGACACATGCAGGTGAACGGAGCTTAGTATGCACATATAAATTAGGCTGAGTTCACACTTCAGTTATTTGATCAGTTATTTCCATCAGTTATTGTGAGCCAAAACTAGGTGCAGGTCAAAAACACAGAACAGGTGCAGAGCTTTCCATTACATCTGATCTCTTGACTATGAGTTTTAGCTCTCAATAACTGATGGAAATAACTGATCAAATAACTGAAGTGTGAACTCAGCCTTAAGGCCCTATTACACAGGCAGATTATTGTTAAGATGATTGTTAACGAATGTTCGTTTGAACTTTCGTTAGCGATCGTCTGGCAGTGTAATACTGGCACCGATTACCCAATGAATGAGTAAACGGGATCTTTTAACAGGTTAAAAAATTGTGGTTTGCTTGTAGAACTTATCTTCTCTCTCTCACTGACCATCACACATCATATCATATGCCTCACCTCTATTGCTCCCTAGCTCCCCCCTCATCCCTCTCTCAGAAGGAATCATGTTTCACAAGCTGGGCAGCAGGTAATGTAGGGCTCAGTGAGTAGAGGAACAACAGAGCAATGTGTCAGTAGCAGCTTTGTATTGTGTAATTACAGCACTAGCTTATACCTTGTAATATAGGGCCATGCTGATAGCTGTAAACAGAGGCAATGTTTGTGAGTGGGGAGTAGATTCATGAGAACTGTAGTCCTCCAAATTGATAAATCCACCCAAAGCAAGCTCTGGAAGCATCAAATCAAAGGTGTTGTACAGATCTAAGCAACATAATGACAGATTTCTGTATGTTTCTGGGGTATTTTTTATACGCTCTGAAAACCCCACTAATTAGCAAAGTATGTTGTACTTTGGATTAGTATAAGTCTAATATTCCAATATTTTAATGTACTTACTAAATATATCTTCACTGCTCCTAACTAGCCCAGAAACACAAGACAATAAAAATGTACTTACTGGCTGCTAATTTGTTTCAAGACAATTATAAGCACAATTTATTATCAGAATGTTCTTGGCACTGAATATGAATTGTTAAATAATCAAACAGCTTTTCTTCATTAACTATGCATATTAAATGTTGCTCAGGAATCAGCCATTCATTCTGAATAGTTTTGATGCTTATTATTCTTGATAATTATCTACAAGCATCATAAAAATGTTGTAAGATCAGATCCAGTATGCCAGCAATAGTTCTCATTCTGACACTTAAATGTCCCTGACTTTTGACCACATTATTTTCTTTAATGTATCAAAGTCATCAATCAATAACGTTTGTGCTTATCTGTCTACATTTATTTCTAAGTTGTAAATTAATAACTTTGGTCCCTATCTGTCCACTTTTACTTCTAAGTAATGCAAAGTTATGTACACTGACTTGTTTAAAACACCTACACAATGAAAATATTCATTCAAATACATGGTATCTGGCATTCTATGAACTATACACCAGCAAATTAATTATTTTTATAATTACTAGAGTTGTCTGTTATAGACATGCAGCCTCCCACTGAAAATATATTTCTTTATATTTATGCACAAAGGTGTTCATAGGTCATATTCTCAGCCACCACTAGATGGGGCTGTTTTTCACCCTCTCCATATAGGGAGGAGGTACTTTCTAGAGTAATAATTGATCAGATTAGCTGATGTTAAACCTAGTCAATGAAGAGAGCACATGTGCAGTAACCTAGAGCAGGAGTAATCTGCAAATAGTTTGTTATTTAATGTCTTGTTATGTATTGTACCCAGCATAGCCATGTATGGATGGCACAGCCAGGGTTAACAATTCTGGCTCAGCCTTCAGATATGGGCTGGTCTCACCCATAACCTTGGGGAGAGTCTATACTGGAGTTCAAAGAGAGAGGATGCAAAGTTCATGTGCTCCCTCTTCTTAGGCCCAGAAAGCTACAGAGACTCAACAAACTCTGCATGACCTACAGAAGGAGAGAAAGAGGAAGACAGAGGAGAGAATTAGGGAACTTAGAATCTGCATGGCTGAGCATTGGAGTCAGTAAGGTAATCTGCTGCCAAAAGCAGCTAAGACTTTACTGCTGTGAGGGACAACTTATCTCACAGTGAACATTAGAGCCACTATTACTTGAGTACTATTGCCCACCACAGATTACGCAAAAGGAGACTTGCGACATAAATAGAGAGAAGATGGTCATAACTGCCATCCTTGCAAAAATCTAAATATCCTTACCTGGTAGAGATTTGTACCTTGTACAGTTGGAACTGTGTCTGATATAATTGAGCAAACTACAACCCCCATTTTGCACTTAAGTAAAAAGAAACATTTATTCTGTTAAATCTGGACTGGTTACTGACTCCTGCACCATATGCCAACCATTGCAATCCACAAACCCTACCTTGCCCCCCTACAGGCACCTAACATCACGGGAACCCCATCTACCATCAGGCAGAAGCCCCAAATCAGGGTGTGCCCGAGTGAAGAAGGGAGCCCCCTCTTTTTGCTGCAACAGTCCAAGGGAAGCCACTGTGATAGACTGTGATAGCCAGAGCCACTACCACACTCAATTTCCACTCAGGCTCCTCAAGGGCTCGCTGCGCATGCAGAATGGGACAAAAAGAACCTTACTTGGAAAAGTAAAGCTAGATGTACAAGAGGAAGTGTAGAGTGAAGTACTTTGAATAATTGTTGTCTCAAAAGGACTGCTTAGTATCCACATACAGCAAAGGAACTGTGCAAGCATACATTGTAACTATGGCAACCTGTACAAAAAAGGTGCAGAGCATAGTCTGATGTTAGGGTCCACCCTGAGGTTGCATTGCAAAAAGAGAAGTATGAGACCCCATGCCTAGATGCATGAAAAGGTTTTAGCTAGACAGTTGCAGTGTAAGAAAGATTGCTTTAAAGAGACACCTTGGCCTATTAACTAGCTGTGCAGCCAAATCACCTGTGAGAACTCTGAAACTGCATCTGTGTAATATAGTCCATTATATGCTGAGAACTGTAACAGATGTGACTGAACTTAAAGGGGTTCTCTGGGAATTAAGAAAACAAAAATACTTAAATATTACTTTATCATAAATATATTTCCAAATACTTTTCATTAGATGTAATGGCTTGTTTTGTCTGGGGAGCACTCTTTAGGGGAAATACAATGGCCGTCATCCTATTAGTACACATAGAACCTGTCCTAATCATACAGCAGGACAAGTCACTTCACAACACTGAATCACTCGTCCTTCCGTCCACCTGATTGCATGACCACCCACCCTCCTGTCCAACTGAATGCCTGCCCGCCCGTCCTCCCGTCCACGTGAATGCCTTCCTGCCCATCCTCCTGTCCACCTAAATGCCTGCAGGCACGCCTTCCTGGTCTGCCCGCCCATCCACCTTCCTGCCTGATGTCTACACCCCGCATGTGAATAGCGCATTCCAATCCAAACCAAACCACAGGTAGGGATCCCCATGCTGCTAATTATGTAGAAGATCTACCACTGTATATATAGTAGATCTGCTTATAGGACATATATACTAGTATATTTAATAGATCATCTGAACGTATATATACACTATATGCAGGATATTTACTATATATACTGTATATATAGTAGATCACTTTCAGTGCATATATAGTGTATATATAGTACATATCCTGCACATATACTACTATAAATGCACTATATATATATATACACACACACTATATGTGGGATACCTACTATATATACTGTATATATAGTAGATCTCCTTCGTATTGTGCATATATAGTGGTAAATGTGCAGGATATGTGCAGGATATCATTTATAGTGGTATATGTGGAGGATATGTAAAAATATATATATATATATATATATATATATATATATATATACACTATATGAAAGTGATCTACTAATATATACAGTATATAGAATAGTTATCCTGCATATCAGAAATGTATAGTAGTATATAATATAATATAATACTACTGTATATATGCACTATATGCAAGAGATCTATGGGTTCTGTGTCTGGTCACTATAATACAGGAGGAGCAGACTCTGGTGTATTGTTTGTGTATTATAGAGACCAGATACAGACAATACACCACAGTCTGTTCCTCCTGTACTATATAGTGACCAGATACAGACAATATATCAGTCTGTTCCTCCTATATTATAGCCACCAGACACTGAGAATACATCAGAGTGTGACCCTCCTGTATTACAGTGACCAGACACAAACAATACACCAGAATCTACTCTTCCTGTATTATAGTGACCAGACAATGTACCAAAATCTACTCCTCCTGTGTTTCAGTGACCACAGCTGATCTCCACTCTTGTGTTTCCTAGGGTCATGCAGTGACTGGAGGGAATACCCTTTATTCCCTCAGGGCACACCCTGATATTGGGGCTCTTGCCTGGTATTGGTTGAATGGTTGGGGTGCCCTTGATGTTGATTTGCTGGGTGCCAGGCAGGACCTGTGAATGACCGGAGGCAATGATCAGGTCCATTGTTTGCAATAAATAGAGTCTCTCTTTTCTAAGTTGACAATACAAATTGTAGTACAATTAGGAGCAAAATGCACAGTTACCCAGTATATCATAGTGAAGTATTCTCTGAACAGCATTGTATGGACAGCAGCAATTGCAACAGACTGGGCAGCAGGGGCACACGTGAGTGTGTGTGGCCGGATTGGTGTAGTAGTAGTACTCATGATTTAGCTGATCTCCCTGGGCCGGCGTGCAGTGACGAGAAGGAAGGCACTGGATTCCTTCAGGGAATAATCTGGTGTCAAGTGATCTCCTGCCAGATGTTTGTTGAGGTGCACTTCATTGTATAGGGTTTAAGGTGCATGGAAGGCAGGGTCCCTGATGTTGTTACGCCAGCACCCTTAGGTGCAAATGAGGTTGTAAAATAAATAGGAGTCCATTTGAATAAATAAATGGAACATTTACTGAGAATCACTTGCCTTGAGGTAGATGTACAGATTATTGCAATGCAAAGCAGTATTTGTAATCCGTTCAAGGGATATCACAAGTTAGTTGTATCTGTTATCCTAATAACAGGCTCTTGGTGAGGTATTGACTCTGGTCACACTGAGGCTATTGTAAGTTCTGGCTGACAGTCTCCATGTACAGAGTATACATCAGTAAACTTCTCTGTTTCACACGGCCAATACATATACCTTACCTTCCTGGCTTACTCATGATTTCCAATAATATGTCCACGCTGTCCATAGAGGAATGCGGATCTGCTTACAGCTTATACTTCACTGTAGACTGTGAACATGCACCATAGGCTAACTCCTGTCTCACACAGGGTGCTAATGGAGTCCATATGATGTAACACTCTTGTCTCCACTAGTCTCTCCTTATACTCCTCAACACTCTGGGTCAATGTCATTCCTCTCTTGAGGCCTACCCTTGTCCTTCACACAAGTCAGAGGGGTAGCTACTTGTTAGCTTACTTGGCCTCTGAAGGTTTCGGTGAGTCCAGCCTTAGCTTCGGTTAGCCAGATCCCTTGTCTGACTCTGCGGTCTGGCTGAGGAGTCTAACTTTTGTGTCTGACTTGGGATTAGCTTTCCTTGGCTGCAGATTAAACTTCCCCTGACTATACTTCTGTATTCTGCTCTAGACTGACCTTGCTCTTACTGAGCTAAACTCCACTCCCTTGCTGTTCCTGTAACCTGTTCTCTATATAGATCTTTAGCACCAGCACCACTTAGCGGTGACTGGGTGTGTCTACATATAAGGTGTATACAGCCTGTTAGAAGGACTTACAGCAATATACATACATACAAATTATAAAATTACATTCTGCAAATACCCTTATATATACAGGGCCCCACTACTATTATGGAGTGGGACACTGCACAATGATGATGGTTAAAGTGCTTTCTTTTTCTCTCTAAAGGACAGTTTGCAGTCTCCAAGCAGAATCACAGGTTCTGGTTACGTCCTTCTACAGTTCCTGGATTATGGGGTGCAGAATCTTTAGACAGCATGGCCAATCCATCTGAAAGTGTGGGGAATGCTTTAACAATAGTCCCTTCCACAGCAATAAAGCCTCTCTACCTTAAACAAGCAAAATACCCAGCTATGAACTCTAGACCTTCTCAGATGTCTGGTCTCTTTCTCTAAGGTATACTTTTGTAGTCTGGCTGCTTTCTGGGCAGTTGTAAGGTCAGTTGTAAGGTACATCTTCTCTCCGGACTGCTTTAGACTAGTCTCCCTCAACACTAACTAGTAAGATGGTGGAGCAGATCCATCTCCTGGCAACCTAACACAATCTGCCAAGATATTAACCATATGTTGTCCATACTGTGCTATTAACTGAATGTTCATAACAAATCACAATATTTAGAGGGGTATGCTGGTTATAGAAATTGGAGGACCCTCACTGATCACGATCCTGTGGATAGACAATAATTTTCTATAACTACAATACCTCTTTACCTCAAGAAACATTGCATTAACTTCCATTGTCAATGGTAAATAACCCTTTGCAGTAGTTCTTCTGGGGTACTTCACATGTATCAATTTTGTAAAAGGATTATATATATATATATATATATATATATATATACATAACCAGAAGTTGAATGGTGTAACAAATAATTTAAAGGGTTGTTGATCCTGAATATAAGGCGCTCATTTCTATCTTACTCAGTTCATAATAATTATATGCATTTACGTACTCTTTAGGATCCAACCACAAAATCAACCTTTAAAACTATTAGTGATCAAGTGAAATACATTCTTCATTAATAAAATGGGGTTTCTGGGATTTTTTTGGACACAGCACAGTTCCCTCTGGTCTGGGGGTACCTTGATATAAAAAGCTGTGCCGCACCGTACTAGCATTGAGTCTCGCCAATCACTGGGCTTGTGATCGTATCAGTACAGCCATTGACCACAACAGTTGGGAGAGGTTAGTTGAGTTCTTGTTTAAGGGCAACATGTGCATGAATGTGTATGTTTGTGTGGATTTGGTTTGGATACTCTTGTTTGTTCCCACGCTTCAAAAAAACAGGTTGATGGTGATCTGGTTCATGTGAAATTGAAACAACTACATCAACACATACAAATCATAAAGTAGATGAAGTTAAAAACCTTTGTTTGCTGATGAACTGGATTAGGGTCCAGAGAGCTGTGTCAGGGGAAACATTTTTATTTTATAAATGACATGTGTAATGGATTACCTTCATCTCCAACCAGAGATACGCGTTGGTGTACTGAGATTCCACCAGGAAAGTTCTTGAAGCTGAAAACCAGTCTAGGGAGCTTATTAAAATAGGATTATATCCAGGTAGAAGTTGTTTGGTTTCAAGTAAAGGCCTTTTACACGAGTCAAGAATCGGGGCAATTATTGGGGGGTGATCATTTGTACAAATGCTCATTCCTTGGGTGATATCATCTTTCATGCGGCACCTAAAATATTATTATCAGCTTGTGTAAAGGAGCCCTTAAAAGAATGAAATAGACTATTCCAGTGGTGTGCATAGAGAAGTAAGGGTCCCATAGCAAGGATCAAACAAGGCCTAGGCCCACCCTCAATACAATAAATTTGCATATGGATGAAAGGTACATTATCTCCAGAAGAAAGCAATGAATCACTAACTGAAAAGTATCCTTACATTCAGCTGAGCTAGTTCTACAAGGTCTAATAGTGAATTTCCTGGTGACAGACTCCCTCTAATCATGATATGGCATTTAGATGTGGCGATTATACTGGATTTTATGGAATAATTGAATGACAGTTCATATGATTTGAAACTTTCTTCTCAGACTCATAAATCTGACATTGTTGTCCTGGACCCGAACACTAAAGGGGTTGTTTAAGTGTTTAATGGGTTTTCCGAGTATTTTATAGTAAAGACCTATCCTCAGGGTAAGTCATCAGTATGTAATCAGTGGAGGTCTGGAAATACCCTGTCTGGTATGCAAGAGGCAAGGTAGTCAGACACAACAGATTACTTGTGCAAAAACTTTAAGTCAGATGAAGGATTTTCTTCACTTGTCTTGTCCACAGCATTTTCAGATTAATTCAGGGAAATAAAAAATGCAACGCTTCCTAGTGCTAAACCAAGATGATATCTTGAATGACATTTTAAAGGAGGGAGTGAAAGTTATTCCAGAAAGACTTTTCTTAATAGCAAGAAAGTAAATAAAACATGGCTACATACGAAAGGGTGTTTCCCATGTGGTCACAATATTTGTAAGTTATGCTGACTTATAAAAAAACATAGGAGCACATATATTAAGACCAGCGTTTTAGATGCCAGTCTTAATAAATCCCATTGCTGGCAGTGGATCTGCCGGAGTTATGAAGAGGCGTCTCCATAACTTCGGCAGATCCACCGCTGCTTCTAAATGTAAGACATTTTCTGAGCTGTCTTACATTTAGACCTTTTTCTATGCCCATCCCATTGCCCGTCCACTCCACTTTTTTAGACCTGGCGTGAACGAGGAGAAGTTGCAGATTGCGGTTCAACTAACCGTTGCGCCGCAATCTGCGCCTGAGATACACCTAATTTAGGTGTGGGCAGGTGCATAGTTAAAGGCTCATGGGCCCTGGTGCAAGAGTTCAGCTTGGGCCCCCCTTCTCTCAGTGCTTTGTGGTCAGGGGCAGGTGAGCATGAGGCCTTCATTTTGCCTGAAGCAACAATTGATACGGTACCCCCCCATGCCAAATTCTTGATTAATCCCTTCTCTCCAGCCAGAGGTGTAACTTAACCAGCATGCACTTTCTTTAATACCAGTGTCTTCTTATGTGGCACAAGGGTCTTTGGGCCCCCTCAGGTTCCTGGGCCCGGTAGAAACTGCTACCTCTGCACCCATTATAGCTACACTATGAGTATGTAGGCTTAATAAATGACCCCCATAGTCTCTGTTATGAATTCAAGAAACAACTCTGAGGTCTGTGCAGGTGGCAATAGCGCTAAATGGCTAAGGTCAGGACAGGCGGCTAGCAGTCAAAGGCAGGAGTCAAGCTGGAGTACGGTACATGGGTAGTGAAACAGCAAATAACACCTTAGCTGGTTACTGGAGACTAGGAAATCTAAAGCTCAGGCACCTTTCACCTGGAGAAGGTGCCAGAATTCAGACTAACGTCCAGACCAGAGGACGCGTTACATTTTTTTTCCAGAACGGTAAAAATACTCCTACCATTTTTCAGGAGTATTTTTAGCCAAGGAGGAGTACGAAAGTTGAAGTAATTTTAAATACATAATACTTAGCCTGCACTTGTTCACATCTGCATTGGAGGATGCGTTTGGAGCCTCTGTCACAGATTTTGTCAAAAAGACCGGACAAAAAATACTTGCATGCAGCACCGGTAAAAAGACAGGATCCCAAACAGAAACTGAACGGACTCCATCATAGTCATTGGAGTCTGTTCAGCTCTGATCCTGTCAGTTAGTCTCACGTTCGAAGCTGGAGTGGATGGTGAGATACAGAGCCTGAAAGTCAAAAGTTCAAAACATTGTTACCCTTCTGCTCGTCAGTGTACAAGTGGTCTACAATTGAAACACCTAGTGTTGTGCCTCTTATGTATCTTCAGTAAAGCTGGAACAAGTTTCTGCCGGTCCTTGTGAGTGCTGGATCTATCTCTTATATCTATTAAATGAAAAAAATGAAGTAATTTTGCAATAAGTTTGTAATGTTGTTTCTGGAGCTCCTTCTTTATGTGGTAACAAACAATCTTACATTAGAAGAGGAATTGGATTAATTATTACATTACAACATAGCTTTTATTACCCTTAGACTAAAATAAGTAGAGGTAAATTTTGGTTTAATGTGCTCAAAAAATGGTGAGAAAAATAAACCAAAATGAAAAAAGAAAAAATATATTACCGTAATATACCAGAAAGATTCAGACATATGGATGGCAAATTGAAACATTCTTACCAGATCAGACGTTTAGTCTGAGGGTAATAAAAGCTATGTTTTAATGTAATATTTATTCATATTCCTCTTGTATTATAAGATAATTTATGGTAAGAGGCTTATTTGCTGGAATACCATTACTTTTGTGTATTGGCCTGGATTTATAATGTGGTAACAAACAATAATCAAACTTGGCCTGATTCTGCAGTCATATTCCTTCTGTCCTCTACACACGGTAGGGTAGCATAACGTAGGGAGTAGATGTAAAACTGTTCTGCAGGGTCAGACTACAAAGGATTTGTTTGTTGTCTGTTTCCATGTAAACGGGCAGTTGTACTTAGAAGCTGTATAGCAAAACATTAGGAAATGTTTAATCAAGACTTGTTGTAAAGTTGTTTCATTTTAGACAGATATGGAAAATAAAAGAGAGGGTTACAAAGGAGGACATATTAGAAGGTATTCATACCACTTGGTTGTAGGGGATAACTGAGAAGTGGGGTTGGTTTCTGTGTGGATTTTTGTATACATTACCTACATACAGTTTAATTGTTAACTACTATAACTACTGCCTACCTGCACAATTCACTCTCAATGCAGCACAATATATTTAGTTTTACATTTCTATTCATGAGAAAGAAGGAAATCTCAGGAACTAACATTGTTTTGCATTTGTTCGCCTAGTAGAAGGAAGTCATCAAAGTTTGAGCTGGTTCCAGAAGGTCCAGCCAAAACTATTAGGCAACAGAAGACAATGAGGCACCAGTGGAAGTGGGCAAGAGATACAAGGCAAGCAACAAATGTAGCGTTCTGAGACATTACTTTCTTTTTTGTTTTTGGATTTTTTTATTGCATTTCTGGTCATGCATGAGTGTTTTACAGCAGTCACCAGTACAAACAAATCTTCTCATATTCCTATTCAGAGTTCTCATCATCTGTGATGCTATAGCTCAACATGTTCTTCTGAGTGGTCATATGGTTACATTCAGGTATTCTGTTCCCCAGATCTCTGGAGTAGATTAATTGTTCCTGTGTATTAACAGTTTCCTTTATGTTGGAAGTCGTTAGTTTTTATTTCTAGTTCATTAGTTGAAGGGTTTGGTCGACCATTTAAAATTATTCAAAAATTGCTCAGAATGGTGTAAAACAATTTAAGAAGTAATATCTTACTAATCCCTCACTGCTTCCATTGCTGGATCTCTGAACTTGCTAGTCCCTTATGACATGGACATTATACATTGCCTTAAATCATTGGCCTCAGGAGTGACCCACTGATTGGCTGCAGCAGTCAGATGTCTTTGTTAAGTGAGACCAGACAGAAAATAGACCGGTGGGGGACCCCGTCTAAAACGTCGGTTTTTAAATGACCCCATATGTCTTTATTCCCAAGTCACAAAAGAAGTTTTTTAATAATTAATTGTAAGATTTTAAAATAAAGTCATTATGCATATTATTAATAGTTATCTTCCCCATAAAATAATAATCCTGGAGTATCTTTTTGAAGCACTGTGTTGCTCTGATCCTTTAATAGTCCTCCTGGAAATGTGTGCATGCTTTCTCATGTGGGCTTACATTGGCAACACTGATTGGACAGTATCAGGATGTAAAGAGACTCCATTAAAGGGGTTGTCTGGGTTCAGCTTAAGGGGGAGTCTTCTACTTAGCAGTGAGCCGGTGACATCACCAGCACTGATGGGCGGGCTTTAGAGATGCCCTAGCCTGTAAAGCAGATAGGGCAGCGCTAAAGCCTGCCCATCAGAGACGGTGACGTCACCAAATACACTGCTGGGCGGAAGCCTCCACCTAGCAGTGTACCGAGGTAAACAAACAAGCCCTTGCCCTGCGCTGTGATCCATGAAATGCTTTGCTTCTCATGTCAGGGGGGCCGGAGGGGTGAAGATGGGGATATGTCTGGGTTCAGCTCTGGGGGCCCTTTAATGACCCCCAGAATTTGTAGTTAGGAATATATGCAGGGGCTGATAAAAGGAAAATTGTAAAATATAAAATTCATACAGCAGGTTCTAATAAGTTTAATTTTAGTTTTCATCAGTAAATTAAAATATTAAATGTATTCTTTTATTCCTTTTTTATAGTGATAAGAGGAGGACCCTTGCATGGCAGCTACAGATTGCAACAATTTCATTTTCACTGGGGGCCTGGTGATGAGTGTGGTGCAGAGCATAAAGTGGATGGAAGAGATTATCCAGGAGAGGTAGGATGAGGTTTATAATACTGTGAGGAATGTGAAATCATGATCCATGTTGGCCATAATTTAATCATAGCCATCTGCTGTCAGCTAGCAGATGGAGTGACCACCGCAGGGGTCCTGCCTTAAAAGCAGGTCACATGTGTACAACTCACACATCACCCAGCCAGCACGGAGTCAATGTCCTCCTATACGAAGAACCCCTCAGCAGGGGGCCACCAGCTTGATAGCCATATCACTGAGGTTCCTAGACAGCCCGGAGCCAGGAAATAATTTTTATGAATTTCCTGTAAATATCAGACTTAAACCAGTTATATATTTGCGACACAGGGGCCAAGAGGGAAATGCCCATGTCCATAAATTAGCGATAAGATGTCGGGAAGCGGAGATACAGAGATCTCCAAGCAGAAACCTAATAAATGTGTCATCTTTAGTCTCCACCTGTAGCCAGAACCCAGGCAGATCCGTTGGTACCAGAACCATTTTCCTGTGACCTTCTGGTCTGGAGCTATGTGCGTTAATTGTTTTTGTAGGTCTTTTGGCTGCCAGAACTGGGAAGGGAGGGTGGACTCCTCCCGGATGGAGGAGGGGGAGTGGCCGGATGCAAGTGAAAAAGCCACCTCAGGACAGAGGTCTTTGTCTTACTCTGAAAGGGGGTCACATCTAGCATGTGTTTGGAGGGACTGTGGACCAACTGCTGACATGATCGCCCCCATGTGACTACAGCCAGGATTTACAGCAACCCAGAACTCTTCATTATCCAATAGACTATTCATCCATCTGGTAACTGACCGTTGCTCTGTTCAATTCTGTTGTATCATACCACCTGTATTTGCATATCAGACCACTGTATCAATTCTCTGCGTATATAGTGTTTATCTAGTGTGCCCTTAAGGCAATTAAATATATAATTTAATCATGTGCTGTTCTTGTATCTCGATCACGAATCCCCACATCCGTGTTTCGGCATAATCATAGCTACCTGGGGGTGGTTCCTGCACCGATATAATCGCTTTAGTGTACCGGGCTTATACTAAACGAGGAACCGGTGGCAGTCTACCGGGCTGAGAAAACTCTGTTTCACTGGGGCAGTAAAAAGGCTCTCTCAGCTTGTCAGGGTTGTGAGCGAGTGTTGGGTTACTCCGGAGGTGCGTGGACCACCCCTTCTCATTTCCCATGACTCCCTGTACTTGCGTGGGCAGGAGGCATCTGTGTAAACTGTACCAAGATGACCTTACGTGCTCCTAGGGAGGCATAACGTCACGTCTTGGTAACCAGTGACGCAATTATATCACGTGAGCCCGACGTAGTTGACGTCAGGCGAGGTGCGGGTTTCGGGTGGTCCACGCACCTCTGGCATAACCCCACACTTGGCTTTTTAATTACCTATTATATGTGAAAAAGGACCTGTCGCCTAAGGAGAGTCCAGAGTTTTTTTTTTTTTTTTAATAGGCTCCTTCGTTTTGACGCATTGCCCCCTGCACTGTCCAGGCACCTAATAATACAAATGACTTGTAAAGGTACCGGGAAGAGACCTCTGTTCTCGGTGAGCATCTTCTTCTCTTTGGCTGTGATGCTGTTCTAACGCTACAGACTGAGAGAAGATGTGCTGTTCTTGTGAGAAATCCCGTTAGAACAGCCTATGGAAGCAAGTAATTCCTGACTGATACAATTTTGATCAGAGGAGAAGACACGACAGGCAGAAGAGAAGAGGAACCGGAGATCCGGGTAGCAGGTTAATAGTCATTTGCACTTTAGGCACCAGAACAGAGCTGGATGTAATGATACCTTTCACTTAGAGACCCGTTGCTTCATTCTGGAGAAAAAAGTGCTTTCAATCCATATGCAAATGAGCAGTTAAGTGCACCAAGGGTGGGTCCAAGCCACTCTGTGCACCCATCTCCTCTTGCTTCCTTCCTGATTGACAGAGCCAGGTTCCTGCATAGTCATCTTGCCTATGCAGATGTCTGATTCCAAGTGCCTCCTTGGGCCCCTCTGACCTCCTATATCTATGTATGACCAAGAAATACTCTCCTATATCACCCAGAGGTCCTAAAGGACCGTAGTGAATGGATATGTGTATGCAGTGAACTCAGCCCCTAGGAGTGCGGTCTGATGCTTTCTGGACGAGTCACCACAGAACAATAGGTTTTATATCTGTTCAGTGCATTAAAGGGAGAGAACCACGGTACTCCCCAACATAGAGATCCATGAAGATGTCCTCTTGAATATGGAATCATAGTTTCCCATCATAAATGGAAGCCGTGACTCTAGCATGAACATATTCTTAGGTTACTTTCACACTTGCGTTTGCAGGATCCGTTTGTGAGATCTGTCCAGGCTCTCACAAACCGATCCGTCATGATAATTCAACTGTCTGCATCCGTTCTGAACAGATCCGTTTGTATTATCTTTTACATTGCAAAAACGGATCCGTCTTGAACTCAATTGAAAGTCAATGGAGGACGGATCCGTTTTCTATTGTGTCAGACAAAACGGATCCGTCCCCACTGACTTACAGTGAGTCATGACAGATCCATTTGGATCAGTTTCTGTCAAGCAGGAACCAAAACGCTTCAGGCAGCAGTTTAGTGTCCGCCTCCAAAACTGAATGCTGACTGAACTGAAGCAAAACTGATGCATTCTGAACGGATCCTTTTCCATTCAGAATACATTAGGACAAAACTGATCAGTTCAAGACCGTTTATGAGAGCCTGTGATGGATCTCACCAACGGATCCTGCAAACGCAAGTGTGAAAGTAGCCTTAGCATGTCATTCAATCAATGACTTGTCCTAAGGATAGGTGCTCTGTAAGTAATTCAGATGCCTACTGTAAATATGATGGCCAACTTATCTGCCTTTCATTCTTGTATGGTATGTTGAGATGCAGGTAAAAGGAAAGATCTGTTTATGGTAAATGTGTTTGACCCAGTGTATTACCTCTATTGTAAAAAAGCAAGGTGCTCTTTTTTGTAAGAAAAAAAAAAGGATCCAACACCATAGGCATCCTATAGTAAGTAGGAAACTGCTTCAATTGTACGATAAAAATATAGTGTCAACTTCATTGAAAGCTGAGCATCTTTCATTGATACATGTCTTTCAGCTTCACATTGTCCACTGGAACACTGAAAAATTTTCAAGCTTTGTGGAGGCCGCCCAAAATCCAGATGGCTTAGCTGTTTTAGGAATATTTTTAAAGGTAAGAATAAATCTTCTGTCAATTTGGCTAATTTTTCTCTTGTACCAAGATGTATCTTGAAGCTTTTGAACCGCTCTCCAAGATCTCTACAGAACCTTCCAATGTTATATTTGACGTAGGTGTAAATCAGGTTAGGAGATCGTTTGGCAAAGGTCAAAGAGGGGCTGGAGATCAAAGCATCAGACAGCCAGTCAGTGGATTTATCACAGAGCAGTTTTCTGTACAGTGTGCAATGTTTTTAACAAAAACCTATTACACAAAGATTTATAGCCCCAAATGCAAAATGCAAATCAATAATAAAATGCAGGAGGGATGTATACCTTTTGTCTCCTGTACTGTTTTACTTGTCACCAAAGAAATCTTAGACATATTATTGGGAATTCAACTAGTTTTCAAGTAGACTATGGGGGTCATTTACAAATATTTTTACACCAACTTTTGGTGTAAAAATTGCCACAAGTGCCCTTATTAACTGGCCATGCAATAATATTAAGTCGCACAGCCAGTGTCGAAAAGTTTTTGACAGTTGGGTAGCATGGAGGCAGAGCAGGGGTGCGTTGGACGCTGTTTCAGGGCCGGGACTCGGCAAATTTACTTACATGTATACCTGGAAACAGGCCTACGTGTTGGCGAAAAACTAGGCCAGCTGAATTAGATTAGCCAAATTTATGATGAGGTGCATGCGGATTGCACATGGAAGGTGTCCGTATTTTGCGGATCTGTGGTTTGTAGACCGCAATATGTACACAGTCGTGTGCATAGGCCTTCATAAAGTCATGCCAGTGTTGTAAAGAAATGTTATTTGTTCAGTTCAGTGGCATAACTAGAAATGACTGGGCCCCACAGCAATTTTTTTTTTTTTGCACAGCATAGATCTGACCACTCAACTTTATATGTATAACACATATTAGAATTACATCTTTGCTTTTTAGATTGGAGAACATAACAAGAACCTGGAAAGGATTACAGATGCCTTTGAAAAGATCAACTTTAAGGTACCAGTAGTAATGTCCAATGTAATGTATTATTAATGCTAGGATGAATGTAAAGGCATAAATACATTTCTCCATTTATTCATATTACTGTCTTTTATTTATTTATATGGTTTTATTTTTAAACTATCAATCGACTCTTATTTCTAATAACTAGTATATAATGCATGATTCATTTTTATATGTCTAAAATTTCATTTTTATATGCCTAAAAATGACATATAATAAAAAAAAGAAAATTTTAGACGTTCTGCCATCTCCAATAACGAGCAGTATTGCTGAAATCTAGCAATAAAAGCTGACTGAGAGGACAGGACAAAGTCTGGGAAAAAGAAGAAGACAAATGTGCATCTGTCAGGACAGAGAGAATTGATATTTATTCATTTTGAAGCTTATAAAGGAAATAATATTAAACTCTACAGCATCAAAGAATAAGATATTGTCATAGTATATGTAAGCAGTACTATTTTAAAAGATAATTCCACCCAAAACAGGGTCCATGGATTCAGACTTGCACCAATTTCCCAATATGTAGCAGTAAAGTCCATTCAGCAGTATTTAGAGGTTTCCATTTTCTAGCACAATGTTGTAGACAAAAAGGCCATTCAAGTCAGTGGTGCTTTACCTAAAATGCTGGGGAAGAGTCTTTAAGCAATTTTGAAGGGTCTCTCTGTAGAGCACCACAGATAATTTGTGCTTGAAATCAAGGATGGTAACAGGCTCCACCAATTCCTGATGTACCCGTGGAGATAATTTTTAATGGTGACCCCGTATATAACTGTTCCCCACTGCTGGTGCAGCGAGCCCGTGTGGGAGCCAGTGTAGACTATGGGAGTGGTAGCGGACCTGATGTAATGTTGTAATGTCATGGTGTCCTTCCTCAGTAAAGTACTGAAGAATGAGGCCAGAGTTAAGCGTAACAAAGTTCTTTTTACTAAGTGCAACATAGGACTTGAAATATAAAGCAGCAGCAGGCTTTAAGTGAAATTTTCTTCTGGCACCAGCTGAGGAGGTATGATGGCAAGGTGGATAGCTGCAATTCTACATTTAGATGATACTGGCCTAGTAGATGTCTGGTAGGTGATGATGTCTGAGCTGATATCCCTCATCTGAAAGTGCTATATCTTGTTGATCACTCTACAGTCTAGAATCTCAAGGATTTACTTGAGGCTGCAGGCAGCTCTCTTTTTGACAGGAGAGGGATAATTTGGACCTTTGATACTGTTCGTGAGAGTAGGTGCTCTATGAGTTACTTCCCAGCTCCCCCACTATCAGGACAGGACCTCTCACATCCCTTCTCCTCCTAGTACTCTTCTAGACTGAACTAACTACTCTAGGCTTTCAAACTCCTGACAGGAAGTTGGACCAAACCACTCTACCAGGAGGGTGAAGCAGGGTGGTTAACCCTGTTACAGCCAGCCATTGCCAACCGTTACCTCCCCTGCTGGATAAAATGACATAGTACATGCGAAATACATAACATCTAATAGTATTGATTATAAAACATATAAAATGCAGCAATTAAGGAACACAATAGTAATACCCCCATGTCTGGGGTACTACACTGGGTCCTGGCTTCTTCGATCTCTGGCCGTCACTGAAGTGTTCAGGTCCCCCGCTGTCAACATCTAACTGAGACCTGTCCCCCTTATGTCACAACAATTGGGCAAGTTTTGTTTTATGGAAAGTAGGCTGCATTAGATAGATGCAAAAAATTTACAAATTATAGAGAATAATAGGTAAACTAATGTCACTTCTTATGTGTTTTATTTTCTAACTGTTTCAGTAATGTCTAGAACATGCTAAAAAGGTCTCATTTTTAATTTTAGGGCAAACAGTCTTCCTTTACAAACTTTGATCCATCATGTCTACTCCCCGACTGCAAGAAGTTCTGGACTTACCCAGGATCACTTACCATTCCCCCACTGCTAGAGAGTGTTATATGGATTGTATTGAAAGAACCTATAGCTGTCAGCTCCAGACAGGTATGGACTTCTTTGCAGGCTTTTCATTCAAGCTGTGTATGAAGGGGGAAATGTATCAATCCCTTATGCTTTTTTTTTTTTACGTTAAAAAGTTGCAACACCCCAGTTTTGCTATTTTTACTTGTCACAACTGTCAATTTTTTATGCCACCCTCACCAGCTTCTGAAAAGGGCATATGGTGAGGGCGAGTCTATTGGCTCCAGCACAGTCATAATTTTTTATACCTAAAACTGGCATAAATAACAACTGAAATCTACACCAGCTACAATCACATAGACTGCCGAAGGAGGAATTTTATTTATTATGAGGCCTCGTCATAAATTGAACGCCTGCTTCGGCAGTGCACGGCCCATCAAGATCAGCCTAGCATATGCCAATCTTGATAAATCAGGGACTAAGGCGGTCGTTTATTATTTGTTTTACGCCACTTTTTGGTGTATTTAGGTCGCAGATTTCATTGTAAAAGGTGTTTTGTGACAAAATATGTGACTTTACCCTGCACACGCCACTTTTGCGAGCTGGTGGGAAAAGGGTGTGTGGCATGGACTGGCAAGGGAGCTGGCATAGCTTAAAGCATGTTGTATGGCCAGTGGCAGGGAGAGTCAAAGTTATGTAGGGGCTTGACGTATAAATCTCCGGTCTTAATAAATATTCCCTTAAGTGTTTAATATGTTATCTGTACATCCAGTTACTTGAATCACCCAGTCATTTTGCTAGACTCCTTATTGAGCAGCTTCAGCACAGTGCATAAGCTCGGGGGTTCGCATATTTGTGAGACCCCGACTCCTCCTGCACCCATGACGTGCTGGTTGTCAGTTTTCTTCCATGCACAGTATAGCAAGAAAGCTGACAATCTTCTGCTGGGGGGAGAAAGAATATGAGGACTCCCGAGTTTGTGCACTGTATTGGGTTGACTCCAGCAATCAGCTACTTAACAGCTGGGTCAAGTAAGTGACAGTTATAGGGAGTCTGTCAGCAGTTTTGACCATGCTAAACTGCTGACAGCATTACATGGGGGCTGGGGAGCGCAGGATAAATATAATATATGAAGTTTTATTTGGTCAAATTTTGCTTTTGCAAGTGCCCACAGAAGGGCTTCAATGTGAAGTGTTTTCTGTATTGAGCTGCTTCATCGCCCCACCCCTCTGCTGTGAGTGACAGCTGTAGCGGTCTCCTGGTTGGATGCTACAGCAATAGAGGAGGGGCAGTGAAGCAGCTTCACAGTGAAGCCCCGCCTCCTGGTAACTTGCAGGAGCCGAACCTGGCAGAATAAATGGTGAAACCGCCCACTGGACTACTAAGCATAGAAATACAAGACTATATACCTCTGCTCAGCTCCTTCTACTCTACAACTTGATGCCCATAGATAGGACAGCATGTATAACATGACACGTTCCCTTTAAAAAAATTGTATGCCATGACTAAAAAATTTCATTTAGATGCCCTCTACAGTTGGCGCATGAAGGAAACCTAGCTACATCAATGGACTTTAAGCAGGAAAGCTCTTGCCTTGCTACAACAAACTCTGGATGCTACTGATGTATTATACATGTTAGGTGGTGTAGTAAATCCTGCGCTAAAATGAACTTTACGTTGAAAAAAAATTCTAAAAATTATTTCTATTTCAGTTATCTTGGTTCCGCAGCCTTTTCAGCACCACTGAAACAGATGAAAGTGAACCTTGCTGCATTAAAAAAAATTACCGCCCAGTACAGCCACTGAAAGGGAGAAAAGTCCAAGCATCATTCTTATAGAGGACTTCTATTCTAACTAGAGAACTGCATCGGAATGATATTACACACTGACAGGGCGGCGGTAGTAATACCAGCTGTACCGTATCTGTACCATGTTGGACATGGACAGATGTTTCCAGTAGAATTTATAATGTAATTTTTTAATTTGTATACTTATAAATAGTCACAGAGAAGTTACCTGTAACCATTTTATTACTTACAATCGTGTTCTTTATTTTTATATTATAGTTTATTGTTCATTTATATATTCTACTTGCTTCTAATGCAATGTTGTGTTTCATGTAAGATACTGCTGTAGAAATGCTTTTTAAAGATGAATTGTCAGCTTTCCTGTTATGTATGAATCGATACATGTATTCCACATGAAAGAACAAACTATGTTCATGTCCATGTTTTGTCCGAGAGGAGAAGGGACAGCACACATACTGCACGTTGACCAATAGTCCCAGCATGCAGCATTTAGGTCCAATTTTCATGTAGGACTCCCCCATTCAATTGATCGGGAGCACAATGAAAATGGACAGTACACAGATGCCACGTATGTGCAGTCTGTTTAAAGAGAATGTTTCATCAGGAAATGATTTGTTGTTTATGTTTTTAAAGGGATTCTCCGGGAATTAAGAAAATGAAAATACTTAAATATTACTTTATTATAAATATATTCCCAAATACCTTTCATTAATTATAATGGTTCATTTTGTCTAGGGAGCAATGATCAGGAGAAACAAAATGGCCGCCGTCCTATTAGTACACACAAAACCTGTCCTAATCACACAGGAGGATAAGTTACTTCACAACATTGAGGTAAAGAGCTGCTTCATCCTCCTCTCTGCTCTGCTTGTCAGGGATTATGATGCTGAATACAGATGATAAGATCTTCAGCTGATTCTCTGTGGGAGTAGTGTCCATGAGGAGACATGAAGTACAGAGAGGAAGGAACTGGTTATGGAGACTGCATACAAGAGCTGCTGCTTATTAGCCACATCTGCTCATGGACTCCATTCCTACAGAGATTCAGCTTAAGATCTTATCATGTGTATTCAGGATCATAATCCCTGACAAGCTGAGAGGAGGATGAGGCAGCTCTTTACCTCAGTGTGGTGAAGTAACTTGTCCTGCTGTGTGATTAGGACAGGTCTTGTGTGTACAAATAGGACAGCGACCATTTTATTTCTCCTGATGATTGTTTCCCAGACAAAACGAACCATTATATCTAATGAACAGTATTTGGAAATATATTTATCATGAAGTAATATTTAAGTATTTTCATTTTCTTAATTCCTGAAGAACCCCTTTAAGTTAAAATATATTTTAAATAAGTTTGGTGATTATTTTGCTGGTTATTTTTACTTTCCATGTCACTATCTATATTTAAAAAAAAAAACTAAACTAAAATCCTGCAGTTTTCACACTGGTCACTAAGCCTAACAATAGGCACCACTTGGTTTGTATAGATTAGGATATGGATTACAGATAGATGGATATATGAATATATGATGTTCCCTCCTGTCCATTGCGTTGATTGCCTATGGTGGCTGGTGAAAAGCATATATTTAAATGCTGACAAGATAGTTTCCCCATAATCATGTTTTGGAAACATTTCTCATCTTAAAGAAGCCTTAAAAGCCTTTGTAATATGTTTTATCAGTAAGAAATGTCTAGTTCTCCTGTTATCAGCTGTTTATCTGTCTTTCTCCCCTATTGACACATGTCAATGCAAGTCTATGGAGAAGGGACAGGGGAGGAGTGAGCAGGAGTTGAGGAGACAGGCACAGACAAAGAGAGACTTCACAGTTAAATAGGGAAGTTATTGCTTAGCACTTATACTTAATTAAAAAAATACAGGTCAGTACTAGAGTTTATCGAACGTGCTCGTAACGAGCACTATACTGCTCGGATCCCCTGCGCTCCGCTGCGCAGCCATCCGGGTCCGTCCTCACCTGCCTGTAAGTCAATGGGCACGGATCCGTTTGGTATCACACACTAGTGTAGCACAGGGGATCCGAGCACTACAGTGCTCGTTACGAGCACGTTCAATCAACTCTAGTCAGTACTTCTCTGTAATGGCTTCCATTATCCTGGGGCTGCTTCTGAGTGACTGTGAGACAGTCAGAAAGGAGAATCTTCTCTACTTCCTGTGTTTGCAGTGGATAGCAGTAAGTCTCCACCACCATGTCTGAAAGAACTGCAAACTCAGAGAAAAACTGCTAAAAAATGACAGGTATAAGTCATATAATGGGGAGAAAAAGTGTTATTCCTCAGGTACACACACTTTACTATTGATTAATGCAAAGTTTGTTGAAAGCTCAGTGACACTTTAGGGTACCCATGCAGATTAGTCTAACGTTAAAACAGACAATTTCAACCAAAACATTTGTTGGTTGAAATTTAACAACAAAATGATCAATTTAACCCACCAATGACAGATCATTATTGTGTGAAAAGAAAGTCGGCCATGTTTAATTTTTTTGTCCGATAGTTGGACAAAAGATCTTTTGATCAAAGTAATATAGTTTGTGAACAAAAGAACTTTCCTACAAAAGTTCTTTCATCCATAAATGGTTTTATTGAACTTGTATGAGCAGTTTGAACAACTATAACATCCAATATGTGTATGGCCGTGTCTGTGGAAAGATCAGTCACCAGATGATTGTTTGTTTAACTCCTGTTCAACCATCAAACAATTTCTATCTAATGTGCATGGCCTCAATATTGTGCCATTCTTCTGTAGATGGTAACCCTGTAGGTGACCCTTCACTTACATTTTTGTTGTGTTATTTTCTGGAGAATACAAATGTTTACTAATTCAAGTATATCAAGTGAACTCTTTAAAGAAAATGTGTGGGTGCATGTGTGTCTATATGTATATTGGTCCAAAACAAAGGGGTCATCCAACATTTTTTTTTAGTCCCCCCACCCCGCAGTACCTGTGAAGAGATCTATACTTACCGGCTTCCCACTGCTCCGTCTTGGCTATGTGGCTCTCAGGCTGTCTTCACAGGACTTCCGCCTGTAAACTTCCTCATGGACGGAGTTACGTATCACACAGCAGCCAATGACTGGCCTCAGCAGTGATGTGTCCCATTAAGTGCTGCTTGGGGACATGTGACTGATGAGGCCAGTTCTTGCCTGCAGCGGCGCACATGGCCCAATCCATGTGGAAGTTGACAGGCAGGGACAGGAAGTCCATTAAAGACAATATGGAGCCACAGAGTCGGAAAGGAGCAGTGGGGCAGGTAAGTATAGATCTCTTCACAGGTAATGCTGGTTGAGGGATAAATTGAAAACAAAAATCATGGATAACCCCTTTTAAGTGTAAGAGAAAAATTTGCTAACATCTAATAAAAATGTTACCTGCCATTAACCTGTTTTCATTGTCATAGTGCAAATTACTCTATCGTTTATCAAGACAAAGGGGGTCAGTCAGCACATCCCAGTGTGCAGGTGCACGTTGCCATGGCTGAAAACACAAATGCAAAAACAAACACAATGCAACAGCACTCTGCAAACACAAATAAAAGTCACTGATGCCATAGTCACTAAAGAAAATATTCTGGTGCTAATGCTACGCTTATTTTGCAAATATAAGATTCTTGGCAAATACATTTTGTACAAAATTATTTGTGCCTGTCCGCTAGCGTCAAGGTGATCTCTATAGGACAGGAACCTACACTAAATACTACCTAAAATACAGAGAATGCAGGTTCCACATGCATGCTGGGTCCACTCTGCCTATTGCCGCTTTTGATGCCATAATGGCCTCCATCAAATCCAGGAAAAGCAGGTCCAAGATGCATGCTGAGCCTACTCTATGCCTTACCTCTCCTGGTCCCAAAGGGCTTCCAATGAATACAGGGAGGGCAGGCTACAACTTTTTAATTTACTAATTAAAATCAGCCTATGGGGCAGACAGGCTTTGTTTTTTCTTTTGCATCATTTATCAGCCATGTGCAGGGTCATATTATAGGGAGGGCACTGGGGACTCGCACCCCAGGGCTTCCATCACCCAGGAGCCTCCACCAGCAGCTTCATTATATTCCAAAAGGGCCTTCTTAATCAGTGGTACTGTTAACAGTAGCATGACCAGCAGATAGCACAACATTCAGGAGCTCGGTGGGGCTGGGACAACATAATTACATCACCTCCGGCTACACTCAGCCTCATCGCGATACAGCAGTGCCAGGGGGCTGTAACAAGATAAAGAATTGCAGTGGGCAGTGCACAAGAAAGGTACATTAGTCCCCGCAGTCTAATATATTTGAAACTGCCTAAATTATCAGATCTTCTTGATTTCGGGCTGCATGATTCCTCTGTTGCCCCTTGTCATGAAGGTCTGTTACTTACTGTGCAGGGAGTCTACTGGTTATTATTTATACTTGCTCCACTTTTCTCTTAGGAGTTCGCTGAGGATTTCAGGCTGTTATCTGTAGGTCAGTGAGCCTGAAGTCTAAAGGGCCCTTTACATGGGCCAATAATCGCTTAGATCATTGCTAACAAGCGCTCATAGTAAGATGATGAACGAGCGAACACAAACATCTTTGTTTCCCGAAAGCAGATCATGCTGTGTAAGCACAATCTGCTGCCATGAAACAATAGATCTCCATTAGAGATGAGCGAGCACTAAAATGCTCGGGTGCTCGTTATTCGAGTCGAACTTTTCCTGATGCTCGGGTGCTCGTTTGCAGGGGACCAAGGCTCTGCCTAGGGAAGGCTGGGTGAAAACCTGGAAACCTCAGAGAATGATGGAAACACCACGGAAATGGACAGGAAACAACAGGGGCAGCATGCATGGATGCCTCTGAGGCTGCCTAATCCCACCATTACCCCAAATTCTCAGGCAACAGCCTGGTGGTTACCCTCATTGCAATTGTGCTCACCCAAAGAAAAGCGAGGCACATGCCCATCACATGTTAGGGAAGCACCCAACTAGGTGCAACGAAGGTCCATCACCGCCAATTTTTAGGGACACGGTAATGGTGACCCACTTAAAAGTGCTGCCTGACAACCTGGCGGTGAACCCCTGATTGTCTGTCTTTCAATAAGATTGCAGTGTAAAGCATGGTGGTGAGCCTCAGTAATAAGATTGCAGTGTAAAGCATGGTGGTGAGCCTCAGTATGACTTTTTAGATGGAGATTGCATGTGGTCACGTACTCCCTGGAACCCCATAGTCACCCCTTCTCTGATGTGCTACCCCAGAACATTCTCTGCCCCAATTCACAAGACCTTTTGCAGTCTCCGTGTGCTGACAGTGGGGATTTACCAGTGTTGTCTGAGGAGGTGGTGGACAATGGCGAGACACAGGTGTCGGGGGGTGAGGTAGTTGTATGGGAAGCAAGTTACAGTGAGGACTCCTTGGGGGGACTTTCTCATGATGGGACAGATTCAATTGTGTTTAGAAAGGCTGATGGGCTTCCGTCAGCACTGTGTGTATAGAACCCCATGGCCTTTCATAAAAATAGTCTGGCGATGACCCCAAGGCAATTTTCAGGGACACGGTAATGGTGACCCACTTAAAAATGCTGTCTGACAACCTGGCGGTGAACCCCTGATTGTCTGTCTTTCAATAAGATTGCAGTGTAAAGCATGGTGGTGAGCCTCAGTAATAAGATTGCAGTGTAAAGCATGCTGGTGAGCCTCAGTATGACTTTTTAGATGGAGATTGCATGTGGTCACGTACTCCCTGGAACCCCATAGTCACCCCTTCTCTGATGTGCTACCCCAGAACATTCTCTTCCCCAATTCACAAGACCTTTTGCAGTCTCCGTGTGCTGACAGTGGGGATTTACCAGTGTTGTCTGAGGAGGTGGTGGACAATGGTGAGACACAGGTGTCGGGGGGTGAGGTAATTGTATGGGAAGCAAGTTACAGTGGGGACTCCTTGGGGGGACTTTCTCATGATGGGACAGATTCAACTTGGGTGGATCAGGCACAGGAACAGATCAATTTTTTATTTTTTTTTGTGTTTATTTAACTTTTATTTAGCACAAATAACCACAGAGATATTTATTCGTTCTCTTCGCTGCACAGTCTGGCGTTGGGGTTCGTCACTTTGATGGCGAGCTGTGCCGCTTTCTCCACAATGGTCTTTCGGTTCTTTGAGGAGACGTTGAGGAGATCAGTGAAATTCAGTGAATGACGACGCAGGACCCCAACTTAAAAATTTAGCATCAACCGGTACAGTCGTAAATTATGAGCTTGATCAAGTGTGGCATGTGTTCTCTGTATTCTTCCCAGTTTAATACCTTATATGTCAGCTATCCGGAAAAATAGTTTGGAGAGAGAGAAAGATAGGAAAAAGACGTAAATTGTTTGGAGAGAGGGCCTGTAGGTGGACCTCCGGAAAAATTGTTTGGAGACAGGGCCTGTAGGTGGACCTTCGGAAAAATTGTTTGGAGTGAGGGCCTGTAGGTGGACCTCCGGAAAAATTGTCTGGAGAGAGGGCCTGTAGGTGGACCTCTGGAAAAATTGTTTGAAGAGAGGGCCTGTAGGGGGCCCTCCTGAAAAATTGTGGTAAAAGAGTGCTAGTTGGACCTCTAAAAAATTGTGTTTTTTTTGGTCAGCGTTAGGCAAAGACGACATGGAGGAGGAGTAGGAGGAGTAGAGAAGAGGAATCGGATACATAAGTAATGTTAATCTTTAGCTGCTTTCCCCCGGAGGAGATTTGAATTCCGGTGAAATCCAGGCTTTGTTCATTTTAATAAGCGTCAGCCTGTCAGCGCTGTCAGTTGACAGGCGTGTACGCTTATCGGTGATGACGCCACCAGCTGCACTGAATACCCGCTCTGACAGCACGCTAGCGGCAGGGCAGGCCAGCACCTCCAAGGCGTACAGCGCCAGTTCAGGCCACGTGTCCAGCTTTGAAACCCAGTAGTTGTATGGAGCAGAGTGATCGCTACGGACGTTGGTATGGTCAGCTAGGTACTCCCTCACCATCTTTCTGTACAGCTCCCCCCTACTCTGCCTAGACTGGGGACAGGTGACAGTTTCTTGCTGGGGTGACATAAAAGTGGCAAAGGCCTTGGACAGCGTTCCCCTGCCAGTGCTGGACAAGCTGCCTGCTCGGCTCCTCTCCCCCGCTACTTGGCCCACAGAACCATGCCCTCTGCCGCTAGCGGCGTCAGATGGGAAGGATTGTTTCAGCTTGTGCACCAGGGCCTGTTGATATCTATTCACTCTCATACTCCTTTCCTCTGCAGGGATGAGAGTGGAAAGGTTCTGCTTGTACCGTGGGTCCAGGAGAGTGAACACCCAGTAATCGGTGTTTGAAAAAATGCTTCTAACGCGAGGAACACGGGATAGGCAGCCTAACATGAAGTCTGCCATGTGCGCCAGAGTCCCAACACGTAAGAATTCCCTCTCCTCACTGGCCTGACTCTCCATTTCCTCCTCCTCCTCCTCCAAGTCCTCCTCTTCAGCCCATACATGCTCAAGAGTTAAGGACTGAGCACTGGTACCCTCTACTGTCTCGCCGACATTCTCCTCCTCTTCCTCCTCATCCTCATCCCCCTCCTCCGATACGCGCTGAGAAACAGACCGGAGAGTGCTCTGGCTATCAAGCAACGTATCTTCCTCCACCGTCTCTTGTGACAAGCGCAAAGCATCCGACTTCATGCTGAGCAGTGAGTTTTTCAACAGGCAAAGCAGCGGGATGGTGAGGCTGATAATGGCGGCATCGCCGCTGACCATCTGTGTTGACTCCTCAAAGTTGCTCAACACCTGGCAGATATCAGACATCCACGTCCACTCCTCATTGTAGACTTGAGGAATCTGACTGACCTGACTACCAGTTCTGGTGGAAGTTGACATCTGGCAGTCTACAATCGCTCTGCGCTGCTGGTAAACTCTGGATAACATGTTTAATGTAGAATTCCATCTCGTGGGCACGTTGCACAACAGTCGGTGAGCGGGCAGTTGTAGGCGGCGCTGCGCTGCCCTGAGAGTGGCAGCATCTGTGGTCGACTTGCGGAAATGCGCACAGATGCGGCGCACCTTGGTGAGCAAATCAGACAGATTGGGGTATGTCTTGAGGAACCGCTGAACTATTAGATTGAACATGTGGGCCAGGCATGGCACATGTGTCAGTCTGCCGAGTTGCAGAGCCGCCACCAGGTTACGCCAGTTGTCACACACAACCATGCCTGGCTTGAGGTTCAGCGGTGCCAGCCACAGATCGCTCTGTGCCGTGATGCCCTGTAACAGCTCTTGGGCGGTGTGCCTTTTGTCACCTAAGCTGTTTGAGCACCGCCTGCTGGCGCTTACCCACGGCACTGCTGCTGTGCCTAGAGCTACTGACTGAAGGCGCCGTGCCCACGTATGGTAATTCGGAGGAGGAGATGGAGGAGGAGGAGGGGTCGGAGGAGGAGGCATAGTACGTCTGAGAGACCGTAACCGAGGTAGGCCCCGCAATCCTCGGTGTGGGCAGTACATGAGCGGCCCCAGGGTCAGTCTCGGTCCCAGCCTCCACCAAGTTAACCCAATGTGCCGTCAGTGAGATATAGTGTCCCTGCCCGGCAGCACTTGTCCACGTGTCCGTGGTTAGGTGGACCTTCTCAGAAACAGCGTTGGTCAGAGCACGGATGATGTTCTCTGACACGTGCTGGTGTAGGGCTGGGACGGCACATCGGGAAAAAGAGTGGCGGCTGGGGACCGAATACCGAGGGGCAGCCACCGCCATGAGATTGCGAAAGGCCTCGGTCTCTACCAGCCTATAGGGCAGCATCTCCAGGCTCAGCAATTTGGAGGTTGAGGGCTTGGGCATGTGGGTGGGTGGAACTGTATTTCCTCTTGCGCTCCAGCGTCTGCTGTAAAGACAGCTGAACGCTGCGCTGGGACACATTGGTGGACACTGTGGAGGATCGTGGAGGCGAAGGTGTGGTTTTCCGGCGGGAGGCACTCGTGCCGGGGTCCTGGGCAGGGGGTTGACTAGCAGAGGCAGCGAGTGACACAGGGGAAGGAGCAGTGGTGTGACCCGCAGGAGGTGGTGAACGGCCTTGGTTCCATTGAGTGGGGTGTTTAGCACTCATATGCCTGCGCATGCTGGTGGTGGTTAGGCTAGTAGTGGTGGCACCCCTGTTGATCCTGGTGTGGCACAGGTTGCACACCACAGTCCGTCGGTCATCCTCACTTTCTTTAAAGAACCTCCAGACTTGCGAACATCTAGGCCTCGCCACGGGAGCTTCACTACGTGAAACAGTTGCTGCTGATGCACCAGCTCTGGCCCTGCTTCTCCCTCTGGCCACACCACTGCCTCTTCCAACCTGTTCTGGTGCAGCACTCGCCTCCGCCTCAGAAGCACTGTCTTCACTCGGCTTATCAACCCAGCTTGGGTCAGTCACCTCGTCATCCTCCAATTCCTCAGTCTGCTCCCCCCTTGGACTTCCTGCCCTGACAACAACTTCACCACTGTCTGACAACCGTGTCTCCTCATCGTCCGACACCTCTTTACAAACTTCTTCCACTAACTCAACATTGTCATCATCATCATCATCACCCACAGTCTGCGACAGTTGGAAAACTTGGGCATCGGGAACGAGGTCAGCAGCAACCTGAGAAGTGGTTTGTGACTCTGGGAAGGGTCCAGAAAACAGAAAACAGCATTCCAAATTTTCCTGGGAGGGGGAAGACTGGGGGGAAGGAGGTTGAGGTGGAGGAGCCAGAGGAGTGCTCCCTTGGGTAACGTGGGTGGACTGCGTGGAAGACTGACTGGTGGACAAATTACTTGAAGCATTGTCCGCAATCCACGACATCAGCTGTTCGCACTGTTGTGGTTTCAACAGTCCTCTACCACGTGTCCCTGTAAGTTGAGAGATGAAGCTAGGGAGTGTAGCTCTGCGGCGTTCCCCTGCTCCCTCATCAGCAGGTACTGTCTCACCCTGCCCAGGACCACAGCCTCTGCCCCCTGCAGTAATTGAATGCCCACGCCCTCGTCCTCGACCCTTAGCCCTGGGGTTCAACATTTTCTGTATATAAGTGTATTATATAAAAAATAAAAAATAAATGGGCCTGCTGTACTGAAACCCACAAACTTGTTCAGTCTGGTTTAATTAAGTGACGTACAGAAAGTGGACAGAAAATACGGATTGTAGTGAGTGTACTGAACTGTGACACACAGAATGGTTCCACACTGCTGTGTGAAATGGATTCGTATCACTGAGCTAAAACAACAAAAAAACTATTTTTTTTATATATTTTTTTTATATATTTTTTTTTAGTTTTGTTTTTTTTGGAACGTGACTTGCAGAAACTATCGTATAGCTAACTCACACCCTGCTGACGGTGGCTATTTTGACTGCGACCCAGACAAATGTCGCACAGAGATTTTTGGGATTAAGCTATATACGTGAGAGCAAAAGACCCGGTTGGATTAAGTGACGTACAGAAAATGTCACCTGGACAGAAAATACGGATTGTAGTGAGCGTACTGAACTGTGACACACAGAATGGTTCCACACTGCTGTGTGAAATGGATTCGTATCACTGAGCTAAAACAACAAAAAAACTATTTTTTTTCATATATTTTTTTTTAATATTTTTTTTTTTATAGTTAAGTTTTTTTTGGAATGTGACGTGCAGAAACTATCGTAGAGCTAACTCACACCCTGCTGACGGTGGCTATTTTGACTGCGACCCAGACAAATGTCGCAGAGATTTTTGGGATCAAGCTATATGCGTGAGAGCAAAAGACCCGGTTGGATTAAGTGACGTACAGAAAGTGTCACCTGGACAGAAAATACGGATTGTAGTGAGTGTGCTGAACTGTGACACACAGAATGGTTCCACACTGCTGTGTGAAATGGATTCGTATCACTGAGCTAAAACAACAAAAAAACTATTTTTTTCATATATTTTTTTTTATATATTTTTTTTTTAGTTTTGTTTTTTTTGGAGCGTGACGTGCAGAAACTATCGTTGAGCTAACTCACACCCTGCTGACGGTGGCTATTTTGACTGCGACCCAGACAAATGTCGCACAGAGATTTTTGGGATCAAGCTATATACGTGAGAGCAAAAGACCTGGTTGGATTAAGTGACGTACAGAAAGTGTCACCTGGACAGAAAATACGGATTGTAGTGAGCGTACTGAACTGTGACACACAGAATGGTTCCACACTGCTGTGTGAAATGGATTCGTATCACTGAGCTAAAACAACAAAAAAACTATTTTTTTTATATATTTTTTTTTATATATTTTTTTTTATAGTTAAGTTTTTTTTGGAATGTGACGTGCAGAAACTATCGTAGAGCTAACTCACACCCTGCTGACGGTGGCTATTTTGACTGCGACCCAGACAAATGTCGCACAGAGATTTTTGGGATCAAGCTATATACGTGAGAGCAAAAGACCCGGTTGGATTAAGTGACGTACAGAAAGTGTCACCTGGACAGAAAATACGGATTGTAGTGAGTGTACTGAACTGTGACACACAGAATGGTTCCACACTGCTGTGTGAAATGGATTTGTATCACTGAACTAAAACAATATAAAAACTATTTTTTTTAAATATTTTTTTTTATATATTTTTTTTTTAGTTTTGTTTTTTTTGGAACGTGACGTGCAGAAACTATCGTAGAGCTAACTCACACCCTGCTGACGGTGGCTATTTTGACTGCGACCCAGACAAATGTCGCACAGAGATTTTTGTGATCAAGCTATATACGTGAGAGCAAAAGACCCGGTTGGATTAAGTGACGTACAGAAAGTGTCACCTGGACAGAAAATACGGATTGTAGTGAGTGTACTGAACTGTGACACACAGAATGGTTCCACACTGCTGTGTGAAATGGATTCGTATCACTGAGCTAAAACAACAAGAAAACTATTTTTTTTATATATTTTTTTTTATATATTTTTTTTTTTTTAGTTTTGTTTTTAGTTTTTGTATTATATATGAATGGCACTGAGGAGTTCATCATCTACTGGGGGCACCAAGAGGGGGAAGCATTATATATAACTGGCACTGAGGAGTTCATCATCTACTGGGGGCACCAAGAGGGGGAAGCATTATATGTAACTGGCACTGAGTATGTCATCATCTGCTGGGGCACCAAGAGAAGGAAGCATTATATATAACTGGCACTGAGGAGTTCATCATCTACTGGCGGCACCAAGAGGAGGAAGCATTATATATAACTGGCACTGAGGAGGTCATCATCTACTGGGGGCACCAAGAGGGGGAAGCATTATATGTAACTGGCACTGAGGAGGTCACCATCTGCTGGGGGACAACAAGTGGAGGAAGCATTATATATAAATGGCACTGAGGATGTCATCATCTACTGGGTGCACCAGGGGAAAGCAATACATATAACCAGGGGCAGACTGATAACTTAAAGTGGCCCTGGAAAAAATACTAAAACTGGCCCCATTTTGTAGTTGGGTCCAAATTGATGGAAGGCAGGGCTTGTAATACCATACTGTGGCACATTATACCACCCCAACAGAGCCAAATACCACAGTCCATCACAAAATACTGCCAGCAGCACAAAATACTTCCCCAAAAACTTCCACTGACTGGCCGTGAGGAGGGCCCAGGAGGCCCCCTGGGCATCAGCCCACCGGGAAATTTCCCTGTAAGGTCTATGGCCAATCCACCCCTGTATATAACTGGTACTGAGGAGTCCATCATCTACTGGGGAAACAAAAGGAGGAAGCATTATATATAACTGGCACTGAGGAGTTCATCATCTACTGGGGGGCACCACCAGAGGGAAGCATTATATATAACTGGAACTTCATTGCAGGGCACCAAGGGGGAGAGCATTATACCGTGTTTCCCCGAAAATAAGACCTATCCCTAAAATAAACCCTAGTGCTATTTTGCCTTGTTTTTGGAGTAGGCTTAAAATATGAGCCCTACACCAAAAATAAGCCCTATCTACGTTACTGTATAAAGTGATTACAAGTGAGCGCTTCCATTATGGAATCGCTCACTTGTATATTTTCGCTGCCGGCACCCTATCAGACCTCAGATCAGTCCACCCTGCCCCATAGTAATAAAATAAAAAACTCCTCTTACCTGTCCTGCGCCGAGGCTCCGCTCCGGGTCCAGCGCTCCACAGGCTTCCAGGGCCGGCGCTGCACTGTCCTGACCGCGTACAGCGTCAGGACATAGTGCGCACACTATGACCTGACGCTGCACGCAGTCAGGTGACAGTGCAGCGCCGGCCTCAGAAGCCAGAGGAGCACCCGGAGCGGAGCCGCGGTGCAGGACAGGTAAGAGGAGTTTTTTATTTTATTGTTATGGGGCTGGGTGGGCTGATCTGAGGTCTGATGGGGGCACGCTGATCTGAGGTCTGAAGGGGGCACAGTGGGCTGATCGGGGGTCTGATGGGGGCATGCTGATCTGAGGTCTGAAGGGGGCACAGTGGGCTGATCGGGGGTCTGATGGGGGCACGCTTTAAACCGTGTTTCCCTGAAAATAAGGCCTATCCCAAAAATAAGCCCTAACGCTTTTTTTGGAGGAAAAAAAATAATAAGACACTGTCTAATTTTCGGGGAAACATGGTATCTAACTGGCACTGAGGGGGTCATCATCTATTGGGGAAAACATTATATACTACATTGCCAGGGGCGTAGCTATAGGGGAAGCAGGGGAAGCGGCTGCTTTGGGGCCCAGACTCACAAAGGGGCCCCCTCAGGAGGAATACTAAAAGATTTTATTGTCAGGGCCCCCTCAACAGTATTTTACAATGACATTATATATAGTATATACGTGTAGGAAACGGACAGAGCGGCTGATGGGCTTCGTCTGAGAGAGCAGTTTTGACCAGCCACAGGAGTGGGGGATGCGCGAGTTGAGGGTTGCGAAGAAGTTGCTGAGGGGGGGCCCCATTCTAAAATTTGCTGTGGGGCCCGGTCAGTTGTAGTTACGCCACTGTACATTGCATAAATGAAGGGAGGAAGTATTATACACTGATGAGCAAAAGGTAACAATGTTTTGCACTTTTGACTTTTAAGCTCCATATCTCACCATCCACTACAGCTTAGAACGTGAGACCGCCATCATTTTATAGACAATCATCATACATAAATTGGACTTGCAACTATTTAGCATATGATTAGCAAATTCTTGTCATGAAACTGCATTGTTACTGTTTTGCTCCTAAAATTCTAAATTTAAATGTTTATTATTTTGTAAATTCACCTTAGGCTTTCAATAATGCCTTAATCCTTCTGGGCATGCTCTCGATCAGATTCAAGCATGTCTCGACCAAAATCTTATCCCAGGTCTCTTCTACACATTCCCAATGTTAGTGCATACTAGTCGACTCACTTGTATATGCATACACCTTTTTCTTCAACTCTACCCACAAGTGTTCAATTGGTTTGAGGTCTGGGGACTGTGGGGGCCAATCCAGCACCTGTACTTCAGTGTCATTGAACAATTTCTTTGCCAGTTGCTCAATATATGATAAATGAAGTCTTTATATAATTGTGATATTGGTTTTATTGGTTTCATTCAACAATGGCCAAGTGACTGCAGAGCTACATGATAAAACATAACATCAATCACCTAATGCAAAGATGAACAGAGGAGCTTTCCATTGCCAGTCAGATATTTTATCCTCCTGGTTGAGTGCTACACCTGCCTGGGTGACACCATTGGATTTGCTCTGCGCTAGATGAGATAAATGTGATTAATATGCTCTGGATTGTGCCATGCGTACACTGCATGTTTATGAGAAGGAAGCTCTGACTTCTCTGCCCTTCAGTGGTTGAGGTGGGCGGTGATTGTCCAAGATTGGACTATCTTTTTCTCCATCAGCCGATGAGAGGAGACCTCGGAATTGGTTCAGCTACGGAGTAAAAATAGATGTGAGCATTAGTATTCATGTATGGAACAAACTAACCCAACTCAACTACTCTGTTAGTTCGGCAGTCCCAAATACTCTCGAAAGAATTTCACTGTACTCAGAGAGATGAGGACATGGACAGAAGATAAATGCTCAATGTTTCCTTCAGCAATAGATCTTTGTGAAGAGCCTGGCCCCTGTGTGGAATGTGGAATCAATGGCATTTCTGCTATGTAATGTGATGTAGTCACTACTTAATCAGCCACTGGATCGCAGAACATTATTGATCAAAATTTTGGGCATTTATCTTCTGCTCATGTTAAGTTTGTCAGCGTAAAGTCACTTTTAAGCATCACGAGTCTCTGAGTGTATTAGAATACTATCAGGAGAATGTACTAATTAGTTTTCATTGGCAAAGATGCCCTAATCACCTGAAAGGAGGAGCAGTCATGGGATCCCAGAAATGAGCAGTTTTTCAGATGTTGTGATGCAACGTCATAGAGAACTGTCTCCCCCTCCATATGTGTCACTACATCACAGGTCCCAGTATCTTTCTAGCCCTTCTCTAGCTCAGACCATTTCACACACATGAATGTCAATGCCCGGAAACGCTAAGCTCTTTTCCCCTTACTCCTCTGTTCAAGGCATGTCTCAGTTACATCATAGATGTATGCCAGCCCCTAGCCGGTGTATTTTTGAGTTTCTGGTGCATGGAGTCCTGTAGATGCCTAACACCCAGAGGTATCCGCCAAGTGGTACCTTACTGTCTGAATCCAGTGCACAGCCTTGATGGTTCTAAACCTTCTGTGGACGTCTGTTCTCTTTCTCACAGGGGTAGGATCACAGTTAAGTTGTTCTCTGGCAGCTTTTCAGTCACAGGAATGGTGTTTCCTGGATGCCCATGGCCCTTCCACTGCCCCCCTCTTGTCCCTACCTGGTGCGGCCTGAGACAATCGGATCACCTGGCCTCATTGGTGGTACACCCCTGTTCCTGGATGAGGCTTCTCCTTTGGGACTACTTGGCAGGAGCTCACTCATACAGGTCTTATCTCTACCCCTGGTCAGCTAAGACTTACTAACCAGAGAAGGAACCTAACCAAGACTGCCAGTATAAACTGCTTTATGTCCACACACAACTATTTGGAATACATAGTGCATACAGGGATAAGTACTTGTAGCATTAAATCACAACATTTAACTTTTCGCCAAACAGTGAGCTTGGGACCATCTATATGGCACTGTTATTTCGTAAGTATAGGATTTTGTTGCACTGGGGAACACAGTGGGCACAGTACTGGGGATGATACCATGATAACACTGTTGGGGCACCTGGAGGAGAATGACAGAAAAGTGAGCAAGCTATGATGTCTGTGTGGTAAACTCTGCAGAGATGAGAAATGGCTCTCATGTATTGTCTGTGGCCAGATGGAGAAGATGAGGAAAGAGAATGTGAACTTCAGAGGAGACATCACTGGATGTAATACATACGTAGTGCTGTATCCTCCTGTATGTGTAATAGAGGTGAATATAATGTCCATTCAAATATGCCTTTTGCACTGGAGCTGGGAGGTTGGAATTTGACATATACACATTGGGGCTTGGGCCCAAATCTTTTGAGACCCTAGCACTAGTGTTGAGCGAGCACCTCTGTGCTCGTATGCTCGGGTGCTCTGGCCGAGCACTAGGGGTTTCTCCAGTGCTCGGCCAAGAACCCGAGCATAATGTTAATAAATGGGACTAAGCCTGGCACCACCCGCTCGGAAGAGGGGAGGGTGTCTGGTTAATAGAAAAAGGTCAGAATCGCAACTTCTCTTCTTTTACTCCTTTCACTCGTAAAAGTACACTAATTAACTGAATGTGTATGCATTAGCGTACATTACAGTGCATGGAAGAGACTCGAGCATTGCGCTCGAGTACACTCGGTGTTCGGCCGAACACCGAGCGGACCCGAGTGTAGGCATGCTCGGCCGAACAGCGAGTTCGGCCAAGCATGCTTGCTCAACACTACCTAGCACATTAATAAGACATTTGTAAATGTTCCCTTCTTTTCTTGCCATTACCTGTTCAGGGCTTATACTTATTGGCTCCTTGAATATAATCCAGGTGACACACTCATTCAGTGGTGGATGGGTCAAGGATCCAAGGTAACTCCAGTAGTCTTTTGATGTAGGTAGCAAGGTAGATGGATCAAAGTTGGCAAAAGCTGCTTGTTTGCCCTACGAATTGATAAAATATTGTAATAAACATGTCAGACCACTCCAAGATATATACACTTTAAGGTGCACAGTGTATCTATTTATTTGAATCTTCACCTTTTTTATTATTGTTGGCTACACAGTCATTGAAGGGTTACTGAACACCTGTTCCCATTGAAGTGAATGGGAGCAGTGCTGCAGCAACCAGCTCCACAATGTACAGAGCTGTGTAGTTCTGGTGCTGACTTCCTGACAGCTGATCAGCGGGGATACAGGGTGTCAGACCCCTGCCGATCAGATTTAGATGGCCTATCCTGGGGGTAGCCAATCTGTATAAAAGTATTGGACACCCACTTTAAGTTAGTAAAAGTTATATTCTGATGAATGTTATTGATGGCAGACTACTAGTATTTGCCATTAATTTTGGATCAGTGTGAGATCTGAATTCTTGGTCCCCCACTTATGCAACCTCAGTTTGGATGCAATATGAAAAGTCTAAGGCCCCTTTCAGACAAGCAAGTTTTCTGTCCGTGTTTCTGTCTGTGTAAGGCTTCATTCACACGACCGTATGACGTTCCGTATGGCATCCGTGTTTCCGTTTTTTTTGCAGATCCATTGTAACAATGCCTATCCTTGTCAGCAAAACGGACTAGAATAGGACATGTTCTATCTTTTTTTGCGGAATGGAAATACGGACATACGGAAACGGAATGCACACGGAGTACTTTCCGTTTTTTTTGTGGACCCATTGAAATGAATGGTTTCGCATACGGTCCGCAAAAAAAACGGAACGGACACGGAAACAAAATACGGTCGTGTGAATGAAGCCTAATGCGTTAAAGAGGCTCTGTCACCAGTTTCAAACCTATGTATTAAAATACATAGGTAAATAGCTGCAGTGCACACAATTAAAGACATACCTTTATAGCAGACGTCATAGCAGGGGTTGTTGAGTAAAGTTAACTTTTAAAAATATGCAAATTAACCTTCAGAGCACCGGGAGGCGGGCTTTTCCTTATGAGCACTGCTTTTTTACCGCCCTCCCGGGTCCGTGGCACGCTGCTAAATGTAATCACGCCCCCTTAATGCATGATAGACACGGTCTAGCGCTGAAATCTCACGCCTGCGCACTCCTAATGTTCCTGGCGCATGCGCAGTAGCGCTTGCAGTGCCGAGCACTGCAAGCGCTTTGTTCCCTCTGCGCACGCGCCGTCACTTCCGGGTCTATAGAAGTGAATGGGCCTTGTTATTCTTCAGGTTTTTTTCACTCCCATGAAAACTGCAGACAAAACTGATGCAACGAGTGCAAAACCATCAGTTTTTTCCTGAACAGATCCTGACACAATCCGTATTGCTCTTGTGGAAGAGGCCTAAAGGTCTGTTCACATTTCTCTTTTTATAGAATGTTTAAAGTATACAAACGTATGCAATTTTATGGTTAAATATGTGGGTGTTTTAATGTATATCGGATGTATGTTTATGTTGATGTATGTGTATATATGTATGTTTCAAAATGTTTGTGTATTTAAAAAAAAAGCAAAAATATCCTTTTTTTCTGTCAACCTTTCTTGTTTTAAATAAAGATTTAATGGCATTATCTTAAACAAAATGGATACGTTGAACGGATTGAAGCGTAATGTCTTCCGTTTCTATATGGCTCTCATTGACTACAATGTAAAAAAAATGTATATGTTTCTATACTTTTTCTTCAGGACAGAATAGCGTTGTATGCTACACTATTCTGTCATTCAAAAAAAAAGTATTGAAACATAACCAGGGACAAACAGAGTCAAAAGTATGCACTTTAGAATTAAATCTTCCCAAATCTATGGGTATCTCAATCAATACCTTTCATTAAAGGGGTTCTCCGGGAATTAAGAAAATGAAAATACTTAAGTATTACTTTATTATAAATATATTCCCAAATACTTTTCATTAGTTATAATGGCTTGTTTTGTCTAGGGAGCAATCATCAGGAGAAATAAAATGGCCGCCGTCCTATTAGTACACACAAAACCTGTCCTAATCACACAGCAGGACAAGTTACTTCACAACACTAAGGTAAAGATGAGCCTCATCCTCCTCTCTGCTCTGCTTGTCAGGGATTATGATCCTATATACAGCTAATAAGATCTTCAGCTGAATCTCTGTAGAAATGGAGTTCATGAGGAGACATGAAGTACAGAGAGAAGGTGGGGATGTGGATAATGAGCAGCAGTTGTATGCAGTCTCCATTAGCACAGCCCCACATTACCACAGTCTGTCCTGTCATCATCCTCTCTGTACTTCATGTCTCCTCATGCCATTCCTACAGAGATTCAGATGAAGACCTTATCAGCTGTATTCAGGATCATAATCCCTGACAGTCAGAGCAGAGAGGAGGATGAGGCAGTTATATGAAGTAACTTGTCCTGCTGTGTGATTAGGACAGGTTTTGTGTGGACAAATAGGACGGCGGCCATTTTATTTCCCCTCATGATTGCTTCCAAAACAAGCCATTATAACTAATGAAAGGTATTTGGGAATATATTTATAATAAAGTTATATTTACGTATTTTCATTTTCTTAATTCCTGGAGAACCCCTTTAAGTTTTTACTGTATTCAAATGTACATGCTCAACGAGAAGTGAACAGCCCCCAAATTAGACTATCAATATTAGAAACACAAGCAGTAAATGTTACTTACCCTAGTTTTAATTTGGCTTAGTGCATCCACCACTTTTTGTAGACCAGAATGTGCACCACCAACCTAAGAAAAAAAGAGATACTGTGAAATGCCACAAAATCACAAAAAAGTTGTCCATTTTCAGCAGCAATGAGAGACAACGCTCTGAGTGATTTTAGAATTTTTAGCGATTAGTGGGGGTCTCAGCACCTCACCATTCAAAACCATTTTATTGTTATTTTTTTTAGAATTATTGCCTTTTTTTTTATTTTGTCAGCTATTGAAATCTCAGAGCAGTAATCTCAGAGAGATTAAATCTCAGTTTATGACACTGCTGTGAAGGGAAGAGATTATGGACAAGGTAAACCTGGATATACACATAAGATAACTGTCGGCCAAACAAGTTATCTCTCCCGGTCCCTCATACATATGCATGGTTGGCTGAGAATGCATATGTATTGAATGAGGATGGGGTTCCTGAACTCCAGCTTACCCAATCCATATCTCCCTTGATATCAGAGGAGAATCACGAGAACGCATACATATTAAATGGTCAGCCATCTAATTCAGTCACCACCCCACTCCTTATGTGAAGGAGGCAGAAGTATTCGTATGACAAATCATGCCTGCACCATTTTTGGATAAAATAAATTTTGGGATTCTGAGAAGCAGTGAATTTCTGGTTAGTACTTGCAGCATCCAGCTCCAAGAATCACGTATACTGAGATATTATTGCTCATATGCTCAAGTGCTAAATAAAAGTAATTATTAGGAAAAAGGTAACAGAACAAGTAAGCTATGTCATCTAGAACATATAACAGTAGAATTGAAAAGAACCGGGGACGGGAATTTTTTTTTTAGGCTACTTTCACACTAGCGGCAGGGGTGTCTGGCAGGCTGTTTCAGCAGGTGAACAGCTTGCCGGATCCGTGCTGCCGCTAGTGCACCTGTGTGGCCGAAACTACGCTCCGTCCCCATTCACTATAATGGGGACGGGCCAGAGTTCCGGCACCAGCATGGCAAACATACCGAGAGGCGGCCGGACTAAAATTACGACATGTTGTAATTTTAGTCTGTCCGCCTCTTGGCATATTTGCCGCGCTGCGGCCAGAACTCCGGCCCGTCCCCATTATAGTGAATGGGGACGGAGCGTAGTTTCGGCCACACAGGTGCACTAGCGGCAGCACGGAACAAAATTTAAATTTACAAAAATAAAAAAGGTTAATACAAGAATCACGTATACTGCAAAGGTAATTATAAGCCTTATTTCATAGACACCACTAGATGGGGCTGGTGTCACCCTCTATATAAGGAGAGGAAAGAACATTCCAGAGCCAGACTAAACTAGTTCAGTGTAGGGAGAGAAAGGAAGCACAAAGATGTGAGGCTGACAGTTTAGCTCATCCTGGACTTGGATCCACCCAGGAATGAGCCACAACATCTCTAAAGCAGAACAGATGCTAGGGAGGTGTAGAGAAAGACCTATAGAAGTGAGCGGTCTACAAAGTACTTATTTGACTCTACGGCACCCATGTTCAGGATCAGGAGAAGCCTTCGGTGCCTGAGCACATCAAAATACAGTTTGGTGCTCCCGTATCTACGTCCGTATCCCATGGTGGAAGAGTGGATAAGAAACCTGTCAAAGAATGTAGCAGAAAAGTTTGCTTGCCATGGAGGGGAATGCCCTTACTGGTTGTGAGAGAGATTATTGCCTTAGGTAACGTATTACACCTCACATCTGGAAGCTAAAGTCAGTTAGAAAAATGTAGGAGAAAGAAGATTGCTTAAAGGGGTTGTCTCACTTCAGCAAGTATCATTTATCATGTAGAGAAAGTTAATACACACCACTTACTAATGTATTGTGATTGTCCATATTGTCTCCTTTGCTGGCTTGATTCATTTTCCCATCACGTTATACACTGCTTGTTTCCATGCTGGTGACCACCCTGCAATCCAGCAGTGGTGGTCGTTCTTGCACACTATATGAAAAAGCGCCAGTCCCTCTCTGGTGGTTGGGACCGTAGGCATGCACATAAGCTTGTTCTTTTTCCTATATTGTACAAGCACGACCACCACTGCTGGATTGCAGGGTGGCCGTAACCATGGAAATGAGCAGTGTATAATGTGATGATAAACTGAATTAAGCCAGCAAAGGAGACAATATGGACAATCACAAAACATTAGTAAGTGAGGTATTAACTTTCTCTACATGATAAATGCCATTTGATTAAGTGAGACAACCATCCCTTTAAACCCTTTAAACCATCTGGCCTTTGATTATCTGTGCAGATGTCAGACCTGTAACATCTGAGGAGACTGCATTTCTGTATTAACATCAGCCAGTCCATTACTAGTCCACCGGTCTGCTGCACAACTGTCTCCTCATGATTGCTTCCTGCACTACATTTGCACTGGAAGGTGCTGGCCCCACAATAACAGGGACCCTGCCTGGCACCGTAAAACCAGCAACATCAAGGGCAGCTCAACCATCATCAGGCAGGAGCGTCCTGAAAACTGAAGAACCAATGTGTTCTTCCTGTCACTGCACGCCAGCCCAGAGAGTTTCAGAATAGTGAGTACCAACTACTGCACCCATCTGGTCACCCACACTCATGTACACCCCTGCAGCCTGGTCGATGCACACATACCTGTAAGAAAACAGTCAGTACAGCACATCCATCAAGATTTTTAGAGGCCTCAGCAAAACTGGAATATTTTTCAGCGTTCCAGTGGACAAGATGCAGCTATAGTAAAAGGGAAAACAATTACAAAATAAAATGTTATCATTTAACTACATAAAAACAATACAATAATATAGCAGGCTAACTAACCACTTGACCCTGGGTATCCAAAGGTTTACATTTTGCCACTTGTATTATGATGGTCATAGGTTTATGAAGCCTTATTTATGAGCATTTTTCAGACATAATTCTACTTTTTTTTATAGTGGTGCTTAAAAGTATGTGAACCTTTCAGAATTTTCTATATTTCTGCAAATTAGACCTTACCCAAGTTCTAAAAGTAAAGTTAACCAAATTAGAAATCAGTGACAACATTAGACTTGATTACTTATTTCTAAGGAAAATGAGAAGGAAAAGTTTGTGAACCTTTGCTTTTAGTATCAGATGTGACCCCCTTGTGCAGCAATAATTGCAATTAAATGTTGTCTGTAATTGTTAATGCACTTGTAGGAAAATCTGATGTTGTTTTAGTTTAAATTTATGCAGAAATATAGAAAATTCTGAAGGGTTTACACATTTTCAAGCACCACTGTATATATATACCATACACTGGACATCCTGAATGATACTGTACATGTTACAATAATGGGAGAATCAAATATGTCTATACTATTTGGTATGTAAACACGTATATTCAAAAAACATTATTAATGTGAAAAACAAATAATTTTTACCATTTCTTTATTATATGTAGTTATAATCTTTTACTATTACTATTACTGTCTACCTAGATGCCAGGATGTTAGCCTGTGTACCAAGAGAAAACAGGCAGTTCTTAGAGCCGGGATTCTGCACTCCAGTTGCTGTGAAACTACAACTCCCAGCATGCAAACATGCTCAGCAGAGCAGTTCTTCTGACTCCAATAGAAGTGAATGGAGCTTTCTGGGAGTTGTAGTTTCAGAACACCGTCCTTTCCGTTCTCCTGCTCCTAAATGGAGCAGGAGAACGGAAGTGCTGAACGGTGATGTGAACGAGCCCTTAGCTTTTTTTGTAGCGTCTGAAGCAGGAGTGCAGCATTTCAGTGTTTTATTTAAAATGAGTTACCTCTGCTGAATATGCCTTCCCATCCACAGTGTGCTCCGATCCAATATCATTAGTTGGACCCCAGTGGAAGTGGAAATTGATAAGCCTGTAGCTAGCACTGAGGGGGCCTCCTTTAACCACTGTAAAGAAGATAAAAGTGTTACAGCATTATAAGAGACATTATGACCCGTATAAAGGCTAGCCGTCCATCTATATATATATCTTTTATGACTCTGCTTCCAGCTATGCCCGCTGTACCCCATGTGTGCACCTATCAGAACTACAAGACATCTAACCATACATTGATACATTATATAGAAAGGACACTTTGGTAAATATGGACATGTCCATCTCATTCTCAGTTACACTTGCATTGCTGCATTTTGACCAGCCATTTATTACATTTACCATGCATGATTACCAGTTATGCCACTAATATAAAGGGGTTGCCCCCACGAAAAATATTTGACAGTTTTCAAACCAGCACTTGGATCTGAATACTTTTGTAATTGCATGTAATTAAAAAAATATTATAGCTACTGAGTTATTCAATAAAATCTATCCATATAGCGCCACCTGCTGTTTGATCTTTTTCTAATTTCTGTGTCCTGCTCACTGAGACGGAAGCACATGCTCGGTTCCATCCTTCAACTGCCACTAGCTGCAGCAGAAAGGACACATCCCTGAGAAAGGACACATCCCCTAATCTGACAGCTTGAAACAGATCTAGCAGAAAAATTGGCGCAATGAATGGGGAGATCTAAGGATCCAAGTGAGATACAGGGCTGGTTCTAGCTTTGTTAGAACGAGGTTGTAATGTACTAGATCCATGATGACTAACCTCCGTCACTCCAGCTGTGGTAAAACTACAACTCCCAAGATGCAAACCGGCTTTTCTACAGAAATGAATGCAGCATGCTGGGAGTCGTAGTTTCACCACAGCTGGAGTGCCAGAGTTTAGCCATCACTGTACTAGATTATTTATGATTTTCATTTTTTACATTATTCATGGCATAACCTCTTTAGGCCTCATTCATACGACCGTACGGCATCCGTGCCCGTATTGCAGAACGCAAACGGAGGTTCCGCAGTATACAGGTACTGGCCGTGTGAATTCCGTATCAACGATGTGGATCCATTCACTTGAATTCACAATATATGGAGTGGAAGCACAGATCGTAAGCCCAAGCAAGAACCCAGAAGCATTTTTAGTGGGCTTTGGCGTCCATGCCTCTGCATCCAAAAGATAGGACATGTCAAGTCAATGGGTCTGCGCCGTAATACAGGACTAACGCGGCCAGTGTCCATGATCGGCAGCACATGCACGGACGGCTTACACTTGTGTGTATGAGGCTTTAATCATATGATTACAAAACCTTTACCTGTCATTCATTCTGCACCTCAATGTCTTACCTGAGATGTCTGCAGTGTCTTCAGAAATGACATGGAAAGAATGCCCAATGTTAATAATAGATTTGATGGAAGATGGACTGTAGTTGATGCTAAGAGACTTCAAGGACGCATCAAACTTTGCCTCCTTGCTTTTAATGTCTATCGGAGACTGGAAGTTTCCTTGGGCAATGGGATAAACTTTATGCCAATGGTCAGGGCCTGAAGTAAAAAAAAAAAAATCAATGGAAAACAAGTCAAGTCAATCCATGCATTACATTTGCTTAGATAATATTTAATTATATGATGTTAAAATACCTATGAATCTGTCTTCTTGTTTTACACTTTGACGCCCATATATAGATAATGATACAAGAAAGGATTCTTTACAGTTAGAGCAGTATAACTATGGAATGCCCTCCCCCAAAAGCTGGTAATGGCAGATACTATGTCAACATTTTAAAAGGCCTAAATACTTATCTAATAACAAATAGCATTGAAGTTTATAATTAATCTAACAACTGATGTTGCATAATTGATTGAGCAGGTTGGAACTTCATGGACCTGTGTCTTTTTTTCAACCAACGTAACTGTGATTATTAACAAAACAACCAGAAAAGAATACTAGTAATAATTGTTGTAGTGTGTGTATTATTGAAATGATAGGAGAGATGCAAATTTGTTCCATGAATGCAGTCCTGTGTAGACCTATGTGTCTCCTTGGTTACACCATGGTTACAGACTACAAACAAACCCTGTTTGTAGTCAGATTCTGCAGGCGTGTGTCACACTACTGTCTCTGCTTCTTGCTAACATACAGACAGTAGCAGAGGGGTCAGACGGAATAGAATAGCGAAGACAGCATAGGACTTCTTCCTGGACTTTAAAGGGAGAGTATCATCAGAAAATGAACTATCGTTTAACCCTTTCGGACCTAGACCATACGTGTATGGTGAGAGTCCCGTCTTAAAAGATGGCGTCTGCTCGCAAGTGCAGCAGGTGCCGTAACTGCCAGCTCTCTGCTCTTTTAAACAGCAGAGGCCCGGGGCTAATGTCTGAGATCAGCGGTAATGATCATTGGAGCCATTTAACCCCTCAGGTGCCATGGTCAAATGAGAACACAGCACCTGAGAACTCTAAAGCCGTAAAACGCGCGCCACCTGGCGCAGATCGTGAAGGGTGTCCCATATTATTAATAAGCCTAAACCTGTACAAGACTTCCAGGCTGATAACTAGTATATTTGGAATATACGGAATCCTATTTGATTGCTTATTATAGTCACCTAGGGTTTTTAAAAATATACAATAAAAAAATTAAACAACATGGGCATTGCTGTATATGAAAACTATTAAAATATAAAATTATTATTCCCATACGGTGAACAGCATAATTTCACCTTCATTTAGTCACTTCTATTAAATAAAAAGTGACCAAAAAGTCATACACACTCCAAAATGGTAGCAATAAAAACTGCAGATCGTACCACAAAAAATTAGCCCTCATACAGCTCCGTAGACATAACTATAAAAAAGTTATGGGGGTCAGAACATGGCGATAAAAAGAAAAAATTATAATTTTTTCTTTTTAGTAATAAAACACAAGAAAAACTATATAAATGCGGTATTGTTGTAATCAACATGACCCAAATAATGAAGGTAACAAGTCAGTCTTAAGGCATACAGTAAGCTGAAAAAACCTGTAAAACTGTGGCAGAATTGCGTTTGTAGTGGGTAGCTAGAAAAAAAATTGCAAATGTGATGGAATTGGAAAAAAATGCAATTCTGCCACAGTTTTATGGGTTTTCTTTTAATGCATACTCTATGCTGTAAAACCGACCTGTTATCTTCATTCTCTGGGTTGGTATGATTACAGAGATACCAAATTTATATGAAGTCATACTCTCAGATCCTCTGCTACTTCCGTTCCAACGCGATGGGTCATAGTTACTGCCAGTGACTGTCTGACTGATCAAAATTCCTATGTTCAAAAGGACTAGTCTTGATGCTCTCCAAAGGAGAAACAATACAAAATATTGCAATTTAATACCCTTTAATGACTAACTAAAAAACATGATGTTATAAAGTGACAAGCTTTCGAGACTCTGAGGTCCCTTCTTCAAGGCCAGGACTTTATAACATCATGTATTTTAGTTACCCATTAAAGGGTATCAAATTACAATATTTTATATTGTTTCTCCTTTGTAGAGCATCAAGATTTCTCACTACTGGCTAACACGGTACCAAACTTTTTTTCTTTTGACCAAAAGGACTAGGATATAGAAATCAACAGGAGGCTGGGAGCATCAGGACAAGAGTGGCAGGGGATCAGGAAAAGGCAGCTATACACATTCAGTGGCTGACAGCTCTCAACTCTCTTCAGCCGTACCTGCATGTGTATTCAAAGGGGAGAAGGGAGTAAGCCGCGGTTAGATATTTCTTATTTCCCAGGAAAACAGAAGGATCAGGCAAAAACATTCCCCTCACCAGACCCTTTTCTCCCCTGACATCATGAGTCGGGAGCTCCCCACAGCATTAGCTATTAGCTTTTCAGCTGACAATACACTAATGTATATGGTGGCCTTCAGGTAAGCATGTCATCTTTTATTTTCTGCATTTTTAACTTCTGTTTAACCCCCTCCTGACATCCGCCATACATGTACAGCAGATGTCAGATCTTTGTAGAAGGCACCTGCTCTGGAGCAGAGTGAGCACCATAGCTACCAGATGCCTGCTATTTCACAATACAGACACCCCGGGCTAATGTCTGCAATCAGTGGTAATGCGGATCAAGGACATTTAACCCCAAATGTGACCACAGCATCTGAAAGGCCTAAAATCGGACGCACATGCTTGCCAAACAGAAACACCTCGGGGAAGGCATTCCATTGCAGTAATATGCCGGAGTCAAATTTATTAACCTTCTAGGCTTAATACTGGTATATTCAATTTCAGGTGTGCAGATGGCAGCACTGTATTGGAATTTACTGATCTTTGTATATTGTAATGGCTAAAATTCTAATGGTTGCATGTTTGGGTCCACTTGGGGGCCAAAGAAATGTAAAAAAACAAAAAAAAAGTAAAAATTCAAGTCACCCCTGTTTCTTCACAATGAAAATAAAATAAATATACAATAAAAAAATAAACATCATAGGCTTCACTGCATTTGAAAAAGCCTGTACTTTTAAAATATAAAAAAATTATCCCATACAGTGAATGGCGTAATGGAGAAAAAAACTATATGGACAATTCACCATTTTTTATCCCCCCCCCCAAAAAAAAAGAGCCCTCCCACAGCTCCGTAGACCTAAATATTAAAAAATTATGAAGGTCAGAATATTGCAATGAAAAAAAAAAATTCTTTCAAAGTTTTTATTTTTGTTCAGTATTAAAATGCAAGAAAAACTAGACAAATATGGTATTGCCATAATCGTACTGACCCAGAGAATGCAGGGAACAGGTCAGTTTTACCGCGTAGTGAAAGCTGTAAAAACAAAACCCATATAACTGTGGCGGAATATCATTTTTTTTTTCCGATTACAAAACATTTGGAATTTCTTTCCAGCTTTCTACTTCATCATATGCAATATTAAATGGTGGCATTAGAAAGAACAACTTGTCTTGCAAAAAACAAGCCCTCATATAGCTATGTGAACAGAACAATAAAAAAAAGTTATGTATCTGGGAAGACAGGGAGTAAAAAACAAAAACACAAATATGAAAAATCGCTATGTCAGAAGGGGTTAACAAGCAGAAAGCCTGGGTCCCTGCTCAGCTTCATCCATACCATATGTTTACCAGTACTTACCATTATGCGCTTCATAACCCCAGGTTGATGAGCTCATGGTTAAGATTTGGCAGAGCTGCTCCTTCCTTTAATGATGGACTATACTGACAACAGTGCCTAATATATATAGTTGCACTGCTGGCAATTTATACATGGCTTTATGTGCCTTGTCTCATCTACATATGACACAAAGGCAATAAAAAATGTTCATGGCAAGTTGAAGATTAAACAAAGTGATGACATTCGCTCATAAACCACTGCAATGGTGCCACAGACAACTATAAGAAAAGTTATTGTACGTCTGGCGCTAACTTGAGTGCTAATTTATGGTCCTTCGGCTTGCAATTTTAAAATAAGTCTGGTTGGGTGAATGTCCCCTCCTCATTTCCTAAGGCTAAAGATGGCATAAAACAATGTGGATGCAAAGGTTGTATGCACCTAACTTTTTGAACAATGATGGAGAAATATTTCATAACCAACAAGCATATTTGCATTGGAGCCTCCTCTCAGGCTTTGGCAAGTTTAAAGGGGTACTGTACCTTTTTATTACTGATGATCTATGCTTTGGATAGATCAGCAACATCTGATTGGTGGGGGTCCGACACCTGGGACTCCTGCCAATCAGCTGTTTAAGAGGGCAACGGTGCTCACATTAGCAGTTCTCTCTCTCTCTAAGTCCAGGCAACCAGTGACCACATGTGAATAGGGCTGAGTCACGACCAGGCCATGTACATGGTTGTGATGTGATAGATCATCAGTAATAAAAAGGTACAGAACCCCATTAAGCAGACTTGTAGTTTATGGGCCAGACATTTTCAGTAATGATCATGGACATGGTCTAGCCATCTACTCTGACCTGAGTGCTAGTCACACTGAGAAATACAAGCCATTACATACCTCCTGTTCCAGCAGTGGAAGTAGAACTAATGTGTCAACTAACAGATTTGGCTTAGCACTAAAACTAAGGGCATTATCCTGGCAGTCCCTGGTATTCACCCTATAACCCTTGTACAGGGATCTAGACTTCACTGCAGGGCAGCCACCAGACCATTACCTTCTAGAGTAGTCTCTGGTTGATAGCTGAACCATGTGGGTCAGAGATGCCGCTGCAGGATACTGAGGTGTCAGACAAATACTTAGTCAAGAACAGGTGAAGGTCAGGACTGGCAGAGTGTTTGCAATGTGGGAAATGGGCCGAGGTCAGTGCAGGTAGTTATATTTTCAGTGCAAGCAGTATATTTTCTATAATGGTATGGCATTATTTTGTGTTTGCATAATGCTGTTGCATTGCTTTCTTGTCTTTGTCTTTTCAGCCATGGTGATGTGCACCTGCACATTGGATGTGCTGACTGTAAGATTAGGGTGTGCTCGAATGCTGGCCCTTTAAGAGCTGTAGGGGGAGCGGGTGGGCAATATGGACAGAGGAGAGAAGGTCTTGTAGGAGACCGGCCACAGCTTGTGTAGCGTGACAGAGTTGGATTGGCGGCTAGAACTGCCCAGAAGGTTACAGTGAGATGTAGGCCATACAGCTGGGTGAGTAGAGCATGACAGTGGTCATGACAGCAGCACCCCCCTTACGTCTTCTCTTCTTTGGTCCAGATTGCAGCAGGAATTTCAGAAAGCCAGGGGCATAAATATTCTCAGAAGACTCTCAAGATCTTTCTTCTGGACCATAGCCCCTTCAGTCCACCAAGAAGGTTTTTGCTCTAATTTTGACTTCAAAAACATCTTCAGAGCTGACAGGAGCAGAACCAGGAACAGAACCTCTGAAATAACGATTAAACACCACTGGCCGTTAGAGGGAGAAGTTAAATGATTTTGGCATATGTAACGATGCTGGAAGGCGCAACTTGTAGCAAACTGGCTTCAACTGTTTCAGCACCTTGAAGGGAATAATAAAGGTCCCAACTTGTAGGAGGATTGCCAAGTTGTACAAGGGTTGAGTCTGATGTTTTAATTGGAAAGCCAGACCTTTTCTCCAGGAGCAGACTAAGGAGGAGTCCTGACCTTGTGATTAGCAGATGTCTTCATGTGAGCGGATGTCTGAAGTATAGACGTTGTGGTTTCTTGCCAGATCTGGATAATGTTATTGATAGTGGATTCAGCTGTCAGTACTCCAGAGGGCAGTCACAGCAGGGTTGCCAAGCGTCCAGAAATTTCTGGACAGTCCGTAAAAATAGGCGACTTTTTTCCTGTGTCCGTGAAAAAAAATAGATGTGTCCGTGATTTTTTTGAGGCTGGTGGTACATGACGAGATTATTTTGGTGGTAATTATCATCATTTTACATCTGATGGTAAATGCTGGTGATGAGGTGTTATCAGTATATTGAGCTATAGACATGTATTTCTTAGAATGTTTATCATTTATTATGGTTTTCAAATTTGTCCGTAAACAATGTTGGCTGTCCATGATTTTGGTATTTGTCCAGAAAAAAGAAAAATTCTGTTTGGCAACCCTGAGTCACAGGAAGAGGATCCCTTAACTGACAACCATCTACAACCATTTACCAGAAGTGTCACTAGAATGGTTGTTGTAAAAAAAGTTCTGCCCAGGGGAGTAAATCAGCACAATGATTGTGAAGTGTAGATGTGAAGTGTCGCAGATAATTGACCTAGATCTGATTAGTACACTGCACTTGACCAGGAATACACTGCTCTTCCCAAGGAAAAGTTAAATTTAATGTCCAACAACTTGCAGATGACTTTCCAAAATTTGGAGGTAACCTACAACTGCCAGACATGTAGTGCAAAGGCAAGCCATGTAAACGGAAGATGTGTTTCACAAACAAGCCACTTAGCTGGCAGACTGGAGACCAGGGAGAGAAATGGAAGTGAGCCAACTTCAAAAACCAATAAGCCACCACCCAGATTAGCAAAATAGGAAGAAGGCAATAAAATCCATGGTGATATGCTGCCACTGAACATCAGGCACAGGAAACGGGTGTAGACTGATAGGTTTTTGATTTGGACAATTGTTCTGGGCACAGGTAGGGCAAGCAGCAACAAACTATTGTCTTTGGACACTGTGGGCCACCAGTAGTATCCAATTATCAGATTTACTGTCTAGTGAAGGCCAGGATAACAGTCGACTTTGGAGTAATGCCCCCAGACCAGGACACTGAAACAAACGTTTTTCCAGGTGCAATTTCCTTTAGCTGATATAGAGCAACAGAGATGAAGCGAGCAGAATCCATGAAGTGCTGGGGCTCCTCTGTTTTATCAGCAGGGTCAAAAGAACAAAGAATCATAATCTAATTATCAAATATTAATCACCAATGAGTAATTATTGAAAATTATGTGCATCGTTAACCAAATCATATCATAAACCACAAATTATAGTTGAAATTATAGCTGAAAACTATAATTTGTGGTTTATGATATGATTTAGTTATTGTTTTAAATAATTTTCAATAATTACTCATCGATTAATATTTGATTAATATTTGATTATTAGATTATGATTACATATCTTTGAGTCATATAAATAATTTATTGATTATTAGTGGGACCACATATGAAGTGGGTGTTTTAGAAGGGCATTCGTGCAATGATCCAACGTCTGAGGTGTGCGCTCCATCCTGTAGCGCAGCGGCTTGAAGATCACGTTGCGTTCCAGCTTGGAATGCACGGCCATCTTGGGCTGGCCGGCGTGGTGAATGTGCAAAGACGTGCGTCTCGGGCCTTGGTTTGGCCTGACACGCACGCCTCCGACATTCCCGCTGGGTAGGGAGTGAAGGAAGAGGAACCTTACACAACATGATGAGGTAACTAACCTGCTGTATGTCATTTTGATGATTGGTTTGGGTATAAAAGGAGGTGTTTTTGACTGTGGCACTTTATCCTTAGAAGAATCCTGGTGGCGAAATGGCGTTACGAGGGGGACACTGCGGAGCCTGCCTCAAATTAGTAGGTACTTTGACTTGTATGTGATGGCTTGATACCCATCATCATTATTCTTTCTATTTGTACAGGGCTTTTTGCCTGTTATGCTTTATCTAATGATGTGGGGTGTTTTTGGATGTTTGTAATAAGTGATTATCTTGTGGCTGACTCCTCCATTTCTCATTGGGCCATACTTACCACTGCTTTTCTTAATGTATTAATTGCTTCTATATATTATGTAAATGTTATATTAATAAAATTTACTATTTTTGTTACAGCTTTGTGGAAGTAGATATTTTTTATATTGGTGATAAGAAACCACAGAAGTGGATCTTGGCAGAGATACTCTTCTGTGTGAGAACTGTTGAAGCTCCCATGAAGGATGCGTCCACCTCCACAAAGAACTGCTTTGACAAATCCAGACAATGAAGAATTGAAGCAGAGAAGAATACTTGTTTGAGGAACTGGAAAGGTGATTCATTCACTCCTTGGCATTCGCCCCCTCATGGGTAAGGGTAGAAATAGGAGCAGTCAGTATGGGATAGTGAGGAATGAATTGTCTGGAATAACTGGCGAAACCAAGAAATTGCCGGAAAGTGCGCTGACCAGTCCAGTACTTCAGACAATTTCTCAGGGACCATGTTTAGAAAGGTCTTTTCAAGACATACTTTTCATAGTTAGCATAAAGTCTGTTTTCCCTCAAGCACTGGAGGAGCATACACACGTCTCTGGTATGAAGTCAGGTCAGTTGAAAAGATTAAGATGTCATCCAAACAGATCACTAGAAATGTACAGAGGAGATAAAAAACATAGGGGTCATTTATTAATACCAACGTTTTGGACACTGGTCCTAAGACCCCTTTGGTTGGCGGTGGATGCGCTGAATTTAAGTAGAGAAGCCGGCCTCTACATAATTTCTGCCTATCCACCGCCTGTTTAAATCCACACCAGCTCCCTTGCTGGCATAGATTTAGATCATTTTCTAGGCCTAAAACAGGTATAGAAAATAATAAATGAGACGGGCTGGCCAGCCCGCCCTTTTCCCCACCCACACCATGCCCTCAGGCGTCAGCATAGGTGTAGAAGGAAGTATATTAAATATTCCCTATCAACTCTTATCAACTTTTCATCCCACTGGTTGATATAGGCCCATGTTTCCAGAAACACTGGTGTTGATAGCCTGTAGGCCATGGCTTGCATTGTTAAGGTTTTGTTAAAATTCTGGCTCCTTGAGCCTATCAACGAGCTTAGGAATTAGCTGTAGGGGATACTTGTTTTTCACAGTAATTTTATTTAGTCTGCAGTAATTAATATACAGATGGAGGGACAAAAAATAAACTGGCATCTGCCTGTGAAGATGAATTCTGAATGAAATCCATCTCAAGTTTTTCTTTAATATAATCAGAGATGGCTTGTGTTTCAGAGACAATGGGTAAACACAGCCACATGGAGGAGTAGTTCCTGGCAACCAGGTCAATTGGAAAATCATAGGGACAATGTGATGGCATAGTCTCAGCTTCCTTCTTATCAAAGAAATCAGTATAGCTAGCCCAGGCAGGAAGTATACGCAGAAGATTCTGAGGAACTGCTGGAGCTTAGGCAGGCTGAACTGAGGCCAGACATAATAGTGACAAGCAGAACCCCAATGCAGAATCCACCCAAAGTTTCAGTTTAGAACAGGGCTGTGCAAGTGAAGCCGAAGCAGTCCCAGTAAGAGAGGACTGTTAGATACATGCAGAAGATTCAATAAGATTTTCTCTGTGTGCAGAATTCGCTGTGAAGCTCCGCAGGCACAGTAACATACTGTGTGGGTTCAGGGGAGTAGCTAAAGGCTCCTGGGCCCTGGTGCAAGAGTTCAGCTTGCCCCCCCTCCCCCTTCCCTCAGCGCTGGTGCACCTAGCTTTTCTGCTGGCCAAGTCAAAAAATCGAACCCCACCCCCATGCCAAATTCTCACCCTAACCTTTTCCCTCCTAACATTACGTATATCACTACAGAATATACAGGGTAAGGCTACATTCACACAACAGTTGTTTTTGCAGCCTCCGATCCGCATATTTTGCGGCTCAGATGCGGACCGATTCACTTCAATGGGTCAGCAAAAAATGCTGACAACACACCGTGTGTTACCCGCATCTGTATGTCCGTTCCGTAGCCCCGCAAAAAAAATAGAACATGTCCTATTTTTGTCCGTTTTGGGGACAAGGATAGGCATTGTTACAGCAGATCCGCAAAAAAAAGAATGCCATACGGAACATCATCCGTTTTTTTTTTGCGGATCCGCAATTTGCAGACTGCAAATCACAACATTCGTGTGAATGTAGCCTAATACAGCGCCCCATACCTCTTACATCCAGTATAATACAGCGCCCCATACCTCTTACATCCAGTATAATACAGCGCCCCATACCTCTTACATCCAGTATAATACAGCGCCTCATACCTCTTACATCCAGTATAATACAGCGCCTCATACCTCTTACATCCAGTATAATACAGAGCCCATACCTCTTACATCCAGTATAATACAGCGCCTCATACCTCTTACATCCAGTATATTACAGAGCCCCATACCTCTTACATCCAGTATAATACAGCGCCTCATACCTCTTACATCCAGTATAATACAGCGCCTCATACCTCTTACATCCAGTATATTACAGAGCCCCATACCTCTTACATCCAGTATAATACAGCCCCCCATACCTCTTACATCCAGTATAATACAGCGCCCCATACCTCTTACATCCAGTATAATACAGCGCCCCATACCTCTTACATCCAGTATAATACAGCGCCCCATACCTCTTACATCCAGTATAATACAGCGCCCCCATACCTCTTACATCCAGTATAATACAGCGCCCCATACCTCTTACATCCAGTATAATACAGCGCCCCATACCTCTTACATCCAGTATAATACAGCGCCCCATACCTCTTACATCCAGTATAATACAGCGCCCCATACCTCTTACATCCAGTATAATACAGCGCCCCATACCTCTTACATCCAGTATAATACAGTGCCTCATACCTCTTACATCCAGTATAATACAGCCCCATACCTCTTACATCCAGTATAATACAGCGCCCCATATCTCTTACATCCAGTATAATACAGTGCCCCATTCCTCATACATCCAGAAATAACTGTGCTGATACTGTGCCAGGGTGCCCCCCACAGTAATAGTGCTCCCCAACGTCCCAACTAATAATTCTCTGCCAGAGTGCACTTGTTAGTAATAGTGCTCCCAACAGTACTAATGTCCCCACTCCACTGTGCCCCAGAAGTAACAATGCTTCCGTAGTGCCCATACTAGTAATTCTGTTCCCCAGAGAACCCCAGAAGTAATAATTATCCTTATAATGTGACAGTACAAAAATGCCCCTTCATGTGTGCCAGTGCAAAAAAAACCTTTTATTGCCCCAGTTGAACTAATGTCCCCATAGTGCCCCCATAATGTGCCAGTATACAATACCCCTAAATAGTGCCCCCGTAGATGCCCCCATAGTACCCGCCATAATGTGTCCCAGTATAAAATGCCCCTATACAGAGACCTCAATTTAAAATACCCCTTCTTTGTGGCCTCAGTAGATGCACCCATAGTGCCCCCCAATAATATGTCAGTAAGAAGTGCCCCCCAAAATTCTCCCCCCAATAATGTGCCAGTATCCATAGATGCCCCCCAAATCATGTGCCAATAAGAAATGCCCCAAGTGCCCCGTGTGCCAGTAAGAAATGCCCCCATGTGCCAGTAGAAAATGCCCCCATGTGCCAGTAAGAAATGCCCCCAGTGCCCCATGTGCCAAGAAATGCCCCCAGTGCAAGTAAGAAAGGCCCCCAGTGCCCCCATGTGCCAATAAGAAATGCCCCCAGTGCCTCTATGTGCCAGTAAAAAATGCCCCCAGTTCCCACATATGCCAGTAAAAAATGCCTCCAGTGCCCTCATGTGCCAGTAAGAAAGGCCCCCAGTGCCCCCATGTGCCAATAAGAAATGCCCCCAGTGCCTCCATGTGCCAATAAGAAATGCCCCCAGTGCCCCCATGTGCCAATAAGAAATGCCCCCAGTGCCCCCATGTGCCAATAAGAATGCCCCAGTGCCTCATGTGCCAGGAAAAAAAGGCCCCAGTGCCCCCATGTGCCAGTCAAAAAATGCCCCCAGTGCCCCATGTGCCAATAAGAAATGCCCTCAGTGCCCCCATTAAGAAGAGCTCCAGTCTGTTTGCATCATACAAAAAAATAAACACTTATACTTACCTCCATCAGCGATGCGATGCAGGCCTCTTCCGGCCTGTGTCCCATGCTGTACGGCTCAGGCACTAGGCCTGCAGCCTATCAGAAGAATGGGGAAGGGAGATGCCTCTCCCTCCCCTGCCCCAAAGCACAGGCGTCTGTATTGCCACCCTGAGGACAGCGATACAGATGAATATGGAGATGAGCGCTTCCACAATGGACATGGACATCTCCCTCTACCCCGCCGCCGCTTCTTAACTGTGACCAGGGCCGCACACCGCAACTCGCCTAATTGGCGGTGGGGACCTGCAAGTGGCTTAGGGGCCCGGTCACAATTGCAACCGCTGCGACCCCTATAGCTACGCCACTGTATGGATTCCGGGAGCCCCTTCCCATTGACAGATGTCACCACCAGGGACTTCTTCAGGTGTGCGGTGGGTACGTGTTATCAGGTCACCAAGGCCTAATGCAAGAAGTTTTCTGCTAAGCCAGAGTCCAGGAGGCCTGCACAGTATACCAAACCTCACCACAGTACAGAGACACAGGAAGTGTTAGTGGAAACAGCTTGTCTTTAGCTAGTGTTATCTCTCCAACTGACCCAAAGCTCTGGAGTGCCCTTTGGCTCCTCGATACATGCATAAGTCCTTATTGTGTCTATGTAGACACTCCTTCTCCGACAATTAGGTCTTGTCCAGTTGCATAGGCTTATATAATTTATAACTCTTCCCTCACCCAGGGTTCCAGATCCTGAAATCCCACTCTCCCACACTCAAAACATTATTACTTATTACTTTTTCTGTTGTAGCTATCACAGCTTAGGTGGAAAGGAGAGCCATGCAATCAATAAACTCATGCCCATCATGGCCACAATAAGGCAGTATGCACCGCCACAATCTAGAGGGTTTAGGGTGTTCCTTGATATCTACAGTGCTTGGTCATACAAAGCATTATACTACTGTATGTCTTGTACAACATTTAAGTTGTCAGATTATCAAATTTGTTACCTATCTGTTAGTTTCTTCAGCACCTACTTAAAAAGAACTACGATAATGAAATAATATACGATACAACATGTAAAATGTCAGCACTTTTATATGACATTAATGATAAAACAAACTTTACTCCAATGTACTCTTATCCTTACAATTTACTGCACAACCCATAAGCTTATGACCAAGATTGCAGTCGTATGACTGAGCCGGGCCCCTGTTTATTGGCCTTGTCATATTAAACTTGTATACACAAAGGGTTCTAGTGTAATTAGGTTATTACATATGTCTTTTTCAAACTCTTCTGAACTTTCCAAAACAATAAAATTGATTGTAAAAACTGAGTTAAAATATTGTTTCTTCTAAGGCATGGGTTCTTGTTACTTGCCAAAAATATGGGTCCTCATTCCATGTACATAGATTGGTTTACATGCACATTAATATATTGCAGTCTAATATTAGCATTTATTTTAACACAGGAAAAATGTGATTCCGTGACTAAGGAAGAAGGTGATTCTAGGGTATGTTCAGATTGGATGGATATGCTGTGGATTTACTGCCACAAATTTTTCTGCAATGCGAAAAAATTATTTGATCTGTGGAGCAGACTTTAAGTCCATAACATGTCAATTTACACATTTGTCACTTTATGCTTGGGATTACCATCACAGATTTCACCCTTTGCAATGCAGTTATGAGGCAAACCAGGACAAAATCCGCATGTCATTTATTCGCTGCATTTTATGTCCCATTTGACAATGCTTTTAGCCATTTCTTGCACAGGCAAAAACAATATACACCACTTATGGATAGATTTATATATACATTTTCTGTACACACTATACACCTCTACCATTTTCATGTTGAAGCGGCGAGTGAGCTCTAATCACTCTTTAGGCACCACATGCTGCATTTTTAGCTGCAGATCCTGAGTTTTCCTGGGGTGGTCACATGGTGGAGCATGAGATGCTAGTTAGTTTTATATTGTGACTTTGCAAGATACATCTTAATACAGTATACAGTGCCTTGAAAAGTAATCATACCCCTTGAACTTTTCACATTTTTTCACGTTACATCCACAAATTTAAATGTATTTTATAGGGATTTTATGTGAGAGACCAACACAAAGTAGTAAGTATGTGTGAAGTGAAAAGAAAATAATACATGGTTTTCAAAATTTGTAATAAATAAAATCTGGAAAATGTGGCTTGCATTTGTATTCAGCCCCCTGTACTCTGATACCCCTAAATAAAAGTCAGGGTCACTTAATTAAAAAAGAGTCCATCTGTGTGTAATTTATTCTCAGTATAACTACAGCTGTTCTGTGGAGGCCTCAGAGGTTTGTTAGAGAACATTAGTGATCAAACAACATCATGAAAACCAAGGAACACACTAGACAGGTCAGGGATAAAGTTGTGGAGAAGTGTAAAGCATGGTTAGGTTATAAAAAATATATCCTAAGCTCTGAACATCTAACAGAGCTCTGTTCAATCCATCATCCAAAAATGGAAGGAGCAGGGGCGTAGCTATCGGGGAAGCAGGGGAAGCCACTGCTTCGGGGCCCGAGGGCATAGAGGGCCCGGAGCAGTAGCAGGACGGCAGCGTCAGACTGGAGCATCAACAGCATGCAGAATCCGGCTGCTGCTGTCTCCCTTACAAGCTCGGAGCTTCAGACACGCCCCCTGTACACAGGACGTGCTGCCTGAAGAGGAGAGAGACGGCAGGGCTGGAGCAGAAGTGTCAATTGAGGCTGACAGTGAATCTGATCTGGGGAAGGGGGGGGATGGCTCTTTGAGCTGCTGCTGGATGCTATAGACCAGCAGCTTCATGGCTATTCAGTTGTTTTACTGCCTCATGAAGCAGTTTGCCGTTTGCCTCCATGACTCCTGCCCCCCCCTCATGTATGGAGAGCTCCTGTTCCACCCTCCTATCTCCTATTGCTGCCCTGCACAGAGCTCCAGCCCCTACTTCTTGTATGAATCCCCTTCCACTTACTTGCTGTGTCCTACCCTCCTGTCCAACCAGGGCCCCGGGCCCCTGTCTCACTCCTCTGCCTCTCATTATGGTGGGGTCCTTCTAATGTCACAGGGTCATGTGAATGTGCACCCCACCCCATACTGTGCCCCCCACCCCGTAATGTGCTCCCTTACACCCTGCATTGTGCCCTCTTACCATACCATGTACAGTGCCCTGTTATACCCTTTTATTCGGTATACTGTATGGAGGTGTTATCTAGTGTATGGCGACATTAGCCAGTCCCTGTATGACGGTACTATCCGGTCACTGTATGGCGGTGTTATCCGGCAACTGTATGGTGGTGCTATCCGGTGACCGTATGGTGGTGTTATGCAATCACTGTATGGCAGTGTTATCTGATGACTGAATGGCGGTGTTATCTGGTGACTGTATGGAGGTGGTCGGTCTCTCTATAGTGGTGCTATCCAGTTACTGTATGGCAATAACTGTATCCCCTTCCCTGCCCACGCCACCTAAAAAATTGCAGATTGTGATGCAGGCCCCGTGCGCCATAATCTGTGTCAAAAATACGGCTAATATAGGCATATTTCTGTTTAATAAATGACCCCCTAATTGTCTTATTATTCCAGGGTAGGGATAATATCTTTATAGTATATAGATTCCAGTGTATTATACTGTATCCTGTATTTCCCAATAGATAAATGATCCTTGGGTAACGCAGTCCTCACCCCTGACCACCAGGACCAGGCTGTACTCTGTCAGTACATGTGGGCTCATCTCTCTGCTCCACTGTGTATTGGTGCCTATTCTGGCACTAAGGCTTGGTTCACATCACATTTTTCCCATCTGTTTAATGTATACAAAAACGTACACATTAACAGATGCCTCAGACTGATCCATACAGTGGCGTCCATTCACCTAACAGTTCCATTCTAAAAAAAACATATACGTTAACGTATGCATTTTTTACTGGACTCTGCAAGATACAAAAACGTGGTGTGCTGCATATTTGTATATGGTACCTTTTTTATCAATGTATATTTCAAATGGATAGGAAACACATGATGTGAACCCACTGTTACATATGAACAAATGCGATGCCAGGGTGGTCATGGAGGGGTGGGGGGCCTATACAAAAATTTGCTGTGAAGCCCAGTCAGTTCTAGCTGGGAAGGAGTATGGTTGTACATCTGCAAACTCACAAAGACATGGCCGTCCACCTAAACTGACAGCCCAAGCAAGGACAGCACTAATTAGAGAAGCAGCCAAGAGGCCCATGATCACTCTGGAGGAACTGCAGAGATATACAGCTCAGGTGGGAAAATCTGTCCATAGGACAACTATTAGGTGTGTACTCCACAAATTTGCCCTTTATGGAAGAGTGGTAAGAATAAAGCCATTTTTGAAAGCAAGCCATAAGAAGTTCCATTTGCAGTTTGCCACAAGCCATGTGGGGGACACAGAAAACAAGTGGAAGAAGGTGCTCTTGTAAGATGAGACAAAAGTTGAAATTTTTGGATTAAATGCAAAATGCTATTTGTGGCGGTAAAACTAACATTGCACATGACACTGAACACACCATGCCCACCGTGAAACATGGTGGTGGCAGCATCATGCTGTGGGGATGCTTTTCTTCAGCAGGGACAGAGAAGCTGGTCAGGGTTGATGGAAAGATGGATGGAACTAAATATAGGGCAATCCTGGAGGAAAACCTGGTAGAGGCTGCAAAAGACTTGAGACTGGGGTGGAGGTTCACCTTCCAACAAGACAACAACCCTAAACATACAGCTACAATGGAATGGTTTAGATCAAAGAATATTCATGTGTTAGAATGGCCCAAAGTCCAGATGTAAATCGTATTGAGAATCTGTGGCAAGACTTAATAATCGTTGTTCACAGACGCTCTCCATCCAATCTGACTGAGCTTGAGCTTGCAGAATGGGAATGGGCAAAAATTTCAACCTCTAGAAGTGCAAATCTGGTAGAGACATAAGCTAAAAGACATGCCACTGTAATTGCAGCGATAGACGGTCCTACAAAGTATTGACCCAGGGAGCCTGAATACAAATGCACACCACACTTTCCAGATTTTTATTTAGTAAATATTTTGAAAACATGTATCATTTTCTTTTCACTTCACACATACTTGATACTTTGTGTTGGTCTATCACATCAAATCCCAATAAAACTTAAATTTGTGGGTATAACGTGAAAAAATGTGGGAAAGTTCAAGGGGTATGAATACTTTTTCAAGGCAGTGTAGAAATACGTGTACATCAGGGAACAGATTCATAAACCAGGTATATTGGGTATAACTAGGGTATATAAATGCAAGTAAAAAAAGTAACTGAAGACTTTGGGTTAGCTGGATTTCTGCATTAATTATTAGTAAAATGTGACCTGATCATCATGTAAGTTACAATTATATGACAATCTGTCACGAGGTAACTAAACTAATAACAACCCAACAAAGTTGTACTGTTCATGTGTTTTATGCAGCACTCTGAATAAACATCTACAGTACCAGAGGAAAAGTAAGTAACCCTTTGAATGGAAGAACCTGTAAATAAAGAAATGAGTGAATTGATTCTAAACAAGTGGGCCGATGCCTACTTAATCCCTCTTGGCCATCAGCAAGGTACATAATATAGGAGCATCAGATACTCATGCACCTGGCCAGTGGCCGCAGGTGCCCTCCTGAATTCAGTTATATTGCCATCCTCGGTACGATAATACAGCTTCATACTGTGGGGTGGGCGGTAGTATTTTGTGCTGCACTATGGTAATTGGTTCTGCTGGGGTGGTATTTTGTACTTTTAGTTTTTTTTTTTTTCCCAGGGCCACTTTAAGTTCCCAGTCCAGCCCCTGCTCGATTGTCTCAGAGGCTGACAGCCTAATCAGCCAGTCAGGAGCAGGGTTCAGGAAGGTCCTTTGCTGATAAAGTCATAGAACACCATTCTGTGTTCAGCTTGTGACTTGGAAGGATGTGTTGTGGCAGTGCCTGACAAAGAGCAATTGCAGACACAAGCCACTAATCTAGCTAACGACACTAAGGGAGAGAGAGGACAGTATAAGGACACTATAGGAAGAGAGAATAGGGAGATATAATTAGGTAGATTTTAAGGAATTTGATCAGGGTAGGTTTTGAGGGAGTAAGGGACTGGTCACCCAGTTGTTTGTTTAATAGAGCTGCTGGCAGCTAGTTCTGTATTACAAATCCCCCTGCAAAAAAGAAACTCTGTATAAATTCCGTAACTCTGTATTCTGTATATGATGGTCAGCTTTTTTCTTTTTTAAAAAAAAAAAGTTTCTACAGTTCATAGCACCTCCGTACATTCTGCTCCAAACACTGAGCAATTACACATTTTTTCTTCTAAAAAGCTTCTAAAATTTACCATTTGTAATTGGTCATATGAGTGCACTATATATGTGTTACTGAACACGTTGCATATTACTGCAAAATGGGTAGTTACATCAAAAGCAATACGGCAATACTGCAAAAAACATGTATTACTGCATCAAAGACGTTACTGTAAAAATCACATTTTTATACCCGAGTTGGTGAACCAATAGTTGAAAGACATTTTATCACAAAAATTGCATTTTATACCCATGTTAGTGAATGCATAGTTCAAAGAAATTTTACTGCAAACACTGCATTGCTATACCTGTGTTAGTGAACTCATTACTGTATCAGACAATGTACTTTAAAGACATTTCACTGCAAAACTTGCATTCTTATAACCATTAGTGATCACATTACTACATCAGACCGTGAAGTTTAAACATATTTTACTGCATAAACTGCATTATTACCAAAGTAAATTGTCAATACCAATGTGCATTGTGTTTGCAGAAAGGGGTGGGACATTTAATTGCAACTTTTTAAATTACAGAAAAAACACTTTTTGCTAGTACCATTTAATAATATTTTAATTTATAGACCCGTCTGAAAAACAGAAGTGCGGAAAATGAAAGACCCATGCTTTATCATCTGTGAATCAGAATGTGGGTAGTAGCAGCAATGGCAGCACCAGCCATCTGTCCAGTAGTAGTCCTAGCAGTAGTGGCACTTGTAGCCACGGTGGTCGAGGTAGGGGCTGTTGTAGCAACAGTGGAACTTAGTGACAGCAACAGATCATCAGCATCTGATCGAGTCCTAAACCTGCTCACACTAGCACTGTGGCCTTCTCACTGGGCCTTTGGGAAAAGGCTAAGGAGCCACTGTTGCTGCCTTCTCAAACAACTGATCAGATGCCGATGATCTATCCAAAAGATAGATCATCAGTAATAAAAAGATACAGAACCCCTTTAAGGCAGGCCGCAATGTTTTTTCATGGAAATCCTTTGTGGTAACCTTCCATAAAAACATTCTTATTTAGTGTTGTTCTAATAGCACATGTAACCAACATAAGAACAGCTCTAGTAATTGTAGATAAAATATAATTTAATATATCAAACTAAATATAATATATATATATATATATATACAGATATATAAATGGAATAAAACTAAAAATACAAAAAAAAAATGGTCTTGGTCCCTCTGCAGAACCGTTCGTGGGGCCCACACTTTTATGTTACATCTTACTGGTTAGGTAAATATAACATAGATTAAAATCAATTAAAAAACAACATATATATGTTACAATGTATAATAATAATAGCTTGTGTCTATACACTTTAGTTCAACTTTGTTTGTTCATATTGGGATCTAGGTAAATGTCCCCGTTATCTGTAAGTTAGGTCACTAGTTTCTTTGGACAATACTAATACTGATTTTTGATCAGTCTACATTACGCTTTTTGTGAGGCAAGGTAACCAGAAAATGGCTATTCTGGCACAGTTTTTATTTTTTGTTTTTTACAAAGTTCATTTGATAGGTTAGATCATGTGCTCTTTTTATAGTGCAGGTTGCTACAGATGAGACAATATCAAATATGTCTACTTTTTTGTTTGTTTCAGTTTTACATAATAAAGCATTTTTGAAAAAAATTGTTTTTGTCTCTATTTTCTGAATTTATTTTTCTGCCGATCATTTTCTGCAGGGGCTCGATTTTTTGTAGGAAGAGTTGACATTTTTATTGGTACAATTTTTGGGTACATTACACTTTGGGGCAAGGTGACCAAAAAACTGTTCAAACAGTCTTTTGAAACAGTTTTTATTTATCAATTTTTTTATGGTGTTCACTAGAGATGAGCGAATCGAATCCCACGAAGTGGAATTCGATCCGAATTTCAGGATAAATTTGATTCGCCCTGAAGGCGAATTTCCTTGTGCTTCGTGTCGGTGAATCGATTTATTGTGAAATAGTGTAAAAAACAAAAAAATCCATACTTACCTCCTCCATTTGCTCGTGACGAGCCTCCAGCCGCCTACTTGATTGAAGATCTCAGGCGAAATCCCGCGTGTCGTGATGTATGACGTCACCACGCCGGCTGGCGTGATGGCGTAATCTCGCGCAGCGCGAGATTTCACTCCAGATCTTCAAGCAAGATGGTGGCGGCCGGCCCGTCGCAAGCAAATGGAGGAGGTAAGTTTGATTTAATGTATTTTTTAATGTTTATTTTACACTGTTTTTACACTCAGACTGTTTTTACACTCAGATCATGTATGAACGCGGCATCTGAGGGGTACAATGACGGGGGCGGCGCTATCGCGGCTCCCTGTCATTGCACCCACTACTTACAAAAAAATGCGCTTCGTGGAGAAGTAATTCGTCACGAAGTTAATTTTTTTGTAAAATTCGGCGAACCAGTCGAATCAAATTTTCAAGAAATTCGCTCATCCCTAGTGTTCACTGTTGGAAATTGGCCGCAGCAATAAAAAAACTTCTTGAGACGACTTCTTCTTGAGTAGATTCTTTTGTTTATTCAGAGACATGAGCAGCAAGACAGCATTGAAATAAATATAAAAATCAGGCAGAATATGATAAGATGTAGATGGAAGTGTGGAGCAGCAGTAGAAAAATGGCAGTGCTGAGTGTGTGTGTCCCCAAACATGGTATTTATACCCCATAGAACAAAGGAATAATTAGTATTATAATACAGGTTTGCCGCAGTGTACCGCAATCCATAGAAGTAAATGGTGACACACCTAAATTACATCATTGCATCATTATTATACATATGACCTCACAGATACTTTACTATCCATAACCATTGACGTATATAAATTGCACCTCCAACATCAATATGCATAAGGAAGACTTACGCCTCCTTATACTTCATGATACTTAATTGGCTAAAATTTTTCTAACACATATGAGAATGAATATCTAATGTATCTTTAAAGGGTTTCTGTCACCAGATTTGGGCATACTAAACAGGATGGCATTTGCAATGTGCAAATGCCACCTGATGCCCAATCTGGTTTTCTTACAGTAATCAGATGAGCCGTTTTCTTAAAAAAAGCACTTTTATAATATGTAAATTAGGCGTACTAGGTGCAAGAGGCGTTTACCTTGCACCTAGTAATCGCCGTGTTCCTACCTCTAGTGCCGCCTCCTTCTTCCTGATTGACAGGGCCAGGCAGCTTGCTCGATGAGCTGCCGGCCCTGACCTCGATCGAAATCCCGCGCCTGCGCCGTGTAGGCTAAATTCTGCGGCAGGCGCAGATAGTTCACCGGCCGCCCGGCTCCTGCCTCTCTCACTGCGCCTGCGCCGTGCGGAGTAAAAGCGGCGCAGGCGCAGTGAGACCCGGGAGCCGGCGGAACTCACTGCGCCTGCGCCGCTTTTACTCCGCACGGCGCAGGCGCAGTGAGAGAGGCAGGAGCCGGGCGGCCGGCGTGAACTATCTGCGCCTGCGCAGAAATTTAGCCTACACGGCGCAGGCGCGGGATTTCGATCGAGGTCAGGGCCGGCAGCTCATCGAGCAAGCTGCCTGGCCCTGTCAATCAGGAAGAAGGAGGCGGCACTAGAGATAGGAACACGGCGATTACTAGGTGCAAGGTAAACGCCTCTTGCACCTAGTACGCCTAATTTACATATTATAAAAGTGCTTTTTTTAAGAAAACGGCTCATCTGATTACTGTAAGAAAACCAGATTGGGCATCAGGTGGCATTTGCACATTGCAAATGCCATCCTGTTTAGTATGCCCAAATCTGGTGACAGAAACCCTTTAACCTTTGATTCATCGTCCTCTGATTCCATTATCCTTGAAAATGTTGGTTTGCCATAAACTAAAGAAGCTGACAAGTGTCCACTAACCAAGTATCTAAAAGAAGCTATGGAGGACATAAATATGTCACTAAGACTCCATGATCTCATAACTAGCTCTTTCTAAACAGAGAACATATGTATTTATTGATCTCCTAAGGTCTTCTGTTTTCTTAACAACAGTATGTCAGTTTTCAAGGTGACTCTTTAGCTAAGCTTTAAGATAGAAATATAAGATGTCTGACTAAGGCTACTTTCACATTAGCGGCAGCACGGATCCAGCACCTAAAGGGTGCCGACGGATCCGTACTGCCGCTGATACATGTGTGGAGCCGGAGCAGCGCTCCGGCCCCACACATGTTGACACAGACACAGAGAACATACATACATACACACACATACACACAAACACATACATACTTACATACTCCAGCCAGGGACGCCGGCAGCACGTCTTCACGCGCCTCCTGCGCGCAGTGATGATGAAACGTCATAGCTGCGCGCAGGAGGCGTGTGAAGACATGCTGCCGGCATCCCTGGCTGGAGTATGTGAGTATGTATGTGTATGTATGTATGTATGTATGTATGTATGTCTATGTATGTATGTCTGTCTGTATGTATCTCTGTAGCCGGATCCGGAATGACCCCCCATTGCAAGTCAATGGAGGACAGATCCGGATTATTGGTGTGTCACACCAGACGGATCCGTCCCCATTGACTTGCATTGGGGGTCATTCCGGATCCGTCTTGGTGTGGATGCCTGGACCGGAGAGAAAACCGCAGCATGCTGCGGTTTGTTCTCCGGTCTGAAGACGGAACGGAATGCTTTCAGGAGCCTCCGTTGTCTTCAGTTCAGTTTGGTCCCCATTGACAATGAATGGGGACACAACTGAAGCGTTTTTTTCCGGTATTGAGCCCCTATGACGGAACTCAATACCGGAATTTAAAAACGCTAGTGTGAAAGTAGCCTGAGACAACATGGTAGACCATCAGATCTAATCCTGATTCTCCAACATGCACCTGAGGGGGTCATGTGATATTTTTATAGAGGAGGTCATTACGGACATATATGTATAATATGTTTAAATGTATTTAAGTTTTACACAATAAAAGCATTTTTGAAACAAAAAATGTATGTTTTAGTGTCTCCAATTTCTGACAGCCATATTTTTTTTTATATTTTGGCTGATTGTCTTATGTAAGGGCTCATTTTTTGCAGGTTGAGGTGATGGTTTGATTGGTACTATTTTGGGGTGCATATGACTTTATGATCGCTTGATATTACACTTTTTGTGAAGCAAGGTGACCAAAAAATGGCTTTTTTGGCACAGTTTTTATTTTTAATAGCGTTCACCTGAGGGGTAAGTCTTGTGATATTTTCATAGAGCTGGTCGTTACAGATACAGCAATACCTAATATGTCTGCTTTTTTTTTTTTTATTTATTTCACTTTAACAGAATAAGAGCATTTTTGAAACAAAAAAAATCATGTTTTAGTGTCTCCATTTTCTGACAGCCATACTTTTTTTTAGGTTTTGACCAATTGTCTTATGTAGGGCATAATTTTTTTGTGGGTCACTTCCCGCTATGACTTACTATTACGTCATCAGTCACGAAGGGATTAAAATGCAAGAAAAACTATGCAAGTGTGGTATCATTGTAATCATAGCGACCTGGAGAATGAAGGTAACAGGTCAATTTTACCACATAGTGAACGCAGTAAAAAAGGCAGAATTAAGTTTTTTTTCCCAATTCCAACCCATTTGGGATTTTTTTTTCGGCTTCCAACTACATTGTATGCAACCGTAAAGGATGCCATTAGCAACTACGACTTGTGCCGCAAAAAATAAGCCCTCATAAGGCTATGTGAACGGAAAAAAATCATGACTCTGGGAAAGCAAGATGTGAAAAACGAATATGCAAATTTGGAAAATCGCCCAGTCCTCTAAGGGTTAAGGACTGTATAGTAAACAGAAATATTCTACGGGATTGGTGCTTAGAACTAATTTAATCAGTTTCTATGAGGAGGTAAGTTCTAGACTTGACTGCGGCGAATCAATGGATGTCGTATATCTGGACTTCTCCAAAGCATTTGACACGGTACCACATAAAAGGTTAGTATATAAAATGAGAATGCTTGGCCTGGGAGAAAATGTCTGTATGTGGGTAAGGCTACTCTCACACTTGCGCTTTCCATTTCGGCTATAGAGATCCGTCAATAGAGGGGGAAACCGCTTCCGTTTTGTCCCCATTCATTGTCTATGGGGACAAAACTGAACTAAACAAAACGGAATGCATTCTGGTTTTGTTTGGTTGCGTCCCCAAACGGAACCAGAATGCATTTCGTTTTGTTCAGTTCAGGTTATCGTAAAGGATTAAGGATGGGCGAACCTGTTCGGACCAAACCGAGTTCTTTCTGGGTGTGTTTCAGACAAATCCACTAAAACACAGTGTGTATATAAATATATGTGATACCTATGTGAGATGGAGAAACAGCTCTCATTGTCTGAACGCTGTTTGTATAGATTAAATTAAATCATCTGGACTGACATTCTGCTGTTTGGCCACAAGACACAGCTAACAGACTGCATATTTCCATATTAATGAGAGTTAGAGTTACAGAGCCTGGAAAGGAAGTGAAGGTGACATGGCCTGCCCCCATTATAGTGAATGGGGCCGGAGCGGAGTTCCAGCGGCATGCGTACACTAGTGGCACACTGTTCACCCTCTGAAACAGACCGCCGGAGAATGCTGCCGCTAGTCTGAAAGTAGCCTTTGAGGGAAGCTGACAGAGACACTGAGGAGAGAATCCATCGAAATCCGGGTGTGGGAGCGCTCATCTGTGACCAGAGCTGCGACCGAGTGGAGTTGATCGTGTCCAGGACCCTGATCCTGTCCAGAGGAAGGAGGCTTGCTGCCAGGAGCGCTGATGAGAGCTGAGGAGCAAAGCAACATATACTGCGGTACTGCACGCTTGTTGGAGAAGCCTTTGTTCAGTTCACAGTTACCAGCTGATGCAGAGCAGACCTGGGTCGGTAAGACTGATTGTGCATGCACCTCATTACAGTATTGGCGCCTAGGATCCTAGAGACTGAGACCAGGACTGTAGTTAGCTAGTTAGGATCTCTGTTTGCAATCTGTTCATTACAAGGACTTCAAAGTTAAAGTTATAGTTCACACTGGAGAGCAGATAAAGTGCACCACAAACTCAAGCCAGGCTGGCTTTACTCAGAAGAACTAGCTGGGCCAGGCTTTGGGCGGGTGCCCGTTTATGGCCGGCCAGCAGAAGTAATGTCCCCCTCTACTAAGGAACTGTGTGCAAGCGAGGCATTGAGTGGCTGAGCACATGCAGGCCAGGAGGTGGCCAGGGAGTTGCGGCAAAGGCCTTGTAAAAAGGCAGGCGGGAAACTGCGACAGGTGAGGTGGCTGGCGTGGGACTAGAGGCGGCGGCTAGCTTGGCGCGGGGGCGCTTCCTAGGCGCTCTGCGCTGCTTTAGGGAGCGAGAAAGGAAAGAAGAAAAAGGCCTAGTGTTAAACCCTGTAAACGCCAGCCAGACTGCAAAGGAGAAAAGCAGCAAGTGCAAGGCCTGTCTCTGCCTATGGCCATGCCACCCTGAACACACCTGATCTTGGAAGCTAAGCAGGGTCAGGCCTGGTTAGTACTTGGATGGGAAACCGCCTGGGAATACCAGGTGCTGTAGGCTTTTGCTTTTCCTCACATCAACCAGCAGGGGTCACTCTCCTCTATGCCTAGTTTACAGTCACTTTTTCAGCCGCTCACTTGCTTCATTGCATTCGCTTTCTCTCTCCTGCTCTTTTAACCCTTGCAAAACCCCAGTATTCTTATTAGCATCCTGCCCAACCCCCATTCTTGCTTCTTACTTTTCAGATCAGGCTTCACTTCCATAGTACCCATGCCTCCCGCAGGTTTGGAGGCCGTCACCGCTAACCTGCAGGCTCATTTACAGCGCCACACCAGCACAACATCCTGGCGGGCAATACGCCCCAGGCAAAGAGAAGCCTGCTGAAAAAGCTCATGGACATGACATATTGGGCTGTGAAATGGCATACTTGTGTAAAAATTGCATGTTTAATTTTTCAGCATAGATATAGTATCAGGAAGAGTTTTATAAAGTACAGTGCTTAAGACTCAAAGAAAATCCTAATTGTTTCACCGTTACTCCAATAGATTACATCCCCCAGATAAGTATCATTGTTTTGAGGATCCTTCGACGCAAGGATGTCTTCTGGATGTATAAGTTGCAAATGATGGACTCAATGACTGAGTCAGCGGCTGAAACGAACCTATGTTTTAACTCTTAGGCTCCCAAAGTACACACGGTACAGGTTCTTTAAACATGGCGCCCGCTGCATTCGTGTGCATTGGGCGCCACAGCCGACAGGTCTCTGCTGTTTCAAACAGTAGAGGCCCGCGGCTAATGCCTGCGACCGGCAATAATGCTGATCTCAGTCATTCAAGCCTTTAGATGACGTGGTCAAGTGTGACCACGTCATCTAAATAGCGAAAAACCTGGAAGCGTGTGCTTCCAGGTTAAGACCGGCTCCCCCGTACAGCAATCAGGAAAGTTGGTCGCTCATTCTAATATGCTGAGTCTCTCTGAAGAGACCCAGTGTATTAGAGCTGCAGTCCCTATCTTGGCCAGCAGGTGGTAGACCAACATAGAAGATCTGCAAATTAAGCTTGTATGGGAATACAGTATAAGGTGTAATAAATCTGAGTACTGCATACTGTAGCCTCCTAGTGGGGGCTATAAAAAAGTTAAAACAAGAAAAAAAAAGATGAAAAAAACAAAAACATAATTTAAATTTCACTAGAGAAAAAAAATAAATACATAAACAATAAAAAATATAAACATCATGGGTATCGCTGTTTTAGAAAATGCCCATACTAATAAAATGTAAAAATATTTATCCCATGATATGGTGCTACGGAAAAAAAATATGAAAATCGTCAATCGTCATTGCTTCTCTTACTCAGAAAAAGGAAAAAATGTGATCAAAAAGTCACACCCAGTCCAAAATGATCTCCCCAAAAAAATGAGCCCCCACATTCAGCTCAGACATAACTATAAAAAGTTATGGGTGTCAGAATATGGCTATGTAAACGAATCGCACAGTTCAGGTTTTTCGTATAGAGAAAACTGTAGAGACAAAACCCATAAAACTGTTGCGGAATTGTGGGGGTTTTTTTCCATTCCATCCCATTTGGAATTTTTTTTCCTGCTTCCCACTACATTGTATGCTATATTAAAGGCTCTGTCACCAGGAACAACCGTATTAAACCAGACATACTGCCTGGTAGGGTTTATCATGCTCATTAAAATTGTGCCTTTCCTTTCTCTGTATGATAAATAGCTGCAGGGAAATCAGCGTTTTTATTCATATGCAAATGAGCATTCGGAGCACTCAGAGGCAGGGCTGAATATTCTGAGCACTGCTCTGTAACACCCCCTGTGCTCTGCACACGCCCCCTCCTCCCCTTGACTGACAGGATTAGACAGCAGGCTGAGGACAGAGCTGTGTGCTAGCATGTAAATATCACATAGACTACAACTTCACCACACTGAGATCTGCTCAGAAAGCTAATACACATATTACTGCTGTATTCACAAGCACAATATATGATTATACAGACACCATCAGGGGCGTAGCTAAAGGCTCATGGGCCCTGGTGCAAGAGTTCAGCTCCCCCCCCCCTTCCCTCAGCGCTGGTGCACCTAGCTTTTCTGCCGGCCAAGTCAAAAATTGAACCCCTCCCCCCCCCGTGCCAAATTCTCACTCTAACCTTTCCCTCCTAACATTACGTATATCACTACAGAACATACAGGGTAAGGCTACATTCACATGACAGTTGTTACAGTTACATCCAGTATAATACAGCGCCTCATACCTCTTACATCCAGTATAATACAGCGCCTCATACCTCTTACATCCAGTATAATACAGCGCCCCATACCTCTTACATCCAGCATAATACAGCGCCCCATACCTCTTACCTCCAGTATAATACAGCCCCATACCTCTTACATCCAGTATAATACAGCGCCCCATACCTTGTACATCCAGTATAATACAGCGCCCCCTACCCAGTAAACCCCTCTTACATCCAGTATAATACAGCGCTCCATACCTCTTACATCCAGTATAATACAGCGGCCCATACCTCTTACATCCAGTATAATACAGCGGCCCATACCTCTTACATCCAGTATAATACAGCGCCCCATACCTCATACATCCAGTATAATACAGAGCCCCATACCTCTTACATCCAGTATAATACAGCTCCCCATACCTCTTACATCCAGTATAATACAGCCCCCCATACATCTTACATCCAGTATAATACAGCGCCCCATACCTCTTACATCAGTATAATACAGCGCCCCATACCTCTTACATCCAGTATAATACAGCGCCCCATACCTCTTACATCCAGTATTATACAGCCCCATACCTCTTACATCCAGTATAATACAGCGCCCCATACCTCTTACATCCAGTATAATACAGCGCCCCATACCTCTTACATCCAGTATAATACAGCGCCCCATACCTCTTACATCCAGTATAATACAGCGCCCCATACCTCTTACATCCAGTATAATACAGCGCCCCATACCTCTTACATCCAGTATAATACAGAGCCCCATACCTCCTACATCCAGTATAATACAGCGCCCCATACCTCTTACATCCAGTATAATACAGCGCCCCATACCTCTTACATCCAGTATAATACAGCGCCTCATACCTCTTACATCCAGTATAATACAGCGCCCCATACCTCTTACATCCAGTATAATACAGAGCCCATACCTCTACTCCAGTATAATACGCTCCCATACCTTACATCCAGTATAATACAGCCCCCCATACCTCTTACATCCAGTATAATACAGCGCCCCATACCTCTTACATCCAGTATAATACAGCGCCCCATACCTCATACATCCAGTATAATACAGCGCCCCATACCTCTTACATCCAGTGACGTCTCCTCTGATGTAGATGTTCTCTTTCCTCATCTTCTCCTTTCAGACCAGACGCCATTTTTCAGCCATTTCTCATCTCTGCAGTTTGACAGAAAAAAATCTTAGTTTACTACTTTTCCATCATCCTCCCGTCTTCTGGACAAATCATCCTACCATCCCTAGTACTGTGCCACTAGTACCACACAGATAGTGCCCTTCAATAATTATTGGCACACAGTGTCCTAAAATAACTGCGCCCAGCAAATAGTGTCCCTGACAGGAATAGTGTAAACATAACGTCCCCCAGAAATAACTGTGCTGATACTGTGCCAGGGTGCCCCCCACAGTAATAGTGCCCCCCAGCAGGCTGAGGACAGAGCTGTGTGCTAGCATTTAAATATCACATAGACTACAACTTCACCACACTGAGATCTGCTCAGAAAGCTAATACACATATTACTGCTGTATTCACAAGCACAATATATGATTATACAGACACCATCAGGGGCGTAGCTAAAGGCTCATGGGCCCTGGTGCAAGAGTTCAGCTTCCCCCCCCCCTTCCCTCAGCGCTGGTGCACCTAGCTTTTCTGCCGGCCAAGTCAAAAATTGAACCCCCTCCCCCCCCGTGCCAAATTCTCACTCTAACCTTTTCCCTCCTAACATTACGTATATCACTACAGAACATACAGGGTAAGGCTACATTCACATGACAGTTGTTACAGTTACATCCAGTATAATACAGCGCCTCATACCTCTTACATCCAGTATAATACAGCGCCTCATACCTCTTACATCCAGTATAATACAGCGCCCCATACCTCTTACATCCAGCATAATACAGCGCCCCATACCTCTTACATCCAGTATAATACAGCGCCTCATACCTCTTACATCCATTATAATACAGCGCCTCATACCTCTTAGACCAGACGCCATTTTTCAGCCATTTCTCATCTCTGCAGTTTGACAGAAAAAAATCTTAGTTTACTACTTTTCCATCATCCTCCCGTCTTCTGGACAAATCATCCTACCATCCCTAGTACTGTGCCACTAGTACCACACAGATAGTGCCCTTCAATAATTATTGGCACACAGTGTCCTAAAATAACTGCGCCCAGCAAATAGTGTCCCTGACAGGAATAGTGTAAACATAACGTCCCCCAGAAATAACTGTGCTGATACTGTGCCAGGGTGCCCCCCACAGTAATAGTGCCCCCCAAAGTCCCAACTAATAATTCTCTGCCAGAGTGCACTTGTTAGTAATAGTGCCCCCAACAGTACTAAAGTCCCCACTGTGCCCCAGAAGTAATAATGCTTCCAATGTGCCAGTAAGAAGTGCCCCCAATAATGTGCCAGTAAGAAGTGTCCCCATAGTGCCCCCCAATAATGTGCCAGTACGAAGTGCCCCAATAATGTGTCAGAAGTGCCCCCAAAATTCCCCCCCAATAATGTGCCAGTAAAAAGTGTCCCACCCCCATAGATGCCCCCCAAAATCATGTACCAGTAAGAAATGCCCCCAGTGTCCCCATGTGCCAGTAAGAAATGCCCCCATGTGCCCCTATGTGCCAGTAAGAAATGCCCTCAGTGCCAGTAAGAAATGCCCCCACTGCCCCCAGTGCCAGTAAGAAATTCTCCCAGTGCCCCCATGTGCCAGTAAGAAATGCCCCCCAGGTGCCCCTATGAGCCAGTAAGAAATGCCCTCAGTGCCAGTAAGAAATGCCCCCAGGTGCCAGTAAGAAATGCCCCCACTGCCCCCATGTGCCAGTAAGAAATGCCCCAGTGCCAGTAAGAACTGCCCCCAGTGCCCCCATGTGCCAGTAACAAATGCCCCCAGTGCCCCCATGTGCCAGTAAGAAATGCCCCCAGTGCCCCCAATAGAGCTCCGGTCCCTGATTGCACCAATAAAAAAAATAAACACTTATACTTACCTCCATCAGGCTGGCAGCGATGCGATGCAGGCCTCTTCTGTCATCACGCCGCCTGAGCCGGCTCTGATAAGCTGCAGGCCTAGTGCCTGTAGCCTATCAGAGGAACGGGCAGGGGAGATGCCTCTCCCTCCCCTGCCCCGCAGCACAGGCATCTGTGGAAGCTCTCATCTCCCTCTGCCATGCCGCCGCCGTTGCCCAACTGTGCGCAGGGCCGCGCCGCACCTTGGCTAATTGGCAGTGCGGCCCTGCAAGTGGCCCCCCTCGGGGCCCCCCTGGCTTAGGGGCCCGGTCACGACTGCGACCGCTGCGACCCCTATACCTACGCCACTGGACACCAGTGATATCTATGTTATCTTATAAGCGTGAAAACACCACAAATATCTAAGAGGGGATGCTATAGCTTAGTGGTATGGTGGTCTGCCCTGCATCAACAAGAAAATTTAGACTAGCAATTCATATTCGCAGGTGCATATCCATAAAGCAAGCATGCAGAAAAATAATAAGACAATAGAACTAAGGAATGGAAGAAACGAAAATTGACAAAAATAGAAGTTCTTTGCGCACATTTTTGATCAAATGTGTGTCGGGCCCATCCACCAGGCATCAAGGTGGCTTCCGCAGATGGGTACCTAACACTAACAGACTGTCTCTCTCGGACTTACCTAAGCCTACAATATTTAGGGCGGTGTAGGAACCAGCTATATTTAGGCCCCATTCACACGAGCAGGAGACTCGGACGTCTCCCGCATCGTGTGCAGTGTACTGAACTCCCGGCACTGAACGGGGTTACATAGCATTATACTGATTTATGATGCTATGTAACCCTTACAGTTCTGGAAAGTGTTGGATAATGCTGACAAAGTTATCTAACACATTCCAGAACTGTAAGGGTTACATAGCATCATAAATCAGTATAATGCTATGTAACCCCGTTCAGTGCCGGGAGTTCAGTACACGGCACACGATGCGGGAGACGTCCGAGTCTCCCACTCGTGTGAAAGGGACCTTATACTCTGCTCAGAAGCTCCAGGCAGATGGGCGTTGCTCCGTCTAAAAGAGGCCGCTACCCTCAATATATACTACAAGAAAATTTAGACTAGCAATACATGTTCACAGGTGCATATCCATAAAGCAAGCATACAGAAAAATAAGTCTGTTATAGTCTGTTAGTGTTAGGTACCCATCTGCGGAAGCCACCTTGACGCCTGGTAGATGGGCCCGACACACGTTTGATCAAAAATGTGCGCAAAGAGCTTCTATATTTTTCAATTTTCATTTCTAGTAGGTATAATACCACTTTAATTTAGAATGATCCCCATTCCTTAGTTGTATTGTTGCATGTGAAATGTTGTGCAGCCATACTTTTATTATTTTTCTGCCCTGCATCAAGAGATCTTAGGTTCAAATCCCAGAAGAGGGTATATATTTTCTTACTGTAATTTTTTTTAAATTCAAAACCATATTAATTCTATAATAAATAATAATAAGGCCTTCTAAAACCTATTACTGGTTTATTCACAGACACAATATATGATTATAAAGAAACCAGTAATATTTATTAGCTTCTAAATATAATAAAGACATAGACTTTTATGGGATAAATGTGGAACAAAAAAAAATTGATGCTTTCCCAAGATTCAAACCAAGCTATAACATTACCATGCAAAGATACTTGGTTTCTATGCTTATAAGATAATATAGATATCACTGGGGTCTGTATAATTATATATTGTGCTTGTGAATACAGAAGTAATATGTGTATCAGCTTTCTGAGCAGATCTCAGTGTGGTGAAGCTGTAGTGTATGTGATATTTTCTTTCTAGCACACACCTCCTGGGCACAGCTCTGCCCTCAGCCTGCTGTCTAGCCCTGTCAATCAAGGGGAGGGGGCGTGTACAGAGCACTCTGGGGTGTTACAGAGCAGTGCTCAGATTATTCAGCTCCGCCTCTTGGTGCTGGAATTGCTCATTTGCATATGAATAAAAACGCTGAATTCTCTGCAGCTATTTATCATACAGACAAAAGAAAGGTACAGTTTTAATCAGCATGATGAACTCTACTAGCCAGTATGCCTGGTTTAATAGGGTTGATCCTGGTGACAGAGCCTCTTTAAATGGTGGCAATAAAACATACAACTTGTTGCAAAAATTTTGTGAATGGAAAAATACAGTAAAAAAACAGGTATGGCTCCAGGAAAACAGGGAAGAAAAGTCACCCGCGATGCTAGGGAGGCTCGCCCCTGTTATTGCCTGCTATTGGCTGCCCAACCCCCCCGACGATGGATATTTTCATCTGCGCAACCAGGAAATGCAGCAGCGGCCATGCGAGCTTCAGAGGCGATGCAGGTGCTGGGTAGCGGGGTAAGTGCATTGTGTGTGAGGGGCCCAGGCATATGGGGGGGGAAGCATTTCAGGGGTCAGACAACCCCCTTTAAAGGGGTTAAGAGCTGAACCCGGACACAACCCGATCTGCACTTATTCACCATGAATGAGTGGAGCATTGGAGCTTTTTATGTTTCGATGCTCCCCCTTGCCCTGAATTGCGCAAGGATGTTTGTTAACATTTGGACACTGCTAGGTGGAGGCTTTGATGTCTAAAGCAGCACTAAAGACCAGTGACGTCACGTTGGTCACTGCTAGGTGTAAGCCTCCACCTAGCTTACCCATGGACAGCCCGGTATGTCACTGGATCTCAAGAAAAGCTCTGATGCTCCACTCATTCATGGTGAATGAGTACAGATCAAGTTGTGTCCGGGTTCAGCTCTGAATCCAGACAACCCCTTTAACCATAATTTTCCCCTCTTTTCTCTGCAGGACGCTCCTGACCCCTTGTGGCCAGTGTCAATAAGCAGGTCTTTTTCTGTGAGAAGCTAGCCTATAAAGTATAGTTTTCAATAACACGGCATACTTACCATTTAACCCATTACAATATTACATTGCTGTAACATAGTAACATAGTTTATAAGGCCAAAAAAAGACATCTGTCCATCCAGTTGTTATCCTACAAGTTGATCCAGAGGAAGGCAAAAAACCCCTGTGAGGTAGAAGCCAATTTTCCTCACTTTAGGGGAAATAATTCCATCCCGACTCCAATCAGGCAATCAGAATAACTCCCTGGATCAACGACCCCTCTCTAGTAACTATAACCTGTAATATTGTTACCCTCCAGAAATACATCCAGGCCTCTCTTGAACTCTTTTAGTGAACTTACCATCACCACCTCCTCAGGCAGAGAGTTCCATAGTCTTACTGCTCTTACCGTAAAGAATCCTCTTCTATGTTTGTGTACAAACCTTCTTTCCTCCAGACGCAGAGGATGTCCCCTCGTCACAGTCACAGTCCTGGGGATCAATAGATGATGGGAGAGATCTCTGTACTGACTTCTGATATATTTATACATAGTTATTAGATCTCCCCTCAGTCGTCTTTTTTCTAAAGCGAATAACCCTAATCTGGGTACTGTAGTCCACCCATTCCAGTTACTACTTTAGTTGCCCTCCTCTGAACCCTCTCCAGCTCTGCTATGTCTGCCTTGTTCACAGGAGCCCAGAACTGTACACAGTACTCCATGTGTGGTCTGACTACTGATTTTTAAAGTGGCAGGACTATGTTCTCATCACGGGCATCTATGCCTCTTTTGATGCAACCCATTATCTTATTGGCCTTGGCAGCAGCTGTCTGACACTGGTTTCTACAGCTTAGTTTGCTGTTCACTAAAATACCATTTAGTATGTACTGGTGACTTGCATTATTCCTTCCTATGTGCATAACTTTACATTTATCAGTGTTAAACCTCATCTGCCACTTCTCTGCCCAAGCCTCCAGTCTATCCAGATCCATCTGTAGCAGTGTACTGTCCTCTTCTGTGTTAATTACTTTACACAGTTTAAGTGTCATCTGCAAAAATTGATATTTTACTGTGCAAGCCTTCTACAAGATCATTAATAAATATATTGAAGAGAATAGGGCCCAATATTGACCCCTGTGGTACCCCACTAGTTACAGTGACCCAATCTGAGTATGTACCATTAATAACCACCCTCTGTTTTCTATCACTGAGCCAGATACTTACCCACATACAGACATTTTCCCCAGTCTAAGCATTCTCATTTTATATACTAACCTTTTATGCGGTACAGTGTCAAATGCTTTGGAGAAGTCCAGATATACGACATCCATTGATTCACCGCAGTCAAGTCTAGAACTTGCCTCCTCATAGAA